>BGZK01000227.1:0-572955 GCA_005406025.1 Eumeta japonica
ATAAGGATTCCCAAGAGACCAACAAGCCTGAACTTGTGATTTTGTCGGATTTTTTGAATAAGATAGCCGACCAGCGCAGCACCTTCATGCCGATATAGAAAAGCGGCGGTTGAAATTCAAGGCTTGCATCGGAACGACGCCCCCGTAAAACGAACGCGATTAACTTTGTAACGTACGACAAAGATAATTCAAATACGCACATTGCCTTTTAACCACGAATCGGTTGACAGTGAATGTGAAAATTATGTGTCCGCTTTGAAATAATGTGCACGGCTTACCTGACTGCGAAGAATTTATGAAATTGAATGTGAGCGAAAGATGGAACGCCACTAAAAAGCTTCGCATATGTTTTCGATGCCTAAAGCGCCGTCACATGCAAGCTACGTGTAGGGAAAAGCCCTGTAAGACATGTCAGGGTTAGGCTACTCCACTAAGAGCGGACCTCGAGAGAGGGTCACGAGGGGAGCGCCCAGATGACGTCCTCGTCTACGTAGTACGTCTGAGTACGCAGCGATATCTGTGAACAATGTTAATACAATATGTGCATTTTTAAAAATTGTTCGAAGGATCGCTGAAAGTCCATACACTCTTAGACGAAGGCTCCACGGTCACCTTAATCAACGAGCAGGTGGCAAATCGAATCGGAGCAAAAGGACGCCGCGAAACATTGCCTGTCTCGAATGTCGGTGGTAACAAAATAACCGATGAAGGATCCCCGGGTTAGTTTGATATATGACGCCACCGTACCTTGCATTTTAATCGGTCAAGAAAATTGGAGTTTATTCTATCACAAAAAGTTAAAAGCGATCGCACGACTCAGCTTGCCTCCCCTTTGACCCAACTGAGCTAGGTTCTACATGGGTGCTGCTCCAGTTTATCACGGCCGATAAATATAATACATCACTTACGACCGTCCAATGCAACCGACATTGAATGATATTGTGAAACAGCATTTCAACATTGAATCCCTTGGCGTGGCTTCGCGTTAACCGAGTCACGATTCAGAAGAGAAGGTGCTCGCGTTGCTCGATAGCAATAGTATAAGATTACCGAGCGGTCAATTCGAAACGAAAGTCTACGCAGCATAGAAAGGAAATTGTTAAGATATGATCGTTTAAAAAATGAATATTGTGAACAGGTTGATAATTTGTTAAAAAATGGGTACGCAGAGCCAGCACTGAATAAATCCACATCTGAACGCTTGTGGTATCTACCTCATTTCGCCGTCATGCATCCGCAGAAAAAAAAAATCCGCCTTGTCTTTGATGCAGCTGCACGTACGAATGGAAGATGCTTGAACGACGCGCTACTCACGAGCCCCTATTTGATACGGTAACTTTTGGGTGTGCTCGTCCGATTCAGACAAAAACGCGTATTGATGTCTGCCGACATCAAAAAAAAAGTTCTTGCGGTGAAAGTAAGAAAGGAGGATCGCGACAGCTTGCAATTTCTATGGCGTAATAACTTGATTGAAAATCCACAAGAATACCGAATGACGTCATTGATTTTTGGCGCCGCCTCATCACCTTGTATAGTGATCTACATAAGAAATCGCAACGCTTCAGAATTCAAAATGAGTACCCGAATGGGTGCAAAGCAATACGATCAGATCGTTGATGATTTCTTGAAAAGTTTCGATACTATTGAGGAGGCTAAGCGTGTTTCGAAACAAGTAGACGAGGTTCACCATAAAGTAGCCTTCGAGTTACGTGGTTGGGCGAGTAACAAAGTAGTAGTATTGAATGAGATGTTCGACACAAGCAATGATGATGTATAACTCGGGAGCGATACGAATGTTAAAAAAGCCGTGAGTTTACAGTGGGACATCAAAAATGACACCCTGGGTTTTATCCTCGGCCTGCGGAACACGCCTAATGAATTCTTGAAAACATCGCTCCCACCGACGAAACGATAAGTTATGAGTGCAATCATTTCTGTTTTCGACCCGCTCGGTCTAAACTCGCCCGTCCTCATCACGGGCGAATGTATGCTCAAGGACATATGGAAATCGGGGGTCGACTGGGACGAAAAGATGAAAATCGCTGAACATAAAAAGTGGCTAAAATGGGTGAACGAAATCATGAAATTGTCATCGATCAAAATACTTTGATGTACATCACCCGGCCATACCGAGAGGGAGATACATGTGTTCATCGACGCGAGCGAAATCAATTTGAATTTGTATTGAAAAGTTCCTACTTACTATGGTGCCCCTTCGGACGCGCGACGACTCTATATGTCGCCCGCCAGCCGAGGGCGACGTCGTGCTCGATACTCGTGGCATAGAGCAAAAATGAAAAATTTATGTACATACGAGAGGTACACGAGGGCACGAAAAAAAAGGCCAACATCAGCACCATAACATGGAAATTTATACCTCCTGGCGTTCCGAACATGAGTGGCGCTTGGGAACATTTGGTGCGATCTGTGAAAACCGCGTTGGCCACTACATTCGCGAAAAAGTTCTCCACACCCTACTGCTAGAAGCCGAGCACATTGTCAACTTTAGGCCGTTAATAGAAATGAAAATCGAACCTACGGAGACCGAGAGTCTCACGTCTAACCACTTCTTAATCTGACGCTTCTGCGGCGCTGCCGCAGCGGGCCATTTCAGCGACAACGTGCTCCTTGGGCCTGCAAGCTGGCGAAAGTTCCATTGCCTCGCCGATCATTTCTGTCAAAGATGGTTGAAGGAATACTTACTTACTCTAGTGCCCCACCGGGTGCGCGGCGACCCTACATGTAGCGCGCCGGCCGAAGGCGATATCGTGTTGATCGTCGACTCATCATCACCTCAATACTCGTGGCCTCGAGGCAGAATTAAAAAAACCTACCAGGGTCCTGACAACTAAGTCCGTGTGGTGGACGTCGAGACGACTGGGTGTATTCTGCGACGTCCCGACGTTCTGCGGAGTCATCCGAGGCAGCGGCTGCTCCATCTTCTGAAGTCTAGTGCTACGCACCGATGGGGAGAATGTTACGGACAGACGCACTCTTAACATTAATTTGTGAATTAATATATTATTTTGTTTTGTAAAACAGACTAGGTTAAGAATTCTTTTGTATTTTTATTTTATTGTATGTATTCATTAAATAATTTGAATAGTTGTGTTTTTATTACCCGGGTAGGGATTAGTCGTAAGGAATTATATATTATGTAATGTTTGCCTGCTTTCATGTATTTATTGTGCTTAGCATTTTTATCTTACTCGTTTTATTGTTTTATCGTATTATGAATACGAAAATTGTGATGCGCATATGCGTTGCATATGAAATTATACCTTGGCGGGGGGACCAGTCAGAGGTCGAGAACTGCGGTGGTCGTTACGGTAGGACCGCGAATCGATGTACCGAGTGCATGTAGTGCTCATGAATGAAAAATGCAAAGTGTTTGGCTAAACCCCCTCCATTAAAATATATACAACTCCTATATGCAGGCGGATGCGCCATTTATAAATTGCAGTGGAATTGGTGCATACGTCGCAGTTATACTCCGACTGCCACATAAGAAGCTTGGCTGTAATAAAGAAGTATGATCATCTAAAAACGCTATCCATCATTTTCCCCACACACCGCAAAAAATTCTTTCTCCGAGACAACTCTAAAAGAAATCCGAGGTGCGGGCTTTCGCAGCGATAGCTAATCTAAGTCAAAGACAATCTTGAGACGATATCGACTATTGATCTCTACCGGTTTAGTTATTTAGGAAGCATCATAGTCAAGAACTTCAACGGCTTGTGTTCATTTTAAATGAAATTTACATATCATCACTTCGAAAAGTTAGGGACAACATTCAAATATCTCATACAATTCAATCTCATAATCTCATCATAATCTCTAAGAATTTTTTTTTAATCTAAACAATTCAGTCTGATAATTAACAGAAATAACACTCTTTTAAATCTTACGCTTGGTCAGATCGGAAAAAGTGCTCAATTTTTTATTGAGCACTCGAGCTGTCTTTTTATGCACTCGAGCCGACACTTTGGAACTTAAACGGCTAGAATGCTCTTACAAAACTTCCGACAGATTCCAGTAATTACTTTTTTTTTGACAAATAATGTATGGACAGTCTGCCAAATCTAATAGATTACGTTTACGAATTACCTTTCACTACATACGTTACATTCCTTTTCACGCTTCATTTTCATAAGCTTTTTTTAGATCTGAAAAAGTAGATAACGGTTGAATCTAAGTCATGATTTAAGTATAAAGTGGTTCTAAGCCAAAAACTTTTTTTATATAATTCGCAAGAAAAAACATCACCCGTATACCCCATTCCTTTTCAAAATTCCGTTTCTTCCCAGATCATACTTTCATCATTCACAACCCTTTTAATAATAATTTTCGCATACAGTTTGCTAATAACCCTGAGGAACCTTATTGAAGCGATAATTTCCATAAGCCTTTTCTTTCATAAATAAAGTGCAATGATGTCTTTACAGTGGTCATTAGATACCTCCAACGATTAATTATCTCTGACGAAACCTTATTACATCCGGCAGCTTTCCCAGCTTTCACACGTTAACTATCTTCATAATTTCTCCCACGCTACTTTCATTTTTTTTTTTCATAATTATTCATATAATCAGTTGCAATAACATTGTCATCTACAGTTGTATACAAATATGCAAAAATACTTACGAAATACTTCCAACACTCTTTTCATAGTTTTCTTCATTGATTAAACTCCATTATCGTCCACAATCACATTCTTAGAGAATATTTCGGAATATTTAGGGCCTTTATCAAGATATTCGAGAAAAGTTTTCGTCTGGACAATAATTCCGAATTATCACCTGAAATAGCCATCTTTATTTCAATTTTTTTTTTCACATACTTTTAACTTCGATTTTGCAGCTTTGCTTAAATTATCAGTATCTTTAACTTATTTTTTCCTTTTATACAAATAATATGAAGTAATAAAATGAGGAAAGCAGTTGATATTTATTAAAAAAAAAATCGCTTTCCTAGAAATTTTCATTTTACTAACAACCTAATTTTATTTATGTATATTGGTATGTTGTATATGGATACACTACGGTTCTACAATATATATCTTTATTGTTTTACCTATAAACCAATTAGTATTATGAAAATTTTCAAAGACTATCATATGTGTAGACACTCACTGTCATATATATGGGACTACTAGTAGTGAATAAGGGAACTATAACACAGCTGTTGTTTTAAAACGGTTTCTACGACTTTAATTATGATTCTGAAGTTCCACAAGACAGCTTTGGTAGTAATGAAGGTGATTAATTGGTAACACGATTGTAAATGAATATCAGAGTATTTTATACAATGCAATAAAATTAAATAATTAAATACAAATAATGAAAAACTTGTTTTGCATAGCATCTTTCAACTACAGGTCACTTTATATAATCCTATACTAACGTACATTTATCATATTACTAAACATTACGTGCATAGAAACTTTATATGTTCTCACAAGGCACTCGTAACCATTAAAAAAGTTGAAGGGAATACTTGTTTCTCATTATTATCGCTGTTAATTTTAAATAGTATTGGTGTAATCAAATCTCATGTTCTATTATCCGAATTAATGTTATTCGTTTTAAATGGTAAATTTCATTCCTTTTTTTATCATAAATATCTCACAATATCGTGAAAAATAGAACATATGCTAAATTATAGTATGATACATGCTCCACTTCTAGATGTGAAACATCTATTGGCGCGCCTTAGCAGTAAAATCGACTAGAATACCGGGACAGCAAACAATATTACGTTGTCATGTCGCGATGATTCCACTACGCCCCGGCTCTCGACTTTTTGTGTACAAGTGCGTATTCTATACACTTTCAGTTTGACTTCACCTTATTATACATTAAATTCAGCTAATATTTAAATTATGAAATTGACTTTCAAATATTTATTATTTTCATTATTTAATTAACCGAAAAATAATTTATTGACAATAAATTTTGAAATATTTCAATAGAATTAATATTATCTTATTATTATCAAAGACACGTTGAATTTTTTGAATTATTCCTAAAATAGAGTTACGAACTGCTGATAATTTTACTTTTGACATATATATTATTGTTGTTATTAAATAGTTTGTATGTAATTATTTTCAATTATTTTAATGGTTCAAATAAAAAAATACTTGTTTTTGTTTTCAATAAGTAAGTTATCAATTTTTCATGGCAATTAGATACACAGTTATCAAATACATTTCATAAATTAATTATAAATTAAATGAAATATTTATTTAAATAAATACACGATAAAATTAATAGATTGAAGCAATCTACTTATTTATATTCTTATTCATGAAATATTATTATTCATGAAATACATGCATAAATTTTCATCTTTATTTAGATAATTGCTCTTAGCCTCAGGTTCACCAACCAGAGTAAACAATTAACAGACAGTTATTTCAAAAATGAATTACCTATGCATTATTTAGTGATATATATATTATAAATATTAATTATTCATGTATTATTATAAATTTGAATTTTGTCTATAAATAAAATACTTTTTAAGTTTATTTTTACAGTTTGTTAATTTTTTAAAATTGGATGGTGAAATATGATATTAATCTAATATATATATAATATATATAATAATATATATCTAATATATAATAATATCTATCCTAAATTTGAGCTCTAGTCTTTGGAGAATAAAATTATTCACAAACAGGGAGATGGGCATTTTTTAAATTATTAGTTTTTAAATGTAAAAACTAAGATTAACTTTACAAGTTATGTTACTTCAATGCTGCATATTAAATAAAATGTAACTGTCTTTAATGTCATTTCGATAGTGTAGTCTAAACTAAAATTACAATTGCACTAATGCAAAAAAGTTAAAAAGTATGGATAAAAAATTATATAAAAGCTAAACATTTCGTCAATTACCTGTTTATTAATATTCGTAACCAGATTACATTCTTCGTGCCAAAAAGTATTTTTATTTTAATTTAAATGTAAACAGTTTTTAAACGGTAAACTAATAATTTGGTCAATTTTGTATATTTTACTATAACGCTATGAGAAATTTGAATAATTTATAGTAACACTGAATCTAGGCTCCCGAACCTTTACAATGTCATCCTGCAGTATTTAGAGCATTGTCCGTGGTATCAACTTTTTAAAATGGTTTGTTCTGTCACTTCTATGCTTCTGTGTCCATGACGACCTCGATAGCTTTTGTAACCCACCTAATGTTTGTTTTGAAGTATAAGTAAGTGTTTACGATATAATGTAAGTGTAGAACATTCCAAACGTATATAGATCGAAAAAATTATTGAAATTATTGCTAATTATTAACCATGCCTAAGGTTACTGAAAAAAGAAAACACCTTAATAATGCAATTTATTGTAATACTGAACAAAATATTGATCAAAATAAAAAAAGAGACATGGAGAAAGTAATCGAAACAGACGGTAATACTGAATCGAATCAACTGCTGAGTAAAAAATTGAAAAGTAATGTAACAAAGCAAAGTGATACAAGTTGTGATTCAAAAGTAACAACCACAAAAAAAGATATGCCATCGTTTGATATGTTAGAGCAAATGTATAAAAATAACAACAGTGATGTTATTCCTTTTTGTGCCAATGGCTTCGACGATTTAAAACAAAGTGATGAAAAGCCAAAGTCTCCAGATTCTTTGAACGAACCTGTAGTTAAAGATAAAATTGTGAAGTCTTCGTTGATCTCTTTAGATCCAATTAATCTAGAACAAATGGAACTTCAGGACTATGTATTAGAAAATGTTGAAACAACAAGTACTCAGAAGTATGGTAATAATCTCAGAAATTCACATCAGAATATGAAAAAACCACTACCATCTTTGATAGATTTAGAAAACCTGTTTGAAAGTAATGGCACTAATGACAAATGCAACAATCATAAAATAAAAACAGTAAAAAGGTTTTCATTAAAAATAAAGGAAAAGGATAAAATCACCAAATCTAAACAATTGATAGCTAAAAAGCGAAGGAACATTAAAAATAAGCAAACAAATAAAACATCTGGTGTGATATCAGGAAATATACATAAACCTTTGCCTTCTTTTGCTGAATTAGAGCAAATGTTTGAAGATAATATTAATGACGATTTTAAGAGTTTTCACATCAATGATGCAAAAAATGTGTTTAAAAGTCCTAAATCTTTAAGAGCATTAGCAAATACTGCTATAAAATTCTATACTAGTGCTGAGAAACACGAATTTGCAAAATCAGAACCTTTTAAAAGTTCTGACACTTCAGAAAACATGTGCCCCTCTTCAAGTAAATATTGGTCTTCAAATGAAATAAAACAGATATATCACACGGATTCTAAGGATGATCATCCTTTCTCTGAATTAGAAAGTAAGGGAAACAGTAAAATATTTAATATATCAGAGATTGGTGTTGATGGCACCGAAAATTATAATGAAGATTCTTTTCAATTTTCTGTACACCATGCCAAATATTCATCTCCGAAGGATGACTCAGTTTTCGATGAAAAAGGAAGAATCAATAAACATCCCGAAATTACCAATAATATGAATTTAGATACACGAAGCGATGTCAGTAATGAAAGTAGCAAAACTATTTTATATGATTACAATGCACTTTCACCTACTAATAATAAATTTCGTACATTTTCACCCATCCCAAGCACATCATCCGACAATGAAACCTTCCTTAAAAATGACATTAGGTTTAATGAAAGTTTGTTGCAAAACGATACTCAAGATGAAGTAGAGGTCATTGAAATACCTTGTGAAACTATAATTTTGGATGATGATGCTGATAATGACAACTCACCTATAACGCAACCAATTGTAAATGTTAATGAATTACCTACATCTAGCAGTAATAATGTAATTAATAATTATTATGATACAATTAATGTTGATGAATCTTTTGATGATGATTGTGAAATTGTTGATGTAGATGTTGTTATTAATGAAAATAATGCCATATTAGAAAAATACAGAAAAAATGAAATTGAGAAGAACAATAGTCACATTCCGTCAGGTCTTTTAACAATAAATTCTGAAACAGAAACAAGAAATGACTTCACACAAAAAGATAACTCTTCCCATACCAGTTGTAAGGATAAAATAGCCGATGTAGTTAAAAATTTCTTTAGTAATCAATCGCAAAGTTCAAATAGCATATCGGCATCCACAAATGTCGATAAGAGTTCTATAAAAAAATATGACTGCCTAATAAAGTTGACACAGTCTCTATTGACACCTTTTACTGGACATCCTTCTCAAACTCAAGTTACACAAGTGAGAAATTCAGTTGAGGA
The DNA here is from genome assembly GCA_005406025.1 of Eumeta japonica. NCBI lineage: Eukaryota > Metazoa > Arthropoda > Insecta > Lepidoptera > Psychidae > Eumeta > Eumeta japonica. The sequence goes on from BGZK01000227.1 coordinate 9,298, forward strand.
CAATACTTCTAGTAACATGAATGTAATAGAGGCACTAGATGAATCTATGAACCAAAATTATATTTGTGATGATTCAGTTATAATAGTTTCATCAACTGTTCCACAGAGACAAGAACATGTGGCTTTTAATTCTCACAGGAATATTAATAACATTCATTCTAGGAACAGATTAACAAATCTAGATAATGTCTACCAAACAAATCGTCATATAAGTAATGATAAACGTAATATACCAAAAACGAAAGCAGTACCTAATAAATATAATTCAACACCTGCAAATAAAAATAGTCCAGTGTGCACTGCTGGTAAAGTGCGTAATATTGGAGACTGTCCTATATGTTTGGACAATCTTTTGAATGTTGCAGTAGTAGCTTCAACAAACTGTGGTCATATATTTTGTATGCGATGTATTCAAACTGCAATAAAAGCAAGTGGGAAAAAGTGTCCTACTTGTAGAAAATCCCTTAAGGGAACTGGGTATCATCAATTATTTTTATAATTATTTATTTACATTATGTGACTGTTTATATTTAAACTATTTTTAATTTATATTGCTAAATTTGTGAATGTATGATTGTTATAAAACTATAAATAGTGAGATAATGACAATTACCTTAGTGTTATTCGTACTTATATTATTATAATAAAATAATCTTAATTTCAGCGATGTCAATGCCATTTGAATTACTATACTCCATAAATATAAATTAAACTCCTATAATTCACAAACACAAATGTGACATCACTGTTTTGTCATCGAAAAATATATATTGCCCCCTCTTTATTGAAATTTGTCAGAAATGTATATATATATAATGGCACTAATAGACACATTGTAAGAAGCATTTTACAATTACTTGTAACTGTACAATGCTTTATAATTTTATTCTAGCAAGTTTATTGTTTAGAAGGTTGCTATTCTCCAACAGATGGTTATCAATCTTCTGGCAATTATTAATGTTACAATTACTACAATATATACATATACATATAATAGTTGTATCATCTTCACACAACTGATTACTGCATAACATAAATTGTCATTGGTGCCATTTGTATTAAATAGCTCTGCCAAAGTGTGGCAATTTCAATGTTTTAAATGGTATCTCTATAACATATTTTGATGTGTTTCATACTGTTGTATCTATGCAATCAGCAATTTACGATCATAACTATGTTTATACAAAAAACAAAAATGATTTTTCTTTGTCTGGGTATCAGTTAAAAACTATTGAATATACTTCTATGAACTTTGACCATATGTCGCAAAATACTTTGTAATTTATTTTAGGTTATTTCTTTTTTTGAATTTGGTGCACCCTTCATTTCTTTTACTTTAATGATGACTAGTTATTAATAAAATTATTTCACTTGACTCTCTAAAGTAAAAAAACTAAGGTAATAACTAAAGCATTTTATAAAAATAATATAGTGCTGAATGCTTGTATATTTTCTACATTAATTTGTATTATTTAGATCATTTTATACAAAGCCCCCTAGGAGACAACTATCTGCGATGCTGCAGCCTCTAAAATGATACTTTATTAAGTGTATTTAGTGTCTATAAATCTAAAAGCGATTATTTATAATACTAGCTACTATAGCCTGACTGAATATGTATATTCAATTTCTGGAAAATGCTAATTTTCTATCAAATTCATTGTCAACATAAAAGAAAATTAGCTGATGCTTACCTATTAATTCTGTATTTAAATTTCATTTCTATTAATATGTATCAATAAATGGGACCTTCATTCTTAAGGCATGCCTAATGGACATATTTCTTTACCATAAAGGTAATTTTCAGTTATTACACCTCTTTTCCGTTGATCATTTATTTCATTAATACAAAATATTGTAAATACATATTATAAATCAGTATTGTTAATTTTGATTTTGACAAAACTACTTTTCCATTAAAGACATTAGAGATTACAAAATGTTTATCAATTCAAATTTGCATATGTATTTGGAACCGGTCCTGCCATTTCCTTTTTTTTTTTTCACTACACTGATCGTGTTTGTTTCTTCCCTCAAATTCTTAACTACAGCAACAAAAAATATCTTGTCATCAACTGTTGGAAATTTTATGATAAATAAAAAAAGGCGCAAACAATATCTTGGGACTTCATACGGTACTTCCGCTAATAAAAAAGGTGTTTACATCAATGAAGGCTGTCATTAAGGAATTAATTACTTTTAAATTGGGAAGTACCAAGTTCATATCCCCACCAGTATGATAATGGTTATTAGAATTTACTGATCCCCACAGAATCAGCATGACGGCCTGACATTAAAATCCCTTAATTTAGAATGCAATCTTGAGAGTGGGGGGAGAGTATTACATCTCGGTTGCCCGGGGTACTTCTATTTATTAGAATATATTTTGACCATGACGGTACAGTAAAACGCACGAAACTCTGCCGCTGTGAAGTTAAGTAGGCACGCAGGAGAAAAGAAAGAATAGGGGAGCGTTAAATCTGCGCATTACATCATTCGCATACGATACAGAGCGGCAGAGTCCATGTATTATACTGTACGCGACGTCACGTTGTCAAATGAACATTTCAATGAAGAGCTTAAAAGTAAAGTGACTTAAACTCTATTAAGTGAAATAAAGGAGAAACAAAGATTTACTTCGGTACTCAGACTGATGCATGACAAAGTTTAGAATATTCTACACCTGATGATATAGAATATTCTAAACTTTGTCATGCATCAGTCTGAGTACCGAGACAGATAGACATTAATTATCAAAAAGATTATCTAAGCATGTAAATGATTTGTGACCCAAGGCTCTGACCCCGGATTAAAATTGCATTGTTGCGATTTTGTTTTAGATGCTTATGCCTAAATTGACAAAAGTGGTGGAGGAGTTTTAGACTAATGTAACAAACATAACAGCAAAACGGCATAGACATGAGGGCTGGATTGGTATATGGCAAAATTTATATGAAAAAGTTTTAGGCAAGTTCGAAGGGGAAAGAGTGAAAATGATGATTTGTAATTGTAGATGGATAGGTTGAGAATCGAATTGTAGATAGAAGTAGCAGCATCGCTAGCATGGGTTACGCCCAGAATTTGATATAAAATCTCATAGAATATTATTTACAGATTAATTTAAAAATTATTTTCATTATTGTAGCATACATAAAGGGAATGAAAAATTATCAGTCATTTAAAAATTATTTGTTGAAAAATCTGTGATTTCAAAATGTAAAAAAAAAATCACTTATAGTACAGTACAACGCACGAAACTGCCGCTCTGAATTACCTGCGAATGTTGTAATGCGCAGGTTTAAACTCCCCAATCCTTCCTTCTCCCCCCGCGTGCCAATTTTACGCCATTGCGATGCTTTCGTGACTATCTTCACAGCGGCAGAGTTTCATGTGTTTCCTGTACAAATGAACTATCGCCTCACCATAGCTACATACTTGATCTCGTGCACATGTAAAAACAATAATAAAACCAGCCCTGGGGCTGGTTTTATTTTTCTTATATTCGTCTTATTATTGTAATCAAATTAGAGCCAGTCCTGATTAAGCCTCGATTATGTGACACCCCATTACTCGAAGACTGGACCAGCCCTTGTACTATACTCCGTTCTCTTTAATGAATGCAGAAAAAGCATATGCGTACCGAATGACTAATGCAGTCATCATTGTACCCTTTCTATAAAAGAAGAGATTCACGGCAGGGGTTTGTGGAAATTATCACTCTACAAATTCCATCAGCATTGAAAAACTGTATGCGAAAATTATTAATAAAAAGATTGTGAAAGAAGCTGAAAGTTAAGATCTGAGATGTATGTATAAATGAAATTTCGAAAAGGAATAGGAAATGTATGCGCAAAAAACTTTCCTTTGAAACGTCATGTACAAATTTTTGACCTAAAACCAAAAGATTTTCTAGACTTTCGCAGTTCTGAAAAAAGTTTATGATAGAGTGAAATGATCTATGGAAAATCCTATCCATGCATGGTGTAAGTAATGAATTGATAAAATCACTGCAATCTGTATATAGAGGCTCCAGCGCCCGCGTCAGACGGAGCATATACACCTACTGGTTTGAGATTCGCAGAGTTGAAAGACGAATGTATAGCGTCGTTGTAGTTGTTCAACCTATTCATGGATAGATGTCTGTATGATTTGAAAGATTATGAGTGTAGACTCAAAATGGGTGAAACTATAGGTATGCAAAATTTTTCCTGTATGCACAACAACCAAATACCTAACCTTTGCACAATCAGCAAACATGTTTAACGTGATGGTAACTAAAACTAATGAAAAAAAGGTATGAAAGTATATATCAGTAAGACTAAGTTCATGTTGTTTAAACAAAGCCAAATCATGACAATGTGTATATGTATAAATGATGAGAATTAAACAAAAAAATTTGTCTACTTAGATACCTACATTGTTTACAAATGAAATTAATAAAGATACTAAAAAGGAAAAAAATATGGAACCTTCATTACTGTTACAAACAATACATAAAAGTGTTTCATAAGCACTTTTTGGCTGTCAATAAGGGAATTCTGATCCCTACACTTATGTATGGTAGTTAAAATTAGGTATGTATGAAATGTAGATATAGAGATAGTGGTGATGTCAAAGCGAGATGTGCTCTAAAATAAGATGTAGTGACTAGAGTAGAAAAAAGTATGTTACAATGATAAATAGATTGAGTAAAAAAAACTATAGAGCGAATGTGTAATGGAAGAATCACCCTAAAAAATCTGACTCAAACTGATTGTTAGCATATCAAAAAATTGTCAAACTTTAAGCATCCAAAACTGAGGAGCTTGCATAAAAAGATTGATGGATGCCAGTGAAGAGGTATGCTAAGATTGTGCCATATGAAGATCTTTGGTTCTATTTATACATCTGGGAAATAGAAGTAAGTTTATAATGAAATTAAATAAAAGTAAACTAGAATTAAAATAAAAACTGAATAATGTTTAATTAAACAATAAACTAATTCTAAAATTAAGTAAATAAATACTAAACATACAACAATTAGTTATTTTTGAGGTATTTTAGAGTATAGTAAGAAATAGAATATATAAGGCCTTCTATATTGGTTTACCGCCTCGCGACACAATGCGCGGGGTGACGCACAATCACTTTTCTAGGAAATACCCATTGCAGTACACACTCGGGTGGTATGTTGAATGCGGTTAAATATTTTGAAGCGCCTGCGGCTCTGCTAACCACCAATGTTTCCATATGCATTAGGCAATTTCTTGACTGCTGGCCTCATTGTAAAATGGCGATTTTATACACCTTCAAAATTGGCAGGTCATTCCTATAATATCATCGACTATGTGTAATAATTCCCATAATGTTCACTTAAGCATATCCAAAAAAAATTCAGTTTTTTAATCCCTTACAAAATAGAATGAACAATCCTTTTCCAACAGATTTATAATAAAGGATGGATGCAATATTTTCTTTTATATTTGCGATACCTCTAGCAAACATAATACCTGTAACTTCTCTCTGATAAAATATCATCAACATCAAATTGACATTTAAAACCATTATATCGCAGCATGTACCAGTCTATCGCTAATTATATTAGTGATAGTACTGGTACCATAGACAAGAACTAAGTCTAGTGAATATTAGGCCTTTAGCTATTCGAATTAGTGACCATAGATGTTCATATAAACATTTAGTCCATCTAGATATGCTTGTAAAGGCATTTTTAATGTGTGTGTTTAAATTTTGCATGTACATGTGTCAAATTGCATTTACAAGCTTTAAATATTAAGTAAAGCACCATAAAAAATTGAAAAACTGTGACTTTATTTATTAACATTAGAACAGTATTTTTACAATGTAAGCTTAAATGGCATATCATAGTTGTTTTCATTGTTTGAAGTCACACAAAAATCTGTTTTTTCTTAAAAAAACATTGTTTTAAGTGACTTTGGGCTTGTTGTTAACGGTACGAAGATAGCTGAGCTACTTATTTCTTCAGATAAATGGTAATTGAGATCATCCAAAAATAGTGACAAGTAAAAAAATTAAATACAAAATAAAAAAAATCCTAAACTAATAAAGCTCTATGTTTAAGTAATATAGGCATGAAATGAAACTTATATTGTAGTGGACCAAAATGCAAATAAATATATTAGCAAAAAACAAAATGGCTTCAAAAAATACAGAAACAGATTCATACCAAATTTTCATCTTGTGATTTGCACAGCCTAAAATCAATATAAAAAAGCATTAAAATATCCTTTCCTTTAATATAGCAAATTATTATTAAATACAAAGCTTTAGGCAACAATCTCAAAGTGCTAACTATTATTGAATTGTAAAAAACAATTTAAAAATACCTAACACTAGTGGATAAAACTCAGAACATCCTTATATCATTTAATATTAAGATAGAAGCTTCAAATCTACAAATGGTGGTATGTATCAGAATATACGTCAGAATTTTTCTCAAAATTGCAATCTCTATTTTAATGTAATTTCAGTTATCAGCATCCTTAATTTATTCTCTTAAAAGATTAGATACATCAAAATTCAAACCAGGATTGGTATCTGGGTAGAGAGCAGCCAGAAAAGTAAATGTTTTAAATATTAATTTATTTTAGCAAAAGCCTATTCAATATTTGATTTTTGAAATGTCATGCCGAGAACCCATTTTTGTACACATTCAATGTACATAATCAGACAAAACAGTTTTCTGTCATATCAATCAGAATAAAGTTTTGACCCTGCACAAAAAACTGAAAGAGCGTTCTGTTATACGAGTAGTGTAAAACAATGTAGGAGCAATTATTTCATTGTTGTTATAATTAGGAAAAGACCAGATCTAGTTCCTTAAGTAACATAGCTAGTTGCAGCTCCTTAAGCTCAGACTGTTTCATTACCCCCATTGATTTTACAATAATTCTGCTTCAACTACTAATTCATTTAAATTATAAAATCTATAGTCGCTGTCAGCTTTATTTTAGTACTTTTGCCTTTCAGAATCATCACTAAAGGCCCACATCATTGTCATAGCAGTGGTTAGATGAAGATGCAAATGTGCTAGCAGTACCAACAGCTGGAATGTTGTGCTTTGACGTTTCTTCTTTCACTTTCACGACTTTTGTTTTTATTTGATTGTTTTCTCATGGCTTAATAAATAAATAGCATATACTTGTTTTAAAATAATTGTCAAAAAATACCTTTAAGTACATAAAAATATATAACTGCCTGACTAACACAGTTTCACTTCATTATTTAACCAAACAAGTATATAGGCATGTAATATTATGCACCGTATATATTACATATATACTGGATATATGTAATATACACTGGAAAAACTTCTAATATCCATTGTATCATATTGTTATTGACAGATAATAAATTGTTAAATAGATAGCTACTTACTTTATAAAGAAATTATCAGTGCAAAAGTTTCAACAAAACTGAAAATACTAAATGCGAGCATATTAGTACTTTTCGTTTGGTTATGGTAAATTTATAGTTCAGCTACCAATTACGGTATCCAGGGTAGGGCAAGTGCTTTACCCTGCCCCACTGTGGCCGTACACCCTTGCTACAAATACAACTACATATTGCAAATATCAATACCAACAAACTGTCACACATATATCTAGCTAAATTATTCTTCAAATCAACATCAAATTCAAGAAGGAAATAGAAACAACAATCATTATTCACATATATTACACTTTCAACTTTAATATAAACAAAATTGAAAATTTTTCTTAATTCTCATCTTACACAATAACAAAATTTATACAAATAATAACAGACTTACATTTTCACATACACTCAAGATTGTAATTTATTTCACATTTACATTATCACCAGAGTGAAGATGCTCTATTGATGCTGACAGCTGTTCAAGGCTGTGAACCAATTGAGCCATTTTCTCACGAGCAGTAGCATTATCAAATCCAGTGTCCTTGTCATCTGAAGGTTTCTCTACATCACCGCAGAGGCGAAAATGTAGACGTGCTAAATGCTCTTGTTGATCTCTGATATTTATCATTTGTTCCATACTACATCCTGAACCAAATGCACTTAATTTGCCCGTATGAAAATCATCCAATAATTCTAAAAGAGCTTTTTCCATGTGCTTAACATCTGGAGTTTCTTTCGGTATGTTTTTTGGCCGGTTATTGTAGTTAGAGCGCATGAAATCACGGTGTAAACGTCTTTCGTTGACAAAGGATACCTTAGACGATTCATTAACATTACTATTACCTGTAGCCATTAGCAATTGATTAGCATTTTTGTTTGTGATGCTTGCAGCTCCGCTCGACATTCTGTTGCTTGCACCAGGAGATGTTGCAGGCTGTGAAACCTTATGGTCCTCGTCCTCACCGTCATTAGTCATTAGTTGTTGCGTTTCGTTCGTTTCTTCTGTTTCAAGATCCATATCACTATTTATCTTGTAATTCGCATGATAAGTTTATATTTCAACATCTAAAGATAAAACAAATATTTGCAGACTAATTTAAAATTAAACTAAAAACATTTAAAACAATGGGTATATTCATAGATGTCTCGTTGAAATTAGATCAAATAGATGTTTTCAAACAAAGTTAACCTGTCAGAATTACTGAACTGCATAGGGCATAGGCTAACATGACGATTGTTGACATGTTAATCGTCGTTTAGAACATAGATTTTTAAGATCTTATATATTCTATGACTTAGATTAGAATTTTTTACAATCAAGTCGTAGAGGATACCTTATTTATGATCTATAGATAAGGAAAGATAAAAGAAATAATAAGTATAAAGTAAAACCCGTAGTAAAATAAATACAAAAATGTTAATTATATCCTTTTTTTCTAGATAACTCACACTTATCTCTGAGAAATACTGTAATTATATTCATTATTTTAAGCTAAATGAAAGATATTTTATTTGTTACTGGTTTTGCAATTTACAGAGATTTCAATAATTACCTATGTTACAGATGTAATCGAGTATTGTGACTTTATTAAAAAAAGTTATTTTTTTGAAAGTATAGACAATGTGTCATACATTCAATAAAGAATTTTTGTTAAATTGTGATGTACAAAAGAATATTTTTTTTTGACTTGTTATATGATGTCGGATGTTTACATGTGTATACGTACACATGCGCCCGAATAAGGAGACTTTTGTGATTCACGAACACATTTTTGTTGGAAATTATTGTAAAAATAAACAGAATAACTTGAAATAACTTCATAAAACCTCAAAACGATTTTCGAAAATCGGACTGAAAACAAAAACATTCCAATTTTTGTCAAGTAACTTTGCGGGAAGATAAAAATGATGCACTGCAATATTTCTTAAACGAATCAATCAATTTTTGCAGCATTCGTCGCAGTTTTTCAAATAAAAAAAGTAATTTAATCCCTTAATTCAAAAAAACTGATCCAAATAATTTAGTGATTTTGTTAAAAAAAAACAGCTTTTGCAAAATTTCTCTTGTTTTATATTTTTTAAACAAATCAACTTATTTTGATACAGTTCACGGCAATGATAGATATTTTTTGGTAGAAGAGCTGATTAGGTTTCAATATTGATCGATACAGCAATAAAGAAATTGTCTGAAAAAAGTTATTTTGAAAACTACGTTTTTGAGTACTTACCAAATTTACCAGGTCGAATAAATTAAATTTTAATAGAAAAACTAAGTAACTGGATATTTTTCGAATACGGCAAACTACGTTTTGATCGGTCAAGCCATTCAAGTCATAAAAACGCTAAAGTTAAAATTTAACAAAACATTCTATTTTAAAATAATAATAATAATATAATAATAAACCTTTTTATTTCTTGCTTTTACAAAGTTTAAAAGTACACAGTGAAAGTATCTACGTAAGAAAGAAACATAGAAAATATATATGTATTAATGGTTAAGTACTTAAATTATAGTTTGTAAATTACATTTGTTATTTCTAAGTTTAAATTATTTATTCTAAAAATTATAATCTTATTGTAAATAGATTTAGTCAGCAAGAACCCCGGATTGGGTAAAGGCCTCCTCCAAAGAATATTTTTAGTTGGTAATTTTGTTTGGTGTTGTTGTTCTTTAGATTTTTGGTTTTCTTTGGAGGGTTTTGGTCGTAATCCTCCATGGTGACCAGCCGGGTTGGAGGATATATTATGTTTTTTGTGTTTATTATTGTCGTATATTACACATATTTCGTTGTCGAATCTGTTGGAGGAGGGCAGCTGATTGCTATGCATTGTTTTTGGAGGTTTCTTGATTAATTTCAGTATTTTTATTTGTTAAGAAGTTTAGCATGCTCGGTTTAACTACTCCTTCAGAGATGCTGTTTGACCTTCTCGCTGAGGGATTTTGTTGTTGTGATTTGTTCTTTTTATTTGTTTGTGTGTTTCTTTCCTTGGGCATATTCTCCTTCGGTTTTATTGGTGAGGGAGAAAACTTTCTTTTTGGTGTTTGTTTAAGTACGACCAGTTTGTCATATTTTAGGAAAGCCATGTTTCCTTTTTCTCTCTCTGCTTTTAATTGTTCTTGTAATTGGTTTCTCATTTCTAAAACGTGTTTAGGGCAGTCTTCTTTCATATAATAATTTGTGTCTCGTAATGCTCTTTTTTGCATAAAGATTTTGATCTTTATGCCCAGGGTCAGGAAGGTTACCACTACTGGGCGTGGTCTATCGCCTTTCTTCCCTAGCCTTTTAACCTCTTGTAGGTCACTATAGGATAGTTTGACTGAGAAATGCTGTTCTATCCATTCAAGCATATTTTTTTCTAAAGTGTCATATGAGGATTCCAGCTCTTCGATACCGAAGAATACTATATTTTTTGTCTCGCCTGCTTTTCGAGGAAATAGATTCTTTTGTCCTGATTATGTACAGTTTCCTTTAATTTTTCATGTTTCTCTTCCAATGCAAAAAATTTTTCCTCTAATATTTTATTTATATTCTGTGTGACTTGTTCTGTCACGTTTTTTCCACGGTCTTGAATCGTTTTTTTTTTGATCATTTAATTCCAGCTGGATTTTTTTAAGAGCTTTCATTATTTCATCCATGATTGTTCAGTAATATTTTGTTTACCTGTATGTGTCGCCCTCTAGTGGCGGGTCTTGGTATCACATACTGAACGTAGATCGATGCAACGTCACAGAACGCAGCAGTGATGTAAGACTTTGTAGTACGTACTTATTCTAACAGATGGCGCCACTAGTCATCAAAGTATTGTTTTGTTAGGTGAGATTGCGTTATTTCTTAGTGAGTAAAGAAGTTATTTTTTATCTAAAATGTATCGGAAAGCACTATTGTTCGATTTTAGCCACCTCTAAGCACAGAATAAATGGTTAAAGACCAGTCAAATGTCTTGTAGTTGGTAATAGACACGTAAATTTCACAGTCACTATTGTTTGTTTATCACTTAACTTTCTTCGGATTGTGTCTTTGTTGTTGTTTTTAGTTGGCGTCTTGAATATATCACGAGGGTTATCAAGAATCCTTCCACAATTTCACTTTATTTCGATTTAATATACTTTTAAATATTTTAATTTGAGTATTTTTAACAGAGCAGATGTGAACCGTGGCACAGTCACGCCTACCCCCCTATTTTCAAATAACGGACTGAAAATAACAAATGCGCAATTTATGATTTTTTTTTAGCAGCAATTTAAAATTGGACTGTCGGATAACTATTAGTGCAGAATATGTTAACAGATTACACAAGTAAATACGATTTTTTAGTTTGAGTTCTATAGTGCCGATTTTGATTAATTATGTCTAACTAAACAAAGAAAAAATACTTTTATTTGATAAAGTTTGCTTTTATAGCAATCAAAACGAAATTTAAAATTTGTAGAAAATCTAAACTTTTTAATTCAGTAGAATACAAAAGCAAGAAAAAGAAATTTAATTTATATGTTAATCACTTTTATTTACAAATAATAATAAAGATAAATCTCCAACTATAGAAAAAGAAACAAGTTTTAAAAATGAATATTTTATGTTTTTCTCCTGTGTGAGTAGGAATTTTTTCGTATTAGACTCCAAATGTAATCATCCCATCATATTCTCATTATATTGTCCTTGATAACGTTGTTCAAAGTTCATCACATCTTGATGAAAGCGTTTCCCTTGCCCTTGAATATGCCCCCAAGTTATTTTTAAGCTGGTCTAAGTGAGCATGTAGCATAGGTACTTTAAGGGACATTCTGCAACCCATGAGTTTAAAATTATCAAGTATATTAGAAATGAGCTCTTTATAATTTGCAGCTTTTTTATTGCCAAGAAAGCCATGGATCACTGCTTTAAGGCTGAGCCACGCTTGTTTTTCGTGGGCGTTCAGTAACTTGGAAAATTCTTCACTGGCCATTGATTTCTTAATTTGTGGACCGACGAAAATACCAGCTTTAACTTTAGTCTCTGACAATTTAGGGAAAAAATACTTTAAGTATTCAAAAGCTAGAGTCTTGACGAAGAGCCTTCACAAATTGCTTCATGAGGCCAAATTTTATATGCAATAGAGGCATCAAAATATCTGTTTTCCTATATGAAACTCGATCCGTTTAGGCCATGACTGCTGCTTGTAGTGAAGTGTATCGGCTCTACTGTCCCATAAACAAATATAGCATGGATATTTAGTGTATCCGTCTAGCATTCCCAACAGAAAACCCACCATATTGAAAACCCCTATCACTGGCCAAGCATACTCTTCATACTTTAAAGTTTGAAGCACTATTTTAAAGCTTTCCTAATTTTCTTTGAGCATTAAAGAATGAGCCAGAGGTAGAGATGGAAGTTTATTGTCATTATGAAGAGAACTGCTTTTAAACTTTTTGTAAAGCTGTCGATGAAAAAACGCCACTCAGAAGGAACAAAGTCCGTTTTCCTTTGTGAAAAATGCAGAAAATATTTCATGACATTTACTTTGATCACTTATATTAATATCCTACTTGAGCAAATTCCATTGTTTCAGCCGTGAAGTTATAATATTTCTGCTTTAAGTTTAGGTAGGTTTAAGTCTTTAACTAAATCATTAAGCTCTTCTGAATTAATAAGATGAGGTGCAACAGAAACTGATTCGAGTAAGAATTCGCTGCATCCGCTACTACTAGATACTTATGATGGCGGCAGCTGTTCCTTCGTATTTGAACGAGAAGGCACAGGAAAATGTTCACTGTGAGGTACTGAAACGGTTGTTGATGGTAGATCTGGGTACTGAATTTTTTTAACATTTTTCTCAGTCTGATGCTTGTGTGGATTAACTACACAAAAGTAGCAATCATTGATTTGATTAGTGGGCTCCCTCCATATTCTTGGTACTGCAAACTTCATACTTTTTTTTTCTTCTCGATATCAGGCTGGAAAAAAAATAACATACAAATAGATACACACGTTATTCATTACATATCTTGCAATTAGTATCCTTGAAAGTTATGATGCACTTACCTTCTGTGGTTTTGCAGTGCATTAGAACTGAGGCTGCCCATATTTTATCTTGACTTCGAATAGAACGATTAAAATAAGCTTCATAAACTTCACCGAGTTTTATATTTGACGACAAATTAAATTTTTTAGCCCTCACTTTAATGAATTCGCTGCAAATATAGCAAAAAGGATTAAGATCATTGTTACACTTTTTGGAACCCATTTTAGACTTCGACAACACAAATGACGTCGTTTTTTGACAATACTCGCGCGGATACTACTGATACTACCTGCCACTCCCCGCTTCACACCAGTAACCCCCCCCCACCTGAAACCCGTCTCTTACGTCTTAAACCGTTGCTCTGCAAACTGCCAAAATCTTAAAATATTAATTTTTCATTGTAAAATGTACAAAAGCAAACTTTATTTGCGATGAATGGAGTCTCTGGTTACTTTTAGCTGTAAACAATCAGAAAATATTAATTTAATAACAAACCCAATTTTTTTTTGATGACTTACGTTATTTATAGTTGTCACCTAAATCATAGTGCATCTTTTGAACATTATTGCTCTGCAATATCATCTATTTGCTCATTACATTGCAAGTCTTTTTTTCATATATAAATTTGAAATACAATCCTGAAAAAAACGTTTGTTTTCCCTTTCCCGTACTATTGTACGAAATGAATATTTGTATTCATTACAAAGTAAATCAGTAAGTTGAAACATTTTTTTTTTTATTTCAACATCAATTCACAGTAAACAAACTTATTTAATATCCAGCTCAATGTTACGAAATTCTTAAACAAAAATATGTTAAGTGAAAAAAATCAACTACATGCTTTATTTTTCACTTTTTTGTTGATAAATTTTGTTCTATTTTTTACCTTTAAAGTGTAATGCCACCTGAATTGGAAACACTGTACGTATGCAAATTAAAGTATTCATTTTATACTCTTTCATTCCTAATCAAATATCAAAAGTTAAAAAATGAAACACAAAATTAGTTTATTTTTTTAATAAATATAAAAACAAACATGCAAGTACATATAAATCAAATAATAATAGTGCTATTAACATGCGGGCGTGTATCGGGTAAATATTAAATTGTTGCAAACATTAGCTAAAAATGCATGGATGATAACACAAATTGAATCTCTTATATTTTAGGACGGATCAATTCTAAATTTAGCCGAGATATGTACTTATGACTTCATTTAACAGAATCATTTAAATTAATATTTTTTTAGATGGCCATAACAAGTGTTTAATAAAAAACTGCAATTCTAATTAGACCTAACATTTATTTCTCTATAACATATTGTATATTCGTTATAAAAGGAAAACAATACAAGATTTAGTTTTAATATCACCAAAATTTGAATGTTGCCAAGGCATCATTACATCACAGAATGCTGTATCAAAGAATGATGACTAGCCACAAAGTAAAATTTATTTCCCTTCAAAGTCTCTTCTTGCACTGGTACTTAAAGCAGGGAAGAACTCAACCTCACCTGCCGCGACAAAGTGAAATTTCATAACATGTTTGATAAGATTAAAATGCTATTTAATGAAAGGCTACAATTTGCCATCTTCTTTATGAAAGTTTCACTTATCAAAATAAAAAAGTAGTGTATTTAAAATTTATTATTGTTACCATAAGGTTTGGTAAATCTAATTTTACTTTGTGAAAAGGCATAAATACCAGATGTTTTCTTAGTAATTAGTAATAGTTCTAATAAACAAAAATTAATTCTTATCAGCTTCACAATAACTTAAAATAGACTCATCTCATTGTTCTTGATAAAACAATTTTACTGTGAAATATTTTCAGAATCATAGTGTAGATTCCTGTCTGCTAAGAAAAAATGATTTTAGAGAGAAACAGTAAAATCACAGAACATAAGCAGATTACGAAACTCGTATAACATAAACGTACAGCAAAATGTATATGGAGAAGTCAATATCATTTAATATTAAAGCAACATCAAAACGTCAAAAATCAATGTAAAATGACAATAAGGTAAAATAATCTAATAATTGACAGTTTATAATAATACAATTACAGAAACGGGTTACAATTTCAAGAAATTATAGTTTTAATGTTATTTCAAAGCAAACATAAATGTAATATGATAAAATCACAATCATTGAATCATTCGTTGTTTACAATACATAATAAGAAAAATTATGCTTTAAGAGCAATATTTGGTTTTACCAATTTCGTCAATCTATAAAATAACCAAAGATTTACAAGAAAATTAAAATTGAGTTTCGTTATCTGCTTCGACATAAAATGTCAACATTTCATGTTTATTACAGATTTTCACAAACAAGCACATATTCAGACAAAACATATTATTTAATGACAGATTACTTAAGTATTAGAGATTTCGTTAATATAATAATAATTACCTAGAATAACAGGATTATCCAATTAATTTAAGCACAATTAATTCCTAGTAATCAACCATGAAAACATGAATTTTAATTGGAGATATGAAATTTGTTGACTAACATTTATACTGTTTAATATGATATTTTAATTTGTATCAAAAATTTTTTTTTTTTTTCAACTTTTGATTATAGGGTCTCATTTTCTTTTAAAATCAAAATAGAAATTACAATGAGAACGATAAGACAACCAGTTGCAATACATTTTTCCATTAAAAAGACGCCACACTACGCACGTCAATAAAAAGCTAGAGTAGAGAACACAATGACTTGATTATCATGACTCAAGTAGATGGGATAACTTTGGTAAGCAAAAAGTTATAATATTCTATGAGTGATATATGCAATGTATATTTCTTTTGCATTTATTTACCTTTGCTGCATATTATATTTATATTAATGTATATCTTTTGTATTTTCTTTACAGTAAACAACAGACTTTTTGTTTTTCAAATAGAAGTTTTGGTAACAACAGTTCTAATCATTCAAATCATTATTGTAGCAATACTGATAAAATCATACTTTATTGGATAACAATAAGACAACCATGAACAAATATTTCAGATGAAAATTAAAATACATTCTAAAAAAATATTTTGAGTCCTGAACATTAAATATATTTAAGAAGCTTAAAATGGCAAAAATAATCATACATATTTCTTGAATAAGTATTATGTTAAAAAATGAGCAATACGAATGTTAGTTTATTGTCAATCCTTTGTTAGGTAACAATGCAATACACTAGTGAAGACAATGATACATGTGTTGATTCCTTATATTATTGTGCTTGGTATAAAAAAAGACTATAATTTAAAAAGAGATCTTGGATTACTGACCCTTCAGGGTCTCAGAGTTAGCACTTTCATTTTAAGTTTAAATTCATCTTAAAATGAACCTTTCTATGCATAAGTATTGATATTTTAGAAATTCCAGTCTGTATTTTTCATGCACTAAATTATGTACTTTCTAAGTCACCTTAAAAAGACTTAAATGCTAAGTGCATACTAGTATCAGCAGTTCTTGATGTATGCGAATAACTAGAAAGCTAATACTTTCAAAGAATATTTATTTCAAAAGGGCCATGTAAACACATATTGGCGTTTTCACCAATACAAACAGAGACCATTAACAGATATTTCCATATGAAACACTCATACAGTTTCTTGAGTGACAAAAGTTCAACAAAGATAGGAATAACAGCTGCTAACAAAATTAATGGTTTCATCTTTACATTCTTTATAAAAATACTTAATAATAACTGCATGAACAGTAAAATATTTTATGCATGCAGATAAGAGTAGTGAATTAGTTCCTGGCAAAATTGATAACTCAAATATGAAGCACATTTATAACAATTTTCATAGCTAACTTTTACTTATGTGTATAAATTCATGTTTGGTTCCATCGACTTGACCTTTGACCCAAAAATTTGTAAGTGTAATAAATGAAATTATAAGATAAATCTATCAGCTAAAAATGAAGAAAAAGTTAATTTTATCTTAGACATTTTGAAAAAAAATACTCTTAGACAAAGTTACAACTTTTATGAGTAAATAAAGGTTTTATAGATTTATTTTTGGCAGCTAGTAAAACTGGCCCTTGACAAATTCATCCAAAACTTTGGGCAAGTGCTCATCGATACCGACAGTATCCAGCACGCCGGTGTGGCTGCCATCACTTGTAGCTATACGGTGTGAAGCGAGGGACATAACAATCAGCCTGAAAGTTGAAAAGATATATTAAGTATATAAATCATAATTCAGTCTGTATGTATTCATTCATACTTATATGTCAAAGTGAATATAAGAACAATTGTAGTTGAGCGGGCAGAGCATTGCTTTTGTACTACAAAGTATTAGGTTTGAACTCTAACACGGTACTCAATTCCATCGAAAAGATTTGAGAGACATTAAAAAATTACATGGCTAGTAAAAACATTGCACAGGATTACACATCCATCATAGCGTACAATGTGGGTGAATACATGTTGGCATGTTGAAGATATAGAAAAACAATATTCACAATACTTTTATTTAAATTCATTATAATTACTGTACAATTTTTTACTGCCGTCACGATTGTAAAATAAATTGTATAAAAAAATATTTGTTTAATTTAATATAAATACTTAAAACACGTAATACACTTAATAATTAAAAGTCAGTTTCTTTGTAGACCGTATTTGTTGAGAAGCGATCATTCCGGGATTGGTTGTTCAACTAGTCATAATTAATCTAAACGCGTGAGAGAGTAAACCTTTTGTATCATACAACTCGCCAGCACTGTTCCATACAATAAGCGTTGTGGATTTATCATTTGTTAACCGAGATGTATGCATAGATCATAGTGTCGACGCTTTCACACAGATAAGGTATTGTCATTATTTGTATATAAGCTTGAAAGCACTGCAATAGAATCAGCTGATTGATGTTGACACCAGTATCAAATGAATGATAATTACCCATTTTGGAAAATATTACTAAATTGAATCAATTAGTTTCTAAAGTGACATGGAACACGGAAATGACAGTTCAACTATCACTTGTGGTCAACTGATTCACGATGTATCGCGATTACGTCGCTTCTTGCTCCAGCGGCACGAACGGGTCCGATGTGGAGCAAACTGTCATCTCGAACTCATCACATTTCTAATTTCGAATCCAATTAAATCGCGAAAACCATTTTTTGTTTTATTGTGATATTTATTGAGTTGAAGTAATACACATTTACAGAAATAGGATTCAGTGTTATTTCACAAATCCAGTTATGAGTGTTTGACCAGGCAATTGAATTGAGAGACTCAACAGTATTTATTCCAATAAGCTGTAATCCTGTTCTATACTATTTGCAGTACTTGCTGTATCTTTAATTTTCCTACTGATAATTTTAAATGAATTTCTTCCGGTTAAGTAGAAATTTGTAGCTTTTTGAAATGATAAGGACAATGTGTAAATTTTAAATATGCTATATTGAAGAAGCTGAATGGTTGTAAGATGTCAGTAGATTTTTTAGTTTTTAAAAATATAACAATTTTTGAAATCAATTTTTTTGTTTTCTATATCAGGATATAGATACCACAATAATGCTAGAGTAAGACAAGACTAACTTGCTATTAGGTTGCTTGCATTCTTTTCTGTACTTCTCAAGTGCACGTACAGGGCAACGGTCTTGGACAAAGCCTTGAGTCAATGGTGGGGGCGCATACCGTCCGCCTGGACCTCTACCCCAACGGGCCGCTCTATCTAATTCCATAAGCCGTGTAGTACGGTCTATTATATTTATAAACACATCAAATTTTGCTTTAGACTTGATAGCCCATTGTATAGGAGCATCCAATTGTACTCTACCATTGTTGGCATTCTGAAAATAAATGTTTTAAAATATTGTAATTAAATTGTATAGTAAAAAAATTTTGACATGTCAAACATAGTAAATCTATTTCAATTCTTAATTCAGCTATTAAAATTTCTAATAGAATAGTATCACATTTTTATTTATTTTAGTTTACATTCAAATGGGTTTCTTTTGTCAAAATGAAAGTTATATCTTTTTAGGTTAAAGAACCTAAAAAGCTAAGGCCTAGAGAGGCCCCTTAAGAAAATAAAGATATTTATCAGTCCTTTGCCTCCTAATTATAAACATAGAAAATTAATTCTATGCATTATTTTTTTACTTTGATTCAATTGAATGATATTATCCAAAAATTTCATATAAGTGTTACAAAATATAATAATTATATTTTACTTAGATAATTATTTAAAAAAATTATTGTACATATTTAGAACTATAATCTAGTTCTATACAAGGCCTAGAACTTGCTCTTCATTCCAAATTATCTTATTATTACGAAAAAATTTCTTATTGAATTGTAAAAATATGAACTGTATATAAGTCTTGCACAAAATATAAACTCACTCTGAATATATATTCAGCCTCTTCGATATTTGTGAAATTCCGTTCTATATTGAGTATTTGTACACCGCCTTCTGTGAACACAGCTAGTGTCACGTTCTTTTCGCGTTTCAAAATTTGAAGTGCTAGAACTATAGCTGAAATTGAATAACAATTATGTAACTTCTGTAACCCATGTAATGCCCTTCACATCTATTTAGAGTGGGTGCTTAACATAATAATATATGTACTCTAATAAAAAGGATTGAACTTAAGTATTTTAAATTATAATACATGGATGATTCTGTTAAGAAGAGGGATATGAAAGTAAATGTTGGTAAGATTAAGGTGATGGTGTTTGAAAGAGGCAAAAGCACAACTGAATGCAATATACTTATAGAAGGTGAGAAAGTCGAACAAGTGAATGAGTCTGTATACTTGGGTAGTCTGTTTACAAATGATGGTAACCATGACAGTGAAAAGAGAGTGAATGTGGGAAACAAAAGCGAATGGAGCCTTGCTCGCTATTATGAATAGCGAAAGCGTCTCACAACAAGCGCGCTTGGCTATTCTTACTGGAGTCCTAATCCCTACACTTATGTATGGCAGTGAAAGCTTAGCATGGTGGAAGAAACATAAAAGTAGGATCAATACAGTTGAGATGCGATCGCTACGTAGTTTGAGGGGAGATTAACTAGAGCAGAAAAAAGGTATGTTGCGGTAGTTTGGCCATCTGGAAAGGATGAATGAAAGTAGATGACAAAACAAATCTATAGAGCGAATGTGTATGATGAAAAGGTCGGGAAGGATCGCCCTAGAAAATTTTATGCAGACCATATTAGTGGCATATTAAAAAAGAACCAAATTTTAAACTACCGAAACCAACAACGAGCTTGTATAAAAAGATTGATGGATGTCAGTGAGGTAAGAGAGATATGCAAAGATTGTACCATGTAGAAATCTATGGTCTCTGCCTAACCTTTTGCAAAATAGACGTGGTTTATATTATTATTTTATTAGTACCTATTTTTTAATGTAATTAGTATACATGTGAGAATTTGGACACTTAATTCTAATCAGTGCCACAATTTCTGATGTCAATTATTTATAGAAAATGTTAATAAATATGGCGTTTAAATTTATCTTTGATCACTTGTCTTATCCACTACAATAAAAACTGGCCAAGTGTATGTCGAGGTAAGTGCATGTTGGGTCATGTGCAGTGCAGGATTCCATAGCTGCTCACAATAATATGCAGCTGGAAAGGGCCTCTTTGTTCGATACTATGAACATGTTGAGATTGTAGTTTAACAGCTAAAAACTTCATGTACAATATACATTAAAAAAATAATGTTAATGACAAAATAAATATTCATGGGCAAGCATGCCCAGTGGACAGAGAGGGATAGTCATATGGGCGAGAAAGAAAATAAAAGTGCATTTTTTTTCTTTGTGTGACTTCCTTCCTTCCTTTTCTGTTCACAAGACATGTTCTCATGTGAATATAAACAATGTTAATTGAAAGTAAAGTTGAAAATTGTACCTATAAAACTCAACATTCTCAACGAAATAAAAGGATATGTAAAAAGCTGTACTTAAAGTACTTGTATATTTTAAAGTTATGAACTAATCTGGGATATAGTTTTTCCAATATTTAGTTAATAATGAAATTTGCCTCTTTTGGTACATTTAATTTGTGATCGATAATATAGAACCTTCAGAACTAACATATTATTAAATAATGCTTTTGCACAAAAAAAACACATGTCCAAAAATAGTGATTTAATATTTTTTTTAATGACCTATAGACTTTTATTTGATTTTGTAAGATATATACAAAGTGCAATCCGATATGAAACATCTTTTCCTTTTTTCTTCTCCAACTACATTTTACAAGCTGATTAAATATTACTCATAACTTGTAAAACCTACATAGCTGCAATAGTTTTCTTTTTAACTTCATAGTATATATTGCTACCATGAAATTTTTCACATATCCAAAACCAACCATTTAGTTGGAAGAGTCACACACTTGACTCCAATATCTTTGAATGAACTATCCAATGGACACCTCATACCATGGGATAGACAAGAAAAAAAATAACCACACTTTAAATGTAGGAGAAGTACTTTAAAAAAAAAATATGTTATTATAAGATTTTATTTTACCACTTTGCTGGCATTATCAATGTGTATACTCCTAACAAGTTACAGCTTTCTAGTACTAAGAGTCAGGCAGACAGATGGACGGACATGGCGAAACTATAAGGGTTTTTTCTTGACTATGGAACTATATAAATGCAGTGTATAATTGTGATACTCATGACAAAAATAATTGTTTTATTTATTTTTGTCATGAGTAAAATGACAAAACTTGAATTCGACAGAATATTACTCTAAAGTTACTGCCTGGTAAAGAAATGAGTATTATGTTTGCCAATTTCAAAGTTTATTCGCAACATTTTAGTCTGTTTAAAATATGACAATCAATGTTTGCATATTTATTTTAATGCATGAAAATCATGAAAGAATTTACAACAACGGCTTCTATAAGAAGTATATCAGTTACCAAGTATTTAATTCAGTGCTAACTGATGGTCCACATTTACTTCTGCATAAAGTTACTCTTTTAAATAAATCCTTCTATTACCTTTAGCTGTCAATTTACTACCCTACCTCAAAAGAAGTCTACGCAAACTAATATTGTTCAATAAGGATCACAGAGTTTATACATCAATATGTCTTCATGATTTACCTGCATGTCCAGGTGTAACACTGTTGTTATAAAAACACTCTGCGAAAATTCGCTTCTTGCTTTTCTTTTCGGCGTTGTCGGCATCGCCGCCGGCAGTAGATGCAGTGGTTGACCCTGTTTTGGCTTTCTTTTTATCAGACTTTACAGAGTATGATTTGCAGAAATGTCTACCTGCATTAAGAGAATTATGTTGTTGCAATGTAAAAAAAACATTGTACTATTAGTCTATGATATTCATTTAGTCAAGCCTATAAAAGGAGTATTAATCAGTTTGCTTTTCCAATTTAGGTAAGACCTGTATAATAAATGAATTATCATATGAGAAAGTTTAGTTTGAAAGTTGATAAAAAAGCTTTTTAATATTCTGCTAATCATATAACAAATAATTTAATGGAAATTGACCTCTCTATACATATTATAAGACAGTAGAACTGGGTATTTCTATACAGTGAAGGTATTTATAAAAAATGAGGAGGTATTATCCCCTCCTCACTTTTCATACATACCTTGCATGAAAAATGAGGAGAAAGGTAATAGTAGAGAAAACGAGTTTTAAATTATTTTGTCTGTCTGTTCGTGCACATCTCTGAAATTACTCAACAGATATTAATGCGGTTTGCAGAGGTGTACAGAGCTTGATTTGTAACAGAACATAGGCTTTATTTCAATTAAATCAGATGTTACAAAAAGTTATCCTCAAAAGACACAGTGAAGTTGCATAAAGTATAAAAATTATATCACACTCTGTGTGAAACCATACTATACCAGAGAAATATAGGCTATACTCTATATTTATAGTAGAATTTGTCTTGGTTTAATTCGAATTGGATCCATGAACGGTGGAATTGAAAGCAGGACAGGGAAAAGAATTGAGAGCCAGGACCGGGACCATAATTCAGAATGGAATTGGGATAACTAAGTATTGGATCAGAATTAGAATCAAGAAGGTGACCACAATTGAAATCAAGAACAGTACTGGAACGATAATTGAAAGTGGCAGCAAGATTGGGATTGTCTGCAAGATTTTTTTATATAACAGATGAAGGAACACACTGTATGTCCACGTGGACGAATCTGTGGATGGAAAGCAAATTTTATATATGTTGAATTTTTTTTTACCTTTGAACATATGGTGACGCATATCCATGGTGATCATGTACCGCATCCCTGTCGCTGGCGTGAGTAACCACGTCTGATCAAACAACTTGTTCAAGGCATCAAGTACCGTTTCATTAGGTGGTTGATCAATACCTGATTGCAAAGTAATAGACCATCTAATTAAATATCTAAATAACATTTTAAAATAAAAATTGATCAAACATGAGGTGCATAATTTTAGCAAATAACTTTAAAAACAATGACTGCACATTCTCAATCTTTGATGTATATAATTAAATATGTGGAAATCCTGAAATATACAGTACAAGCAACCGATCTGTGTGGCTCTGAAGTAAGACGTAGATGTTCACTTGTGCATAGTACAGTTTACTATACAATACCAATGCTCGAGTAATACTTCCAAACATGAAATATAAGATCGAGGTAAAAGTTTTTTCATATTTTATATATAGATTCAAGATAATTTTTCATCATATTTTATTTACATTTGATTATAGTATATATATATATACGCCATTTTATTCAACAACTTGCTGCCACTTTGTAGGTAGTGACATAATCCCATTGCTGTAGAAATTTTGGAAATTCTGATGAAAAAACTACAATAAGTAGTTTTGACAGTCCTCTCAACCCGGCGTCCGCACAGTCGAAATATGTACAACGATAGCAGGGTTGGGTCTAGAAGACCCATATAAAAATTCGCCATAATACCAACACATAAAAGAAATTTAGTAACATAATTATTAGTCATTTGATATAACTACCATTTTAAGAAATTTTGGGTAATCTAAAACAATTTGATACGAAAATATCTTTTTAATGACATATTTGTAAAAGTATTATAAAAAAATAAACAAAATAGATTACCTCTGTCCTAAAGTTATAAAACTAAAATAAAACAAACTTTTTTTCTAAGATATTAATTAACAACTTACATATGAAACAAATCTACAGTAAGACTATGAATAATATTCAATATCAGTCTTATAAGTCACACATAGTATCATTTACATCTGTGCAATCTTTGCAGTACAACATTGCATGCTTATTGCAGATGTATTTGTTGCAGTCCCGACAAGTCTTACTAGTTTTTCAGTCTTTTTTGGCAGGACAGTCTTGACATCTCTTTCTTACATTAGGTATCTTGGCAGGTGGCTCCTCATCAGCTGATTCTCCTAAAAACTCTTTTACCCTTTTGCGCATCAGCCTTGGCAATTGAATGAAATTTTTAGAATTCTGCAAATGCTCACAAACAAGTGTAAGGCCTAAGTTCTTTAGGAATTTGCGACGCTTTTTCGCTGTGTTATTATTCTTCTTATGTAATATATGTGCATTTATTCCAGACATATTCAGTGGGCCGTAGTAAATGATCAGAGGCCATTTTTTCCAATTACGACTTACGTTATAAGTAAAACAACGCTCGTCACAACATCGACTTCACCTTTTGTCCATTATAAAATGGATTTCCGGTTTTTCCGGAAGGTTTCCGGATGCATTTCCGGTTTTTCCGGACGGTTTTTTTTTTTGTCGCCGGTAGATGTATTTCCGGTCGCCAGTAGATGGAGGTAGTTTTGTCGCCGGTAGATGAAGGTAGTTTTGTCGCCGGTAGATGAAGGTTTCCGGATGTATTTCCGGTTTTTCCGGACGGTTTTACCGGAGAATACATTATAAAATGTATTCTCCGGTTTTTTTTGTCGCCGGTAGATGTATCAATACTAGCATCATGATGCAAGGTCGACAAAAGTAAAACGACTTTGTTTTTTTTTTGGGATATATGATACAATTGTGACATCTTTCTGAAAACCAAAAGTCGACGAGTTTATTTGTTTACCCCCTTGTTTTCGTAAACTCTTCGGGTATTTGTCTTTTATTTTTCCGAACAGTGCCTACAGATGTCAATTTGTGTTCTTGGAGTAAGTGGTTTACTAGTTCGTAACTAGTCGAAATTAATGTTTCAGTTCCTTTTAGAAACTGGTTGCACGAGATGGTTCACGACATCAAATGGCTTATTGCTTAGATAATATGGACCCTCTGGTCGTTTTCCTGGGTAAATCTCAAGGTTCAGTATACAAAATGTCTTCGAATCGACTAATGCAAAAATCTTCAGACCGTATTTTGCGGGCTTTAATGATATATATATATATATATTGTCTGAATTTACATCTACCTCTAAATGCTAAAAGCATCTCGTCAATCGTAAGATTTTCTTCTGGCGTGTAGCTGTTGCAGTAATTATGCACAAATGCATCAAAAACATAGCGGATTATCAAATTATCCATTGATTTTCTTGTATCACGAATAGTAATGTCATCAAAGCAAAGGTTACTTTGAATAAAATGCAATCTTCTCTGCGACATAGTCAACCTAAACATTTCTACGCCAGTACCATCTGAAGCCCAAAAATCAGCTAGATTTTATCTCCCAGAGCGATGCAAGCCAGCAATGTACAAAAGACCAAGTAAAACAAGAAATTAATTACGACTGCATTCTTTCATGTAACTGTGTTTTGAAGGGACACGACAAACTGCTATTTTTATTTGTATGCGAGCATTTGTATAAGTAAAATTTGATGGATCATTTCGTCTATAAAAAAAATGTTCCAGGACTCTTTCTGAAAAAGCATTCCTTGCTATTGGTTGAACACTTGGTACTTGTGTATTGATATTTTCAGCTCTAGTTTGAACACTTTGGCGGAAAGGTGTCTTTGCGACTTTGTTCCATCTTTTCCAAAAAAATAAGTTTTTCGTACCAGGCTTTCGGAAGTGGTTGTCAATTTACTATCAAAACTCTGCTGTAATTCAGATGCCGATTCAGAAGAATGTAGCCGACGGCGTAGTTCAACCAGGGGCTCATTGTCGCTGTTATCGCCAGACATGTCTTGGTCGGTGTCACTTTCTTGGTTGCAAACGCTCAGATGATCTTCTTCGTCTTCAGTTTCTGATGTAGAATTTTCATAATCGGAGTCAGATTCCTCCAAAATACTCAAAATCCGCTGCTGTTCGCGTTCTTCGCGATCCATTATGTTCTGAAGTTCTGAAAATAGATAAATATAATGTTTTTTAAGAATGGCGCGAAATTACGACACGAGTTGCATGGTTGAGTCATATTTACCTTTGTCGTGCCTAAGCGCGTCTATCCACCGCTGCGACTGCAACATGACTAAATGGCGTCACCTCGTAGAAAGGGGCGACCGTTAATTCCAGCTACTGAGAAGTGTGGTAACGTCGCACAAAAAATCATAAGAAATATGCTTATTCCAAAATGGCGCGGATCAAATAGACCCAACTGTGCTGACACCGGGTTCTAACACTAATCTAATCTAACACTACCCAAAGAATTCTAAAGACAACGAAACAGGTGAAAATCTGAGGGTGCGAGGTCAATGCTATATGGTGGATGCATTAACACTTGACAACCAAACTCTCTCAAATTTTGCCGAGTGACTAAATATGTATGTGGTCTGGTGTTGTCATGGTGAAAATCCACACTCTATTCATTCCAGCAGTTTTTCTCTATTTCTTACTTGAATCTCATCAGCTACTGACAGTAGAAATCCAAATTGATGGTTTTCCCGGCGGTAAAAGCTTGTAATGAATAATGCCCCTCCAATTCCACCTTACACATAGCATCAACTTATTGCGAGGTAATTCAGGATTCACTATAATCTTTGGAGCTTGCTTACCTTTTGACCATGATCTTTTTCGCACATTCTTGTTGTACATAATCCATTTTTCATAACTTTTCAAAAACGGTCTGACTTAATTAAGCCAGTAATTAAGCAATTCTATACTGAAACGTAATTTCGTTTCATAGCAATTCTCTATTGAAATGTAATCATGTTTCAATAGCGAATTGCAAACGAGTACACAATTCATTAGATTTCTTTCAGTGAGCTTGTGTAGAATCCAAGTATCGAGCCTTTTTGTATATCCAGCTTCTTTTCAAATGGATGAAAACTGTTTTATGGTCAATTTTATGGTATTTAGCTATGTCATATGAACTAATATGCCAATTTGCTCTACTTTTCCCAAAATGGTATTGACTTTATATATAACAAGTCCATCAAAGCAAAGTTAATCTATGACATCAAAATTACCGGACTGAAAACACTTGAACCAGTCTTGTACTACTCTTACCATCACAGTATTAGGTCTATAAACATCATAAATTTTTTTTTTGGACTCGTCGCATTTTTTTCTTTTATAAAAAATCAAAATGTATATAATTTCTGTTAGATTGACTCCTTTTATGGACAGAAAAATAATAGAAAAATGGCAGGTAACTGTTTTTATTTTTTATTTTTCTATTTTAAAATGTTAATTATTTAATCATACCAAAACTAGCAAGATACAAATAGCACAACCAATGAGTTTTTAATGCAACTTTTTATTTATGAAATACGAAAAAACTTTTTCCCTGACCTAATATTCTTAATTTAATTGTTATATTACTATTTTTATAATAAAATACAACATTATATTAAAGGTATTGATTATATTATTATAGGTATTCATTGTTTTATAATTTATTTGTACACTTCAGATACATCAAAGGTAGTAACACATAAAGAACACTTATACACATACACTACCTAGGTACCTAATTAGTAAGATAGAAATGCTATAGATATACCAAGGTAATGACAACATAAACATCATATCATAAGATCAGAGATAAATATTAGAATTAAGGAATATTTGCTTAACCTGGGCTTTCAATCCATTACTTTGACTTCACAGAAGATGTCACTAATCACTAACAATACATAATAAAAAGGTAAACTCTTATATGTCACAAAATTGTTAATCAAACATTTAAATGGTAAAACTCTTTCCTTTAATTTGGCTTGCTGGCTAGTACCAGGCGTGGCGATAAATAAATGAACATCGTCCGAGTCCTCACTACTACTCGAGAAACTATACAAATCAGCATTCCACTCTTCTTCACTGTTATTCCAAATTATTTAATTAAATTGTTTATTACATGATCATTTTTGACATACTGTTTTTCAATATCTTTAACCTTTTCACACAATTTCTTCCATTCATTGTCATCCATTGCATTACATTCCGTTCTTACTAATTCTATAACACATTTCGTATTCTAATCGATATTACTTCATGCAACATAACCCTTCACAGCAACCAATACCAATTCCATGGGGTTCAAGTCCGAATGGCATATTGACAAACATAATACACTATGGCTGTATTTTTTTTATTATATCATCAGAAGCATATGCTTTATTATATTCCTTATTATTGCATACTAGTTTATATGTAGTTGAGGTCTTAAAAGATCAGGCGCAACATCAATCCCTTTGTCTTTCAACCACACCTGCATTTCAGCTTTTCTTGAATTCGATGTCAGAGCTGATTCTGACCACTTGTTATAGTATGTAGCATTATCAAGAACTATTACAGAATTAGATGACAAATTTGGTAAAAGTGGAGTGTTTGACCATAGCTCATAATTAACATAGTTCATATCATCACGATAATCACCCGATTTTGTTCCAGACTTAACATTAACAATGCGTTGGACACATTTTTCAAATCCTGTGTGCACAATTATCAGTCTTTCACCTTTCCTTATAGGTTACTTAAGCCCTTCAATTCAGTTGTCACACCAAGCTTTCGACTTTGAGTTTGAAGAATGCACATAGCATTGTCAATCGTACAAGACATCTCTTCCATCTTTATGCTAAGCTCACAGTTAAAATAAATATTTGATTTGCTTAGGCATATCTTTTATTTTTGTATTAATAATCTTCTATTGGTATCTGTTGTTCTCCAAAGAAAACCGGGGTCGTGCGGAAAGATTTCACACAGGGCAAGCATGGCTAATAAAACTTCCCAGTTTACCATTGTCTCAATTGGTGGCCCACCGACAGTGGCAACCTACTCGACTCTCACTGTACGACAGATTGTTCTGGACAATTCATACAATATGAAGAAATATTTTCACAAGCAAGTAGATTAACAAACTTCAAGTATTTTATAGTTTTGTAGCGACTACAACATTCGTTCCAAACATTGTCTATAATCTCGAAAAACACGCGCTTGTAATACTGTCGAACATTATCAACTCCTGTCAGCCCGATTGGCGTAGATGTTAGTGATCCTACTTGCTCTTGATCCTACTTGGAGATCCTATTTACTTAGTTTGAAATCAGATGGTGGTGTGTTTGTATTGGAAAATATTATTATACTATCAATAATACCACTTTTTCTTTAAGACTGGTCACAATTGAATTTGAAACAATTGTTTCAAATTCAATTGTGTTTATTTTTCTAATTCAATTGTAACATGTAAAATTTAGTTCTGTACAGTTCTACAAAAGATTCAAACTCTAATTTTTTGGACACAATAAACAATGCACTAGTTTTTTTCTGTAACATTTCATATGAAATGTGTCTGAAAAAATATTGCTGAAAACATATTTAATAAAAGATTAAATTAAAATTCCCTTCCTTTCGCAATTGATTTCATTGTTTCTTCAAAAGGTAATGTCAACAAAGCAGCAGGTTTTAATTTATTTAAAAACACTATACACCAGTAGAAGTACATTTTAATATTTTTTAAAATAAATAACTACTTAAAGATAGTTAATAACTTGCTCTAAAAAAACAACTACAACAAAATGGTAAAAAAACTCCTAGCAATTACAATGCAACGGAACGGAACGCACGCAAAAAACCTCTGCTTCTAAAATCATACACGCTTACATATTTTTATGCACACAGATACATTTTTTCTCTGTTTACGCTTACGACTCAACCATTTTATAAAATAGCTCATAAGCATCAACTCGTTGCATTTTCAGTAATAGGCGACGCAAGCGCAGCCTGCGTGCGCCGCTTGCAGGGATGTACATCAATTGTGGTTCGTTGAGCAAGTTAATTATCAGAAACACTAATAGCTGTTGTGATAAAGTAAAAAAACAATTTAAAACCATGATTTTTTTACAAGTTATATTTACTTATCATTAAGGAGCATGTATCTATGAGACTACAAGGTAAGTCTAGCTTATTTACTTATTTACCCGGCACGCCCTTGAAGAAAACCTTATTTTTGCAGTATTATAAGAAGATTAGAAATAAAGCCATGGAAGTTGATATCTTCTCTTAATTCCACCTGTAATGTTTTCAAGGTAGGCAGTTCTTTATTGGTTACATGGAAGTTATGTACACATTTCTTCATAACACCTTGGTGAAAATTGTCAATGTCAGTTGTAATTCTTTATCTAGATCTCTTTTACCTGATTTTTGGAAAATCGGTAGATTATCAGAAGAATCTTTTGCTTCTTTTACGATTTTTTGAACAAATCGCACAGATGTCGCTGTTGCGTCCGCTTTTCTTTGTTCTATTTTTTTTAATATTCAACATTCCTTTATTTGCCTTTTTTTAATAATAACGTGTGGTAAAATTATTTTTTCTAGCTTGCCGCCGTAAGTTTGTATTACGTTTAGGCATCGTAAATAACAAAAACTTAACCAAAGTAACAAGATCAACAAAAAACAATACAACAATAACAACCAAAAATAACAATGAACTTATGAACACAATGAGTACACGATAGCAGAAAGCAAGAACATAACCAAGGCAACGTGTAGCAACCAACTGACTACACCAGTCCGCGGCGAGCGCGACGTACCGTATTTCGCCCTCTTACCTCAATTTACCACTGCAACACTTCCCTTACTTTACCAACCTCACTTACTCCCGAAACGCTCGTAAAAGTACATTACTGAAACGTTTTTGTGGCTAATTTCAGAGCAGCACAGATCGATTGCACATTGTAAGATGATGTATATAGTATGAATTTTTTTCACTTTGATTAAAGATTGACATATAATTCAATGTATTAAAAATATATATATTCATAGTATCAGCATCAATGAAGAATATGTTTACAAATGCCCAGACACAATTTATCTCACTCCTACAATTTCACTGACTCATATTCTTTCACTTCCACTAGATAGAAGAATGTCAAGTGGACTATACAATATGCAGTGGACTATAGGACTAATATCAAGTGGACTATATAGTATGTATTTTCACTATATTTATTAATCAATATAAAATAAAGTAAAAAAAACTAATCTTGAAATCTCAACAATTGAAAACTTTGGTGACCCACTTGATAAATATTGGTTATTGCTTTACATTACAGCCTGGTAATAACGAAGAGTTGTATTACGAATACATAAATGTTTATTTCTATACTGCTTTTGTTTTGAAGAAACTCTATTTTTCTAATTTTAATCAGCATTTTATCTTTTTTTATTCTTATTAATATACAAACATATATATTAAATATTATTCTTTCCATCCATGACTAGAGTTAAATGAAAAGATTAAAACAAACATGCTAAAATTTTTGAAAAAAGAAAATAAATTATGGTGAACAATTAACATCAATAATTACCCCAATATTTTACTTCTTTAGTATGACATTTAGTTATAGTCCACTCCCAGAGACCTGTTTTAGAATCCAATTTCTGTTTTGTGCGTCTACGCGCGGTCTTTTCTACAGCAACCTTCAATTTTTCAAACTTCATAGGGCTGAAATAAATAAAAGAAACATTAAAATATTCCTATGTATGTCTTTAAACTATGTTTAACAACATATGAAATGTCTCCAATTTCAATCAATACATTGAATTACAATCACGTAGGTCCTAAGAGATTAATAAAATTCATGATATTTCTTATAATGCAGACAACTTCCCACTGTCATTCCGTTATGTGTTCATACTTAATATAAGGATGATGATAATTTAATGTTTCATCAACTACAAAAATATCTTTAGCTTAAATATATTATAGAAGGTATCCATATGGGATACCTTCTACCTGGAATAATAAAAGTATAAAAATCATTTTATACTTTTTAGTATGTTTTAAAAATGTGGTACTTTAAACAAAATTTTATATTGAAATAATTAACTCATAATCTACTTTTTGGACTTCCTTCTTTTCCTTTTTTTTCTCTCCCTCTCTCTCACACAATTAGTTCTTCAAAAAAACCTGTTGTAAAATTTATACCAAACAAACAGACAGGAAAGAGTTAATGCTGTTTTATCATACGAATCATTCTAGTTCTCCCTTTGTCTAACTTTAGTTAGTTTAACATGAATTGCATAATTTCTACTGAACAGATAAACAGACAAGAAACCAAGTGAATATTACATAATAAACCACTTGTGAGAAATACTTAAACAAATCCTTAGGTCATCGGGAAATTAAGTACTTAAAATGGATTGTAAAATTGATAACTAATTTATAAACAAACAAACAGCTGAGAAATGAGTTATTAGTGCATTGTCATATAGTTCTGGCCTATTTATTTAATGTTTGAAGTCTGTTATCACACAGTCAAATAGATAAGAAAGCGAGTTAGTAAAATGGTGGTAAAGTAGAATAAAAAAGTGCCCCAAGTACCCCCACAAAAGTTATTAAATTTACACATATTGCCAATGCTTTGCCTGAAGAAATCTTCATTCAATTTTTACCTACTCGTGTATACATAATCTATGAAACAATTCTGGTAAATCAATGCTAACCTAATTCTTTTTGTCATTTTAAACTTTGAACTTTAATATAACAATTCATATCACGCACATACAATGACATTACTATAATTAACCTGATGTGACATGTCAAGATATTTTGGCTACTCTGGCATTCATTTGAAGCTAAGTACACAAACAAATTCTTTACATTTTTGTTTTTAAAAATATTTTTTTATACATACTATGTAAGTCCAAAGTTCACAAATATGAAAGGTCAATTTAATGCAAATAAAGCAATATAATAATACAAATTACTTACACACTCTTTTTTTTGTAGCTGCAAATGGTAATGTATACATTTAAGGGATTCAAATTGGACCTCTTTATCATATCCTTGTTTTCGAGTAAAGATATCAATATTGTAGTTGTTGTTGAGTCTGAAGTTAAAAAACCCATATTATGGAGCCTATGCAGATTATGCAAAATGTCATTGAGAGACATTTGTGGCAAAATTGCATCCCATACCTATAATATAATTAAAATTCGTTTAAAATAAATTAATATTAACTTACTGTGGCACAATAGAAACCATGTTCCTATATTTGTAAACAACTGCTGATTTTATTGCAAATAATTTCATAGGGAATATAACAATTATTGTTTTATTAGTGATAGGGATTCACTATTGTTAAAAGTCATTAAAAGTTAATTGCTTCAAAAACAAGGTGGATCTCTTTTGAAATATTAAAAAGAAAACATATTAATACTCTTTATGATTGTGTTGTAGAAGAAAGAACCCAAGAACAGTTATGTTGAGCAAAGAAGGTTGATACAGACAAAATGGGACAAAGGTCTTTTTTTTGTTTATTAAAGGACAGGATAGAACAGGACAACTTTTTAAAATTTGAAATTATTTTCAATTATTAATTGGGCTTTGTTTAGGGCTGTATACTTATAAAGTACAACGGACCCATTATAAGATCACTTCATTGTCCATCTGTCTGTGTCAAGATCCTTTTTTTTAAGAACGTGTAGAGACATCAAGTTAAATTTAACATCAAAAACTTAAATATGTAGTCCCTTGAAGCTGTAAAAAACAAGCTTCTTCCTATGGACTTAGAATCATAAAATTTGTTACGAAAAAATGTCTCTTAAAACTTGTGAAGAAAAAAATCTGAAAACCAAGAATCTGTAGTTACATCATACGAAAAAAAGGTTTTTATGATAGCAAACTTACATATTTATATTTTATGGTGATATTATTATAAATTTATGGAATTTATACAAACATACTCGCAAATGGAGTATGAACCAAGATGTAGACCAATATATGGGAGAACATTTTTTACTGTCACACTATGAAAACTTAGGATTTTCAAAAATTCAGAATTTTTGTAAGAAAATTAGAATTTTTTTTTAAAAAAAAAGCAAACATTTCAAAATTTCTGGGACCAATATCTCACTCATATTGGTATTGGAAATATACAAAAAACATTGAAACTCTCAATGGATGAAGTATCTACATACATAATTAAGTTTGAATGGAACCCTTTAGGTGTAAGCTCTATTTGCACTTGTTTTTTATTACAGATCTTATACAATCAGTTTACTTTGTCTAGGAGCATTATTTAAGTTAATAAATAGATGACATACTTCTTGAGAAGTTAGAAAATGTGTGGGCACGTGATCTAAGCTAAATTTGTTTTGGATGATCATTGCAGATGCAGCTGTTGGATCTTCGCAGTGTTTCAAATCTTCAACTCTTTGGATGTAATCAAAAACATCACTGGTCCCTTCTATATTTTCCATGAGCTGCTTGGCACGTTTCAGCCCAAAAATAGCATATTTAATGACTGCATCCCTAACTATAACAAAATAACAAAAATCATAAGCATATTAAAAGTAATATTAGTATGATTATAAGAAAAATGAAATAACATGCATGCTAAAAATCAAAATAAACAGAATAATAATAGACCATGTGCTATATAGCATAAATTTTGTGTTTAGACATGACTAGATAGAACTAGTATAGAACCTATGTTTTCTCATGTTATGTAAGTAGCCATGAGTACAATTATTGAGATTTTTTGTTTAATTCCCTTCTAATTTAATAAGAAGGGTCATTAAGGGAAATTAAATTGTCAGATAAAATTTAATTTATTCTTCTAATAATTTTTATATAAAAGTTAAGCAAAATTTATTTGAAGTAAAACTTCAGCCTGCATCAACTTGAATCTGTATCATCACTACATATTGCATGCATTTCAAAATATAATTCTCTATCTATTTAAAAAAGTTTCAAAAACTCATGAATTTTGAAAAAAACATATAAATTTTATATAAACTAAGTCCAAATAAAATAAACAGGTTTTTATGTCCAGCAGCGGACATACAATGTCATCAAATAAATAAAATGTTGAAATTAATATTTAGATTTGGTCTAACAAAATAGATGTTTATTGAACATTCAAACAAGATAAACATGAAAAAAAGAAACAATTACAATTATAAAAAGTTCTCACCAACATCTCCAGGTGCTACTTTGATATGTGATTTTTGCAACAGTACACTGTGTGATCTACCACAACGAGCCTTGACACGAGTGAATTCCTTCGCTAACCACATTGGATCTTTCGAATTATACCATGCTCTTATGCTTTTACACCATCCTTGACCACTGCCAGATTTAAAATCCCAAGCGAATTTTGTGAAAAGCATGAGCTCCTCAGACGTTTGGCAGACTTCACCGACTGTTTTATAGCATGCTTCCTTCACTTGTGGCCCTCCCAATAAGAGACACTTACACAAGGCAAATGCTATTGTCTCATACTGTGTGTAGCTCCCATCTTTGTAACACTGTGTATTCAAATAATAAAACACCTTATACACAAATAATTCATCAGTAAAAATGAACTGATATGTGATACGATACAAAATGAAAGTTAATTGTTATTAAATCAATAATTTTGAACACAAAACCAATTTTGTTAACATATGTATAATAGACGAAAGGAAAGCAATGGAAAATGTACATAGTAAGTCTCTGTGATACTAAGATTATCCCAAACATGGGAAAAACAGCTCTTTCTGAAAAACTTTTTAAATGGATAATAAGGGTACGAATGTGAAAAAGCAAATATGCCTTATAATATAACATTATAAAACTGCATACACAAACATTATGAAAATCTTCATAAATAATATTAAATTGAGTATTCAAATAAGTTACACAAAAAAGCTCTTTATTTATGTCGTAAGAACCAATATGCCAATCTTGCTCTACTTTTCCCAAAATGGTATCGATTTTATCTGTAACAGGTCCATCAAAGCGGAGTTCATCTTTAACATCAAAATTACCGAACTGAAAACGCTTGACCCAGTTTTGTGCTACTCTTAGCGACACTGCATTATGTCCATAAACGTCCCAATTTTCTATGAGGCTTGTCGCATTTTTCCATTTTTTAATAAAATTTCAGAATGTATCTAATTTCTACATTAGATTCACTTGTTTGGTGGACAGAAAAACAATTAAAAAATGGCAAGACACCATTTTTACTTTTTATTTTTTTTCTTAAAATGTCATCTATTTAATAGTATGAAAACAAGCCGGATATAAAGAGCGCAACCAGAGATTTCACTGCAACTTTTACCTATACAATATGAAAAAACTTTTCCCCCAGACCCAATAATACATTCTATTCATAAAGCCTTTTAACCTATTTCCATGAATTCTGCCAAGGTATGCTTAGATCAGTCCAAAACACAAGCATACGCAACAGTAATAGTGCTTGAAATGAAAAATGAAGCAAACTATTATGCTCATGCTTGTCCCTCTTAGAATGTTGCACTATGAGCTTTTGGTAATTACACCTAATTTAATGAGCCAGTTTTCAAGCCTTTTTTCTATAACTTGAAAACTTAAGAATTTAAGTTACTAAAGTACATATTGACGAGTGCAGAGTATAAGAAGCCAACTACATAATCCTTATTTTTCAAGGGAGCTCTTTAAAAGTTAACAAGTACATATTTTTTACATTGATAGTTGAAATAGAATAAAATTTTTATCAATACATTATTATACTAGGACTCATATTATTATGTATCTTAAGTAATATATTTTTTATTATTGAAGTGAAACTTCTTTATCGGCGTATGGGAGAAATTTTATAGCAATGTAACGTTTTTCTGTTACGAGCCATCTTTATCTGTTATGCGCCATCTTTATTTCTGGGTAACATTTTTCCGTTACGCGCCATATTTATTCAATGTTATTAATGTCATCGTGGCATAAACATAATTGTTACTAAGGCCACCTGTCACATATACTTTCTGTCAACACCCTAGATCTATTTACAGTTTGTATATATTACATTTTCTAAGTTGAAACCTTTTCAACCGACATACATGAACTATATCTGACATTCTTTCATTGAGTGACTCGATTTTATATGTAGCGTTCGATAATTTTCCTACAATTCTATATGGCCCTTTATAACATTGCATTAATTGAAAAGTTTTACCTATCACCCTTCTAGGTACATATACCATTACCAAGTCTCCTACATGTAACTCTGAACATTTCTATTTCTGAAACACAGTAGTGACGTGAAAAAATAATATTTCAATTAAGTGATTAGCGAAAAAATTTTTATAAAGTTATTTGTATCCATGTCTATGATAATAAAAGACTTTTGCATAAACTTTATCTAATTTAGCTTTATTCAACCAATTTCTGTGAAGTTGTAAATAGTAAATCATTTTTCGAAAAATGATGTCATAAAGAAGTTTCACTTCTTACATGTGTACACACACACTTTTTTTTGAGAAATATTGCAATTGTTTCCATGTATGTCATATTAAAGTTTATGTTAATTGAGTCATCTGCCACTAAGTGTTTGTACATGGTAGTGAACATTGAATTAAATGAAGCATCTAACACTTGGATGTTTCTATGCTGAACTTTAAAATCTAGGCAAAAAGAACAAAATATTAAATTTTAAGATGGAATTTGAAGTCATTATTTTTATCAATTAATGGTATCAGTAATTAACATTAATATTAGTTTTGCGAAATTTTTGGAGTGTGTGTCTTTATCTACCTTGTACTATAAATTGATATAATTAACTTCATAAAGGTGAAAATAGTAAAACAATAAACAGGTATTAATTATAAAAATTTATTTTCAACATTATGAATATATTATAACTGATTACAGAACACTGTAATTTACTTTTAAAAATTGCAGTATTCTGAAATTCTATCAAAAGCTACAGTAATTAAATCAATGTGAAAAAAATTCACGATTCAAGAAAAAATATTTTACTTATGAACTTATGAAATTACCTTTAATTAATAAACATTAACAGAATTATTTAAGTTATAGTATAAATACTTTTCAATAAAAAAAAAACAAATTCATTAAATCAGTCAGAATCATTATTTTCCTGAAAAGTTAAACCACATATCAGATTTTTATAAAACGCGTGATACCTTGTAGGTATAAGATCATGTTTACAAAGGATCATTAAATCCTTATGCTTCGCATTAGAAATGGGCAAAGATTTATTATAACATTTTTTCAGATTTACAAGTTTTAAATCAGGGTTTCTGTTAAAACTATTTCTTTTTGTTTTTTCGCATTTGTCATGATTCTGTTTATTCAATCAATAAATTATTTTTTTTAAACTCTGTTTCATGTACACCATATTTGTAATTTATAATAGAAGGGTCCCTGGTTTAACTACTATTTCTTGAACTTTACTCCACTTTACTACTTTTTTTAACCATTGCATTATCGCCAAAGATACCTTAAAGTCGAGAACTAATTCTTGCATTACTTCCACTACTTCATAAGGATTTTCATTTTTACAACATTTGACAAGTATATACTATTCTTCAGGCAAATAAATTATTTTTTTCTTTAGAAGACTTTACAATTAAATGGGTACACTATCACCTTCTTGCTGTGTATGCCCTTTCTATTAAAACCTATGAAAAATATTGATCCTATACTTTTTAGATGCGATTATGTACATTACAAATACAATACAATTCCTGTTTTGGCCTCCACAGTTATCTGACCACAGTTGAAAATCTTTTATATGCTGTCTATATTTTTTCAGTATAAAATCATATTAACTACTCGCTACTTCATTGGACCCTCATGTAGCTATTTCAAGTCACATGTAACAAAATGCTCTTTTTTTACCTAACTCAAAAATAGTAAAATTGTGTAAACAGTTAACTTGCATTTATAATAAAACTCACTAGTTTATCCATGTGGAGTACTTAACACTTTTGGGAAAACAAGTCGCTGTTGTAACGGTATTTGCATTAGAACTAGCATAATTTTTATGACCTGCTTTCAGAGATCTTGCTCATTTCTTTCTCTTTTAAATGTTTATTATAGTTGTTAATAACAGTTTCTGTAGGATTCAATTTGAATGCAGTACAAATAATGCATTGTCCTTTTTTGACATGAAAATGCTCACATTCATTTCTCTACTTACAATATTACAATATCATTGTACTTTTTATTCTCTATTAATTATATTTTGTTCATTCTCCCAACTTTGATATAATTTGACCATTTTCTGAAAATTTAAATTGTCGTCTAAATATAATTAATCTGCATCTTTTGGTGTACAGTTGAATTACATGGGACTAATGACTTTACATGATCACACACACTTTGTTCCGCAGCTTTTGCATTCACCTTAATATTTTTATCATGACAACCTCTGTGATTTTTTCAGATTCCAGTTTTACTGGCATATTTTTCCAGACCGATTTGTATGAACTGGTTGCTGATACAAAGTGTATTTTTGAACATGGGTTCACAAACTTTGACACTTCAGGAGGTGCTTTTATTTAAGTCTAAAGGTAAAGAATAGTTTATACTGTAATTTCGTTTAGAATCATTTTTCATCGTGATCCACTTTTTTCTATAATGTTTTGCATACTTGGCAATAAAATTCCACTGTTTCTCATGATTACCAAGACCCCAAAAATAATCAAAAAAATGTTTTATTTCCTCGGTACTCACATTCATGTTACATTTGAATTTATAATTTTGATATGCCATTTTAATGTTTTTTGCCATCTGTACTTTTCCACTTCAAGAAATGTGTTTCTTACCATAGTTTAACAACAGTTTCCTTTTCGTGTCTAATAAAACTATTTTTATAACTACTCTCCTTTTCCTCATCCTATTTATTAAAAAATGGCAACTTTTACAACCTAGTTGTGACAGTAGAGTAGAACATTTACTTGATGCTTCTGGTTTTGAAGTAGCAGCTCTTGAATTGATTTCTGTCAATGTTACTTCTTCAAAGTTATCTGGATTTTCAAGACAAGAATAAATGTGTTGCGAGGGTAAAACTAATATTGAACTAGAAGTAAATTAATCACACTCTAAAGGTACTGGTGTTATAGATTGTGACTAATTTGATTAATGTTAAACTTCATAAAATTAGAAGTTAATATGTACAGTCGAAATGTTCAGGAGTAGATCTTTTAAAATTTGACAAATTTGGTATTTCAGATGACACTTGATTAAACTTCTGTCTTGCTTACGTTCTTCTGACTGTCTGACGAGTCAAGGTCTTTTATTAAATATTTACTACTACATCATCTAATATATTTTTTTTTCCAAAAATCCATTACTATTATTTAGGTCTTCTTTCGAAATTGATTATATAGAAAGGGTTCATAGAAACAAAAAAAAAAAACAATTTAATATTTGTATTTTCTCTAATAATATAATGTTATATATCTATTAATATATATAAATGCATCTAATTAATACTTATTATCAAATACAATACTGTTCCAACATATATTTTATCATTGAAAATCATTTCATTATTTGCAAAAAAAATTTAATATATTATATTACTATCATAAATTATCTATAAAAATGTATGTAAAAGACTTGTATAGAAAGAAAAACATAAATAAATTAGGACAATAATTTCAAGAAATTCAAAGAAAAAGACATGTACAAGTTGTCCATTCATACAATGGTTGTAACAATAAAAACTCTTTATATTTAATAAACGAGAAGAAAATTTTGAAGTTGAATGTCACTTTTGTGTTATAAAATTATTTAAAGTATATTCTACTCACCTTCAAGATGTCCATATTTCTTGTTTACTAGTTTAATGAGATCTGATTCTTTTATGAAGTATTCTTGTGTGGTTTGAGTCAAATTTATAATAAATTTGCATTTCTTCTCATTCATCATGTAATAACTCATATATGGAATTAACAATAACACACAGTCATCACAAAATTAATTTTTATTTTTCATAAAAGTGACAAGTTAAACTCACCAATGTAACAAATGTCAACTGACTGATAACTTTATGTGTCGGCACGGAAAATCCCCGCATGCCAGAATACATGCGGACAGCAATAGTTGTCTGTATTCATGTAGTTCAGTAAAAAAAAAATATTCACAGTTTTCTTTAATTATATGGCAAAATAATAAGAAATTTTATGAATTTAAAATATATTTTTTAGTGCACTTAAAATATTTATTGTGGTTAATAAAATAATGAATAAAACACAAATTCACTACTTTTGTAGTTAGCTTCTTATACTTAGCA
This sequence comes from Eumeta japonica, assembly GCA_005406025.1. Lineage (NCBI taxonomy): Eukaryota > Metazoa > Arthropoda > Insecta > Lepidoptera > Psychidae > Eumeta > Eumeta japonica. Next base: position 51,047 of record BGZK01000227.1, read on the forward strand.
CCTGTCCATATACAAACCAATTACTTATCTAACAATGTATCTATATATAAAATGGATCACCAAAATGTATGTATGTGCATCACCCAAAGACTGCACCAAATTGGATAATTCTTTTTTTGTTGTGTTCATTATTATCAAGGCAAGATTTGTATGAAAGAAAATAACTTTCTATCTGTCTGTCTATCTGTTTGTCCAGGCTATCTTCGGAATGGTTAAACAGAACATGATGCAACTTTCACTGGGAGATAGAAAAGCTTACTGGACTACATTTAGGTACTGTTTATCACAATATTTATTGGGGTTCCTTTTTGAGAAAAAAAACCCTTAGAGAAATGGGAATAATCTATTAGAACTGAAGCAAAATGGAACCGCAATCAAGATCTCAAGATCAAGAGCAACAGCGGAATCAGGATTAAATTGAGATGACTCTTTGGATCTGTCTGTCTGTCTGTCTATCTATTCGTCCGGAGTATCTTTGGAATGGCTGAACAGATCACAATGTGACTTTCACTGGGAGATAGAAGAACTTACTGGGCTACATTTAGGTACTTTTTATCACAATATTTTTAAGGTTCCTACATGGAAAACAAACCCTTAAAATGGGATAATTTATTGGAACGGAATCAAATATGGAACCGTAATCGAGATCAGGAACAAAACTGCAATCGGGATTAGATCGAAATGAAATCAAGGACGAGGAGCGGAATCGGTATAATGATGGACACACCATCTTCGTTTCCAAAAGAGAGGTCGAAAATTAATATAAAGACCAGATCAAAATTATAATGTGAATGGGATGTTTCATGTTTTGTCTGTTATGCCGACTAATGTTTGTCCCCAGTTTCGAGCATGTACTTGTATTATTGAACCGAAGATTTATATTGATTCTAAAAGTTCATTTACTCATAAAAATCTACATTATCGACAAGTAATATTAGCTATATTTTATTTTCATATTAATCCCCAGCTTCATTGAAATCAAAACTGTGATTGATAGCAGGATGGAGAGCAGAATGGGGAACAGGCCCAGGATCAGAATCGAAAGCAAAACCGGAGCCAAAATTGTGAACAGGACTAGGGTCGTAAACAATTATGGGATCAGGATCAGAATCAAATGTAACTGGGATCGGAGTCGAAAACGAGACCAGAATTGAAATTGACATTGATCGATAAAAAAGACGAAAAATTCATTCTATGTGTTGTTGTCCCACTACTGCAAAAAATATATTTATAATTTTTCTTTATAAGATAATGAATCAGATCTCATAACAAAAAAATTGTAGTAATGCTGGCAAAATTAAATTTGGAACTATTTATAATTTTTTGAAGATTTTGAGACGAATTTTTTAAATAGTTGAGAAAGTAAATTGAGTCATTTTTCTGCTCTCTAATATATACAAAAACAAGAAAATAGATAAATCATAATATTGATACATAAGCATGACAATTCTACATTGTACACACAATTGTACAAATAAAACAGAAAATATTTACCTTTACAATGATATCCACAACTTCAGTATTATTTTTATCTTTTTGAAAAATTTCATCGATAGCTTTTAGTTTTTCTATATGAAAATAATTATGCGAAGACCAACATCCAGGAAAATAAATTGGTAGTTCAATCCCAAGATGAATAAATCTCGTTAAACGATTGCGAAGATTAGGGTCAAGTGGTACCATTTCCATTCTTGTCTCTTGACACGAATCTTTTTCTATGAATTTGTGAATTCAAATAAAATTTTAATACGCATGTAACAAAAGAATCATGAAGAAAAGAATCGTAAGGGGTATTTCCACACATCAACCGATATTCGACACCAAAATCGGCGACTGGAAAAAAATATAAATATAACTATAAAATCGATAATAACAATTACAACGAAGATGTAGCCAAAATAAATTGAATGGTCGAATTTAGGGTTGAATGTACTCTCAGAACACAAAAACTTATGTTGCTGTGAATTGAATATACAAAATGGCCAGTATAAGCATGAAGTGTCTATTCAATTGAGGCAGATCATTAATTGAACCTCCTCGTCAAATTAAATTAGATAATAAAGCGAAAAATACATTTACACAGGTACCTGTTATTTTTACACAATAAAGAAACTTTTTTGATTAGTGACAGCTCACCATTACGATGTTACCACTTTGACAAAATACCAGTAGTTAGTTAGTTACTAAGTGAATTTGGAAAAAAGCTGTTATAATTAGTAAAAATCATAACTATATTTTGATTAAGATTTGATGTTTGTGTGCGCATATGATTGAAAATATAAACATTTTTTAAAATAAAATATAGATCACTTCTTTACAGAATGAGTAACATAGATAATATTTTTTTTTTGTATTATGGTCATTGATGTATAAAAAAGAGAAGATGCACAGTCCCCCGCTCAAAAACGGCTGCAATAAATGAGTGCTAAAACAGACAGTCTAACACTCATTGCAATCAGTGTAGTTTGTCGCACCTAATGTGAAGACGTTGAAGTTTTCTGTTAAAAAATATAGAAATAACATGTAAAAAGCTATGAAAAAGGATGGTGTTTCTTATTTTAGATAATCAAAATTCACTTTAATTATAATAGATGCTCAATCATATACTATAATGAGTAGTCTATGAGTATTTTATATATCTTCATTTAAAGAAGCATCAAAAGCCGCATATAAACCAATTAAAAAAAAATAAATTAAGCAACACCGGTCTCGTATTTCTTACACGAGACTGTTCTTGTACTAATGGAGTCGCCTTTCTCATTTTTTATTTATTATTATTTGTTATCTACACAAATCTTAAAATTACCTGTAAAGGTAAATCATACAATAGATTTAACTTATTCCAAAATAAAAATTATGTTTATTTGTAAAGGTTTTTTAACAAATTATGTACAGGTATTATGTTCATCAAAAATATGTTACTGTTGAATGAATCGTCAACATATTTTATTATATAGAAACAGGAAACTTTATATTACTATAATCTATACACCTTCGAAACTACCAAAGTTCTTTCATATATATATTTTCATCAATATTATGAAATTGTAGGTTTATATTCACTTTAATCTTAAGTGATTACTACATTAAGCTTTATTATGAAGAAAAAAATATTATGATCATGTTCATTTATTGAAAAGGAAATGAGCCAAATTCTTTCCCATGCATTTATTTATAAGATGTCATTTTTAAAATATAAAGTTTAAACTTACATTTGTAAAAAGTTTAAACTATTTTAGAGTAGATCGAGCATGTGAGCCACGAAAAAGTAGGTAGTCACTGCCGCCTATTGCACATTCCCAATCCCATAGGAGTCATCAGTGGGTTGCTGACCTCTTGAGTAGGAATAAGATGTCTGATGAAAGGGGTAATGGACAGATGAACGGTAAGTGGGATGATATAGGGGAAGTAGGCCACCGGAACTATCACTCACTGGACGAAATGCAACAGCTGAAGTTACTTTGTGATGTCTATACTCTGTTAGAGAGTGGTATTTCACCGATTGAGCTGGTCCATTTTCGTACCATAGCCAAGTTGACCAAGGCATGGCTCTATCTACAACATTCATTCTTTATAGAACTGTCTTACTATGGTTTTATGCATAAAGCTTTGTAAACGCAATGTTTGTCTTATCTTCACTTATTTTTTTAAAATAACAGAGATATATGTTTTTTTTGGAACCAAGTAATGGTTAAACTTTAACGACTCCGTACTTATAAGCACTACATTTTTTTAATGTATAGACGTGTAGAAAATGCATCAGGACTACATAAAAACTGCTTTTCTGAATTATACATCGTGTGAACTGTTTTAGCGAGATATCACGTATTGTTTAATTATATAAAATATTAATATCACAAAATCATTTTAAAAAGTTTTATTTCATTTGCGTGTAGTTTAAGATTATTAATATTTTATTACGTAGCAGTCATCAATTACTATTGACCAAAAAGATTATGGTTTAAATAATTAGAAAAAAAAGGTAATTGTGTAAGATAAACGATAAAAACATGTACAGTAATAAAAAGTGTGGCATATAGTCGGTCGAAGGACACACTCCTGCTGAAAATGCGAGATAACATCATTTAGTTTAACGAAAGAAAGCAATAGTGAGCCCCACGCGACGTCTACTCAAAATGAAATGTACAATGTAATTGCAAAAAAGAACAAAGTTTGTTCATAATAAATATATTTCAATAGCAAAATCTCTTTTTTATAAGAAACCACAATCTAAACTATTGATTTGTATCGAAATTAATATTCACTGTAATTATATGTAAAATATATATTTTTACATAATAGATTTTATTTTGTAATAAACATTATTTGATAATTTTTCTTGTTAGGAAATCAAAACGAGATTCATAAATGGTGACTGTTGAATTTATAATAAAAATCAAAAATCATCTTAGAACAAGATTATTTTTGGTATTAAAAAGCATTATCTAAACATATAGACTGATTCTCTTTGGCTAAGTCGCTAACATGAATATTTTTTAATAGGTTACAATCATGTTTTAATTTTGTTAGTTTGTTTTTATCGTTGAAACACTATTAAAATGAAATCAATAAACATATTTTTTAATTGTTCATTGGTACACGATCGATTAGGTCAGTTGCACTAGTCCATTTTTTTTAGACTTCTACAGTTTGGCAAAGTTGAACTTTATCAAACAGTAAAAAGCAGCATGTGGAAAGACATGCCCGATCGCTAATACATGCATAGTTACTCTTAGTAGAAAATGTATTTGTTTCTCTTTCGCACGATTCTATTATTTAAATTTAGTTTTTTTTTATATAGTATTCAATATTTTAAGGTTGTAAATCTGTTTCAATTGAATTTAAATAAATTTTTAAAACTTACATGACCATAGATTATACTCTTGTATAAGTACTCTACAACATAAATTATTATTATGACGTTTTAGAAAGTTGAGAGTTGAAGTTGAGGATTGAATGAAAAAGCAGTATTAGCAAACCAAGTACATATTGTTCTGTGGTGCTGGGTACCTAGAGCAATTTCTGTATAAATATAAAAAAAATAGAATCTTAGTTACTTATGGATTTGAATAAAAATTTTTGAAGTTCACAGATGTTTTAATTTTATTAGTAATAAATCGTGTATTGGGATTCCTTTTTATCCTTTCGTTACTTTACCTAATTTTGTTTTATAAGGATTAACAGTAAGTATTAAAATGAGTGATGTGGATAAGTGGATAGAAATTGCTAAAAGGTGCAAATACCTTCCTGAAGATGATTTGCGAGAATTGTGTAATATCGTGTGCGATTTATTGCTCGAAGAGCCAAATGTTCAGCCGGTACAAACACCCGTAACAGTTTGCGGAGATATACATGGGCAGGTTTGTCACAAAACTTTCGTTACAATTGTTCGTAGAATTTAACTTTTGGCAGATAAATACCCATTTAATGTGTTAAGGGTAGATACAATTTATATCTTTCTTTCATTATTTATTTTGTATAATAATATTATTCAGTTTCTTAATATTCATAGTGAGATCACTCACATGTTATAAATATTTTTTTCTAATAATAAAGTAAATTCCCCTAAATTAATCTATAATAATAGTATTGAATAAATGCTATACATATGTATAGGCTATGTTCAGTTTTTCATGAAAATCTTTGAAACCAAAAGAATGTTGATTAGCTTTAAGATTTTTTTTTAGTATTTATATATACAATTACAATATATTGCTGTGGAGAGTGTAAAAAATGCAGTTGTAAATTACAACTGCATTTTGTTTTGTACTATTTAAGAAAAAAAATATTTATTTTTGAGTGCTTGTATATTTTTGTTTATATTATATCTAATGCTCATAAATGGCCCCAAAGACATGCTACCTATGCCATTAATTTAATCTATAACATATATGTTATATTACAAGGAAAGTATGGATAGTATATGAAGCTTATGAATTGACTATATAAATTAATTATATAAAACTTTATAACGATTGTATTGTTTTATAATGCCTTTTTTTCATTTAATTTTCAGTTCTATGACTTAGAAGAATTATTCCATATAGGGGGTCAAGTGCCATATACAAAATATATTTTTATGGGTGATTATGTTGATCGTGGTTATTATAGTCTTGAAACTCTTACACTGTTAATGGCTCTTAAGGCACGGTATCCAGATAGGTGAGAGGCTAAATCTGTAAAATTTTTATAGTTACTAAATTTCTGATTAAAATGAACAAGTTTTTTACAGAATCATTTTACTTCGGGGTAATCATGAGACTTGCCAAATAACTAAAGTGTATGGATTTTATGATGAATGTCTCAATAAATATGGTAATGCAAATGCATGGAAAGACTGCTGTCGTGTGTTTGATTTGTTAACTGTTGCTGCTGTGAGTGAATTAATTTATTTTGATATAAGCATTTTAATAGTATGGGACAAAAACATATAAAATATTGTACAACATATCTCAATTTTATTTAAATAAGTTTTATATGTAATATAATCAATAATGAATACTATTATTATCTTATTTAAAAGATAATATGTAAACATTTAATAACTTTTTATCAATGATTAAAATTTTTATCAGCTTGTCTTTTCGTAATTGAAAATGTGTTATATAAGCCAAATATTTATTAGAACTTTCAAAACACAATTTAAGTTTTAATAAATAAGAAGGTTTCATGTAGTAAAACAAAATTTTAAAAACTTAATTGTAAGTATTGACAAATAGAAATAATTGAATTTAAGATGTAATGATTGATTAACACATGTTTACTTTTACAGTTAATAGATGAGACTGTACTGTGTGTTCATGGAGGATTGTCTCCAGAAATATCTATGTTGGATCAAATCCGTTGTATCGATAGGAATCAACAAATACCACATAAAGGAGCATTTTGTGATTTATTGTGGTCCGATCCTTCTGATATCAAAATGTGGTGAGTAACTAAATTTCCTATATTAAAAAAAATATATTAACATGTTACTAAGATTAACTGTTTTCTTTAGACAAACTCACTTGAAACTTTAAGAAACTAATTCTAAAAATTTAATTTATTCTTATATTCTTTAGTTTCCTTTGTCAAATTAAATTACATACTTTTAATATAAAGCTAATTTAAAAAGTTAAATTGACCAATGTGTTAATAAAATTGTTTTATGTTTCTAGATTTTATTATGCTCACTAAAAACATTTTTCAAAGTGCATGTTTTATTGTTATATAAAAAAAACGACTAATAGGCGTGTGCCCGCTTTGTGCTAACTGTGAAAAATAAATAACCTAAAACCATCTACAAATGATTCCAAGTCAAATAGTATAGGTTTCATATAGATATATACAGAAAATCATTATATATACATATATGTATATAAGTACAGTACATAAGTGAACAGCACTATGTCACTTGTCTCTATAATAGAATATATTATTCCTATTTAATCTGCTATTAATTTTTAAAAAGATAGCTTGAGTCATAAAGTCCAATAAAGAATTTAGCATGAAAAATAAATCATAATTCTGCACACTTTAGCAATAATGTATGACTAAGCCTTATGCGTGCCAATAACTTTTCATATCAAATCAGAACGAAAATGCAACTTAGGTACTTTCATATTATTTACCACCTGTGTCATCTCCACACTGAACGTACACTAACACCATATCCAAATACTCACTAACTCTTAACTACTCATCATTAATGTTGTGTCGCTCGATTTTTAGTAAGTGAAAATTGTGTGTTTTTGTGTTATGTCAAGTTTGCACTGAAAATGAGTAACTAATCAGAAATCAAAAGAGAAAGTTTGCCGTGAGGAGAGCAGCGACCACATCACACTGTGCCTTCTTATTGTTGTTGTTAATTGCCTCAGATATGACCATTACTCTTGGTAATACTGGTATAGCCAAATCCATCAGTTCTAATGAATCATGTACTCATTTGCAATTCTCTATTGAAATGTAATGAAACCGAACCGTTTTTGAAAAGAATGAACACTGGTGATGAAAAATTGATTACCTACAACAAGAGCATGTGAAAAAATCATGGTCAAAAGAAAATCAAGCTCCACAGACTATAATGAAACCCGAATTAGCTCACAATAAGTTGATGCTATGTGTATGGTGGAATTGGAAGGGAATTCATTATGGTCTTTTACTGTTACATAAAACCATCAATTCGGATCTCTAGTGCCAACAGTTGATGAGACCCAAACAAGAAGTGGAAAAAAAATGGCTGGAATCGATCAACAGAATAGGTGTGGTTTTCACCATGAATTATGGTGTGTGGTCTGGCATTAGTCAGACTACCCACATTTTTAACCGCTCGGCAAATATTGAGAGAGATTGGTTGGGAAGTGATAGTGCATCCATTATATAACCCTAACCTTGCACTCTCAGATTTTCACCTGTTTCGATCTTCAAATTTCTTTAGGTAGTGTTAGGTTAACATCAAAAGAGGACTGTCAAAACTACTTATCCCAGTTTTTTGATTAGATAACTGAAAATTTCTACAGCAATGAAATTATTATTGAAATTTTTCTTTCTTTACTCCACATAATGAAAGCTCTTTATAATGAAAAAAAGATATCCTTGATCCCTCTAGTTTCATTATAAAAAGTTTACCCTATATTATAAATTCAAAGTGATGGCAATGTTGGATCATTTGATAATCCTCTAATCACCATTGTTACCTATAAACACCTAAATTTAGAATCATCTTTGAATACGAGTTTCAATTTATTATGGATGTCTAGTAATATCAATACTGTACTTGGAGAATGTGATGATTGTGATGAAATGGTTAAAGCCTCAGTTTGTCTTTATTGTACCACAATGTTGTTCCATTTGTGTTAACAGTAAAACCTCAAACTCATAAAAAATATATAATAATAAATTGACATCTACATAAAAATAAATAGGTTGAAGTTTTCATTGCATTGATGAATGACATGCATGAATGAATGAAGAAATTTCAGATCACGTCATGCGTTATGAAAATAAATTTGTCATTAAAATTACAATTGGCAACATGGGTTAATTTAAATTAGATATTTCAAATTTCAACATTTACAATTATCAGTTATATTAATTTTACAATTTATTATTCTAAAACATGATAATAATTTTCAGGTCTGTAAGTCCTCGAGGAGCTGGCTGGCTATTTGGAAGTGTGGTAACCGAGTTATTCATGGAATATAATAATTTAAATTTAATCTGTCGAGCTCATCAACTTGTCAATGAAGGTTCGTTTTATAACATTTCATATCAATATCTGATTATAATTTGAATTTAATGAATTAGTTTTTATGTTTTTACTTAAAAATGTAAACTTACAATATATAAAGTCGAAAAGATTACAATACCATTGAAACATACAACAAAAGGCCTTTTTTAATCTGTATTCCTAAAATACCTTTCTGTAATTTACCCTGTTTATTGACATCAACAGTGTAGGAACAATATTAATCATCATTAGTCTAACTTGTCAAGAGTGTCAGTGCTTTTACCATGCTTTTTAATTTTTTACTAAAATGTCAGTAGTAAAGAGCTGTTGTACATAACAAAAATAGAATATCAATGAATAGTCAACATGCTCTATGAAAAACAGTTATCAATTCTGGTATAGGTATCAGTTACCTAAGTCCACCACCTAAGTAACCAGTCTTCTTTTCCTACGAAAAATACTTCATTTTTTATTTTACTTATATGTAATTAAATGTAATTTACATATTGTAATTAAACATATGTAATTAAAACCAGTAAAACATTCTAAATATTTTGCTATGTTTTTATTGACTTTATAAAAAGTACAAGAATCGTTGACTAGGGATTATTTCAAAATATAAAATACAATTGTTCAAAAATATATTGTGTTACAAAAAGTAGATTTTGGAAAACCTTTGCAAAGAAATCAACAAAGTTGTAAACAGTAATATATCATTATATCACTATTTACTACAGTAATATATCATATATAGCTATTTCATAATAGTTAAAATAATATACAGCAATGGACACTCGAAAATGTTAACATGTATAAGAAATAACTTGTATTGATCCATAACTTTAATTAAATGATATACTAATAAGATGATTGACAATATTGGTATTTTGCAGGTTATAAATATATGTTTGATAGGAGACTAGTTACGGTATGGTCTGCACCAAACTATTGTTATCGCTGTGGTAATGTGGCGTCCATTATGGAATTTAAGACCGTATATGATAGAACAGCAAAATTATTTCAAGCTGTACCTGACAGTGAACGTGAAGTGCCACCTCAACACACAACACCTTACTTTCTGTAAATAATTAGTAAGAAAAATATTAATGAAGTGCATAATACTTTTATAAATGTATAAAAGATTTATATTTAAAAAAAATACATTTGTTTTCTTCTGTTACCAATGTGATATTATAGTAAGTATACCTTTATCTATAACAAAACTAGTTATATCTTCTGGCTTGGCAGGAGTGGACAAACAAGATATTTTAATGTCTAGAACACAATGTACACAAGAAATAGCCTGTCTGAAATGACAAAAATGTGGAGTATATTATTTTTGAAAACATAAAAAACAGTATAGAACAAAAGTTAGTCATAAAAAAAGTGTGAGGTTCAAAAGTGTATTTTAGTTGAACATTTATATGGAACAAAGAAGTTGGTTCTCAAGTTGAATTCAAAATTTCTGATTCCAATAAATCCAGTTAAATCTTAGTATACATTAATTATTTTATTGGAATTATTAATGCATTAGAGAAAGACACTATAATACTAATTATTTTGCAATTCTGTCCAAATTGTGTCAATTTTTTTTTTATATAATTTTTAGCTATATTGTAAACAATAAACCTTGAATGATTGAGTAATAAACATATAACCAAAATGATAATGAAGTCTCAAATAATTAGTCAGAAATTTAGATAAAACTTCCTTTTATGATATAAATATGCAATAAAAATGCACTATTATAAATTCACTACTAAGTATATAAAATAAAGGATGAGGGTTTGTATGGAAGTGATGTCGTTTTTATAGGTAGTTAAAAATATAAATTTGGTATTTCATATTTTCATTAAAAAATATGTTTTATTTATTTCCAAATCCAACTCCATATATGAGAGTATGCCTATTTAGAACATTCAAGCTAAGCTATTTTCCCCCATTGATATAATTTAATGTTATGCGTAAATACTCTATAACTTTACTTTCCGTGGTTTCAAATCATAATGACTATTCTTGTCGGTGAATATATGGGAATAAGTATATGCTTAAGTATATTTAGGACCCATAATTAGTTTTATCATAGTCCATTTTACTCTTTGAATTTTAGGTTTTTACCTATAGTTTTCTAGTTCAAAGATTTTTTTAAATAACATTGTATGCTAAAGAGTTGAAGCATTGTATTGTAGAAATGTTTTTTTAACGTTTGTTAATATAGTTATAACTTCTTGAGATAGATCACCGATTTATTCTTCATGTAATAACAAGTCTTGGGGCACACTTAAGTTTCTGTAACTAGCCACTTACATAAACAATATTAGTAATTAGTACATTTGAAAATGGAACTCTTTGGCTGTAGAATACAGTCTGTTTCATCTAACTGTCAATTGTTTCTACATTGTCGCTTCATATTAAAAGTTGCATGTTTTCATCACTATGGATTTAAGTTGAGAAATTTGTTGTAGTATGATTTTCTGCCATTTATTTAGTAATTTAACAGCTCAGCAGACCCTCACTCGGCTTCGAACTGCTTTTGGACATGAAGCACCATGCAAAACAACTATTTATAACTGTTTTGCAGAATCCAAGCGCCGTCGTGGCAATTTCAGTGATGATCGCCCGTCCACCGCTGGAAACAGAAACATCGATGCTATGCGCCGTATGATCGAAACAGCCAACATGTGATGTACCATGACATTCTAGCATCTTTAGGCATAGGCATGAGCCAAACACAATCAATCCTACACAAATATTTGGGTATGAAAAATCACACAATTTGACTGAAGCTCAAAAAACGGACCGCATCACTTGGTGCAATGCCATTCTTCCGGATTCAAGTAAGGGACGTAAAATTCGTCGTGAGACATAGTAACAAATGATGAATCAGATTTTTGTTACGACCTCAAAACAAAGCAACAATCTTCCGTATGGGTTTATCGAGATGAGCCTAAATCAAATAAATTGGCGTGCGAGCGAAGTGCTTCTAAGCGCATGATTGCTTCTTTTTTTAATAAAACTAGACGCGTGGCTGCTATTGCTTTGGAGAATTGTCGTACCGTGTATAGTGATTGGTACATGATCATTTGTTTGCTGGTAGTTATTGACGAACTCCGTAAAAATAACCGTAAATTTCGTATCATCTTGCACCAAGACAATGCCATTTCTCACACGGCCAAACAGACAAATAAATTTTGAAGGAGAAAAATCTAGAACTTATAAGCAGTCCTGCATACAGTTCCGACTTAGCACCTTGCGACTTTTATTTGTTCACAAAAATTAGAATCAATTACATGGTTAATGAATATCACTAGAAGAGGCTCTCAAAGAGTATGAAAAACATGTTTCCGAGGTCACTATAGAGGAGTAACATAAATGTTATCAAAATTGGTTTATGCGTATGAAAAAGTGCATTTGTCTAACTGGAGAATATTTTGAGAAACAATAAATTAATTTTTGACCATTTATAGTAATTTTCAGTGTGTCCTACGTACAAGGCTAGCGTCATTCTAATTATTGTCTCACTTTCACCATGACCTGATTCGATAATCACTGAGATGAAATTACACAATTTTATTTATCATTTTTTTTCCAAAATATTTTCATATTATTTTGTTGTAACTACCATTTTCCCTTATCTTTATTTAATTTTTATTATATGGATTATGCATTAATGCCAATTACAACTGTCTTGCTTTAATATTTAACTGCATTACAAAAATATTGATTATTTTCCCAAGCCAAGCGTATCAACATGAATACATGTTTAAAATTAATTTATTGAAAATCATCAAATAATTCCAATTCATATTTTTATAAAGGTATTTTTATAAAACCATTAAAATTGATATTTTCTGTTTCTTACCAAAAGTTGAGTAAAAATTTTATCATTACTGACTTTAATCCTTTGATGGCCGTGGTCGGACAAACAAAATTGTGACAGAAAGGCCAGTGTTAGATATATCAGACAGACTCTTTTCAGTTTTTTTATATTTGTTACGGACAGCCGCGCAATTAATGTAAATTTAAAAATTGTATTGTGTCTTATACGGACTTAAAAGTGTTTTATATTTGTGTGTGTTCTATGTATTTTATTAGAGTTTTTTTTTATAGTTTTTTAATTACCCGGGTAGGGACTAGTTTTTAGGAGAAATATTTGTTTGTTGTTTGGTTTTAGAATTTTGTATTGATTAATTGCATATTTGAAATGTAATGTGCGTGTGAGTTGCATACGAAATCGTGCTTTGGTGGGGAGGACCAATGATAGGCCTTAAAAAACGGCCGTCATTACGGCACGACCGCTAATCGGTGTCTCGGGCGCTAGTGGCGCCAATGCATATGCAAATTAAGTGCATGGCCACGCCTCCCCAATTAAAATGTATGCAACTCATGTGCAACGGATGCACCACCTATAAAATGCAGTGGGAGTGGTGCATCCGACACAGTTGCTAGCCAACCGTCACCTTGTAAAGCTCGGCTTAATAAAGAAGTCTGAAAGAAAACGCTGTCCATCATTTGATCGCCGCCACACCGCAAGAAATCCGCCGACCATATAGAAAGAAGCGTGCGCATGCGCATCGTGAAGAGAGGCAATCCGGGGTGCGGGCTTACGCGGCGATAGCTGAAATCGCCGTTACAATATTATACTTTATTTTCATGTAATTTAAAAATAAAAACGTATATGATTGTTATAAATCAAATTGTTTTTTAATAAGTTCATAAATTAACCTTAGATTTAATCCCAGAAACATATGATAAAAAAGAAACATTTTCAATGCAAATCATTAATTTTCAATAATCAAAGCCAAGGTCAAATTTATCCGATTATAATGATAGGAAATAAGGTATACTTTTTTTTGTTGTAATTTCATTGCTTCAATAGCTTTGAGGTTACTGGGGAATAGGTTTAGAGATTTTCAATTCGAAACTTGATCAAGTGAATTGTGTAAATTAATTTACATGAAAATTGATTATTTTATAAAATGGTCAAAGGACAAACGAGCAGCATGTCAGACTACAGGCATGGCTCCACCACAGATTATTTTTTACAAATGACTATTATGGTTTTTTTGTATTATATGAATTTATTTTAAACTAGCTGTTTAGTTTTCGATTCAGATCTCAGTCTGATTTTGTCCCTATTCGTTTTCGACTCTAGTACCGGTCTCGTTCTCGATTTTTATTTCTGTCCTGCTTTTAATCCCAATTTTGCTACGAATCACATTTCCGATGTGAACGAAGCTGAGGGATAGTATCATTATAAAATATAGCTAATATTACTCGAGGATAGTATAGCTTTCTATGAGTGAATGAAGTTTTAGATTTAGTGTACTAGTACTTACATGAAGTCGGGGACAAATCCTAATACTTAGATATAATATTCAAAACATAAAACAGTCATACTTTAAATTTTGTTCCCATCTCTACACTCATTTTCAACCCATCTCGTTCTCAATTTCGATCCCGTTCCCCCATTTCCATTCCAGTTCTATTACCAGTCCTAATTCCGATTTTCACAAAGCCAGGGGTAACTACTATCAAAATAAAATGTAAGCTATAGTACTCGGGGATAGAGTGGCTTTCTATGAGTTAAAGAATCATTAAAATCATCTTAGGAATATAAATTTATGGACCAAGTCAGGCCTAAATGTTACAGCCCAATAATAATATAAACTCGTCTATTTTTCAGAAGGGTAGGCAGAGACTATAGCAGCCTAATTTACAATTGGTTCATTATTTCGGTTTAGTGGTTCAAATACGCGGTTGAAACCAATAACAAATAGTAGTTTTTTTTAGAAATATTCCCCGGCACGCGTGCAACATATCACTTAAGTTTCACCGTAATTGGATCAATTGATTAGGCACCTATAGAGGACAAACATATGAAACATACATTGATTTATTTATATAGATAGCTGTCGCTCGCGGCTCCTCCCTTGTAAACATCGAATGCTTTCCTACATCTTTGTGGTGACTGATATCACTGATCCATCGTTATTCCAACTCTGCTCATTATCTTTAATTCCATCTCGGTCTAACCTCTATTCTGGTTTTACTTTCGATCTAGGTTCCGATTCCGCTTTTCATGAAATTTCAATAAATTATTACATTTCTAAGGGTTTTTTACCACACAGATACCCAAAAAAACATCGCAATAATAAGTATCGTAAATATAGCCCAATAAGCTCCTCTAACTTCCAGTAAAAGTCCCATTGTGATCAGTTCAGCCATTCCGAAGATACCCCGGACAAATTAAACAAACTGACAGATAAAAAGGATCATCCTAATCCAATCCCGAATTCAGTTTTGTCCCTGACCTCGATTGTGGTTTGATTTCTTCAGCCGCTCTAAAGATACCCCGGACAAACAAACAGAGAGACACATACAAAGTGTTATTTGCTTTTATTCAAACCTTGTCCTGATAATAACGAACACAACAAAAAAAGAATTATCCAATTCAGTGCAGTCGTTTGGAAGTGATGCATACATACATACATACATTTTGCCGACTCATTTTTATTTATATAGATTAGTAAGTCAGTATGAAATTGTAATGTCTTTGATCCCATCACTAGATAGATGCGATTCTTAACTCTGAAAGCCAACATCGGAAAAATCCAACCACTTATGACGTCATATTTTTATTATTTTATAATATTTTAGACATGATTCAACAAACTTTCTTAGTACTTTCAGAGCCCTTGTCGGATGTATTCGATCGCCGTAATATCTAGTTTTAATATATTTTGTGTATTTTATTATATAACTTGAAAAGTTATACTTATGATATGCTTGTATTTTATTTTGAAGTTTTATTAAATTCCTTGAAGTTATAAGTTCAGTGTTCTGTGTTTTCTCATTACGTTACTTACTTTTATATCAAGTACTGATTAGAGAACATTGGAAGGCGTCTCGGTACGCGCGTCAGACGAAAAACATTAAAATTGACAGTTATTGAAAGAATTTATAATTAAAGAAAACTAACAAATAAATATTGAGTAAAATAAATTAAATATAGAATTCCATTATTAAATACATTTTTATTAAGTATTATTCTTATCAAATCAATATAAAATACAGAATATAATACAAGAAACATGGAGAATAAACGAAGTATATGGTGCATGTGCCTCGCGCATACAGAATAGTAGAGAGCGACGGCGGGGATAGGGCATGACGACATACGAAAGCGTCATGCCGTTTGCCGTCATGATCACCGTCAAGGCGCGCTAATAGATGTTTTACATCAAATTACTACTATACTGATACTGTCAACAAACATTGATCAAATTATGCAATATTTTATCAAAACTTCAGTTATACTAAAACAATATGACAGAGCTATTTTTGAGTGGTCGGCCAAAAATAGCTCTGTGGTAAATGTCAAATAAAATAATATTCGTGAACCATATACTACTTGTCATTATGTTGAAAATTCATAATTTTGGTTTCCACTACACGAGAAAAGTTTCGAATAAGGCACATGCCTTATGCGAATTCATAGGTTAAGTCAATATTATGAGCTTCACGAAAGAACATAAGTTGGTGTATGAAATACAACAGGATGAAGGAGAGCTATCTATTTTTTATGGTGATTACAGTAAGAGATATCATTAAGAAGTACTGGACAACATAATCGCGACATAGGTGTTGCTTGCGTTATGGTTTTTAAAGTTACTGTTTTGACAATTAAATAAAAAGAGTATTTATTTTATCATGTCACACCAGTAGCTTTGTTCATGTGAAAACGATGATGGCTCTACGAGCACCTATTCTAAATACAGACTTGCCTGTCAAAAGGTTATACAAATTTATGACTGATTTAATAATTAAAAAAAAAATGTTTAAGTGACACAATACTCTTCTTCCGTTTACGTCTTCAGTTAACTTTTTCTCTCATACAAGTCAACATGTCAGAACTCGTTTTGATTCAGATGAAACAATTAGATTTTAATATTAATTAAAATTGTTTTAGGAATATATAATGAAAATCAATATTTCAATGATTATTTTATTTAAAAAATGCAGTTAGACCTCGTAATTTTTAACTGCAGAATAATACTTCAATTATTATAATTTTAGTCCCTATTGTAATCAAATGTATAATCAAAATAAGACTGATCAAAACTCTGGACTCGCACATAGCCATCTTCACCACCTGATGCATAACTTTTGCCATCTGGATGAAATGCCAAACTGTTAATTGGGCCAAAATGTCCTTTAACACGTCCAAACTCTTCTTCAAAAACCAAATGGAAAAATCTTGCATCGAATTTGCCCTGCCTAGTTGAAGTTGTTGTAACTTCCATAGCATCTTGACCACCTCCAAGTACCACATGATCCAGGATTGGGCTCAGAGCGGCAGAATTGATGGGGCGTTCAGTTTTGTATTCTTTCATGAGTTCCAAAGAACTAGTATCAAAAAGTTTAGCTGTTTGATCCTTGGAAGCAGTAATGAACATTGTGCCATCTCGAGATAATTGCATGTCGTTGATCTGATGAGTATGTTCTTTTATTGAATGAATCTTCTTGCCAGTCTGCAACCCAAATCAAAATAAAGTTATTAAAATAAAAGCTTTTAGCTAAATTAATAGTATAGTTGTACTTGACTTAATAAGTTTTAGGAATAAATTATAATGTCTATGTGCGTCTGAACCTTCAAGCATTCATTTAAAATATATATAACACGTAGTTGTCATTTTAAACTGAATGAAATAAACAAATAAAGGCTTTTTGTTAAAAGTGTATCATCAATGAAATTGATGATTTATCTCCAAAATTGAAGTTGTTTATGAAGAAAAATTAAAAAAAATCTTTAGCATTTTAACATAAATAATGTTAAGAATTTAATGAAAATGACATTAAAAATAATTAATATCCTCTGATATGGAATCAACAAGTCAACATCAACATACCGATAATACACCATGCACTTTTGAGTTTACAAGACTATATTTGGCCTAAACATGACCACCCCGATTCGAATTTATCAAAATTTATATTTTAAAAACAATTTCTATTTAAGATTCATTTCTATATCATCCAATAATCATCTATTAATTGAACAAAAACTCAAGAGAATATGAAAAAACAAATTGAATTAAAATGTCATTTATATCAATTTATTTATGTCCTTATTTAAATAATTTTCAGAACAAATATATGATCTAATTCTAGACTTTTCTCAAGTCTTATTTTGATAATTTCAAGTACGGTGGTCATTCAAGTTCAATGAAATTTGTGCCATTATATCTTATGCATAGGTGATCGAATACAACTTTCTGCAGCTCCGACACCCCTCTGAATTGACTCGGCACTTGCACATGGCTTAGTACAAGTTTCTCCCGTTACATCCTATGGCATGTATTTAAATAAGACAATGTAGAGCAGATTTTGTTTCAGTTGAATGACACAACAAATAAATTTTTGAATTAATACAAATGGATGTATTCCATATATTGTTTTAAGTTTAAAGTTAGATCATGTATCCATGTTCAAAAGGTTTTAAATATAAATGTGAAGATATTGTATAGACATAAAGTCATTATGACCATATTTCTATGCAAGAGTTTTAATAGATAATCAATTCAAATCAATCTATTTGCATTAAAAATAAGGACATATTAATACTTGATGTTATTTTTGTTAGATATATGTATGCCACGTAATACCAACTGTGCACAAGAATTTTAACCGAAAAGTGTCACTAATTTTTTATTAATCACTTACAAAATATTCTATGTTTTATATTATATTCAATATACATAATTAAAAGTAGTATTGGGAACACACTAACTACTAGTAATAGCACTAAATTGCATTGCATGATCTCATGCACAAATTTTTAAGTTTTAACAGTATTCTCAAGTATTTATGAATATTATTATGAACATTAAATAATTAATACTTATTTTAAAACAGCTCTTAAATGAAACACTGCTTATATAAGGCATTAAGTAGACTTTTAGTTATTGTTAATAGTTACCACACATTTACATGCTTGATGATGGACTTCAAATTGCTATGAAATTTAAAGCCAGTACAGTATTGGGCATTAAATTTCAAGTCATATCATTGACATTTTTAAACTAAATACAAAAAATAAATAAAAACAAAAAAAAATCACAGATATTCTTTTAGTCATTATGAACTCATGCCTATTTCTAAAAACAGCTTTGCAGACATAAAGATTTCTACATGTTGTGACTTTTATAAAAGTCTGAATAATTGGTATTCATCATCATGCATTTATGCGGATTTGAGTGTTCAAAATTTGGTCCCTTTTGAATGAGATATCAATTTGGCCTAGATATGATTTTCTAGAGTGGCCTTTCCACCTACACACATTTTCTAGTAGGTTTTTCTCTTGCCCATTATTATATTTTACAATCTTTATGTAATCTGCTTAATGCTCAATAGAAATTAATATTTTTAAAAATCTCTTAAAGATTAATATTATTAATAATACAATTAATACCTTACCCTAAGATCCCATTGAATTAAATCTCCAGCCTCATGTCCTGTTATTATTGTCTCATCCAATGATCCCCACACCATAGATGTCACTTTGGAATCTGTGATCTCCCACTTCAAAATTGGGCTTTGGGTCGACACAGAATCATCAATAGTTCTAGTATCAATGATAAATACCTGAACAAAAATTTGAGTTTATATAAAAAAAACCTCTTATATGAACAAATGTGCAGACACAATAAAAATATAAAGATTTGTTTTTTGGGAATATGAAACAAAGATTTGGAATATAAAAAGTATTTTTAAAATACCTCACAAGGATGTCCCATAGCTTTATCAGTTGTATAAGCAGCTTGATAGGCACTAAAGCTGAAATTACATGTTCTCACAGATGAATTAGTCTTAATTGTAGCTATATTCTTTCCAGTTTCTAAATCCCATAATCTGAAATAATACACGGATGATTTCAACGAAAACAAATACATAAATATCTATATTACAATAATAACTAAAAATTATGAAACTTACCGACAAGAGCTATCGCCACCACCAGTAATAAGATTGATAGATTGCCAATCAACATCTAGGCACCACACTACACCACCATGCCCATTGAATGTACCAAGTCTTTCGCCATTTAACGACCACCACACATTAGGCTTTGAATCTTTGGCGGCTGAGAATAATAAATCCCCTTCTCGGTTGTACTTGATTTGGGTGATTGCACGCTCGTGCCCTTGTAACATTAAAGGTTTCTAGAACAAATGAAATTAATAAGCAATTGAAAAAAAGCATATAAAAAATCTAACTGAGACAATATATTCTATTACAAATTACCATTTTAACTTAAAAACGTAAAACATGTGGCGTGTCAAATGTGTACGGTACGCACAATTTTGTGACAAGAGAATTTTTGATAGTTTACATCGGATTTACGTCTACAGTTTGAACCACAGAGTATCATTACATACATTTAAATCTATGGTACCGTTGTATTTATGGTCCGTACAGCCATAGTTATCTCTGCAAAACACTATCATTAAATTGGTCACCATAGACAAATAGACAATAATCATTAATTTTATATTTCTCGTAAAAAAATTGGTTGCCTGTAAAGTCGGTATACGGGCGAAAGTTTTACGTGACAACGACTTTGAGTGGTAAAATCATTTTAATGTGAATATTCATTCGTATAGTAGGAAGAAGGATGAAATAATAGTAACAATTTAAAACATTTATTTATACAAAGAATTATATTTAAAACATTAATTTATACAAAGAATCTCGCACTGAATTTCATATTAACAAAATTTTATTTTTACCTTTACACATACATACGTATTTATATACAAATATACATACAATAACTTGCAATACATTTGCGTACAATGAAACAGCGTTTACTACAACTTAACTTGTTCCTATCTGAGTGGAAGGGACGCGTGCCTTTCACTTTTTATGTCTGTCTCTCTCGCTCTTAGGCGGGCTAACCATGCCCGAGTGGAAGGGACGCGTGCCTCTCACTCGCTCTCATTGTGAGCGCATAACGTGAGCGGAGCGTAACGCAGTTTCTTGAAGTGTCACCCGGCAAACCAATTTATAAGACGTTGTCACGTCAAAAGTTTTTGTTTGTTTAGAATTTACCTAATACATTATTATTTGGTGGTCTAACTAATACTAAATATAGAATTTTGTTTTGTTTGTATACTCGGGTAGTCACTCAAGCGTACAAAGTTTTTCGCTTGTTTGGCTCTCTTACCTTCTATATATATATGTATCAACGGTTACGAACTAAGACCTCCTAACTATAAAATTTTGATTTTACAGGAAGCGAAATAAACGTTACAATTTTTTTTTTACAAATGATTAGATATTTTATCAACTCAATGACTATAGGATAGACAAAGGAAATCAGGTGGTTAAATGTATTTTGAGAAAACTCATAGCAATTTCAGAATCACTGAAGATAGATGATATTGGTTTAAATATTTGCTAAGTTTACTGTAAGATAGGAGATTTTTGTACTTGAAACCAAAATTAAAATAACGTGTCAAAGGTTTTATTCTGATAATTTAGCTTTAATGAATTTCAAAAATACTTTTACAAAAACAAATTTCTATGGATTATAAAATTAAATGTACGCAAAGTATCATAAAACGGATGACAATTTTTTAGTAGAAATGACTCGAAAGAGAAGACAAACAATCAGAACTTAACAATCATCATGCAAGGACTTTAATCAGATAGTAACATTAAAATCTTAATCATTAAAAACTTTAAAGAAAAATTATTATAAACTTTGTAAAATTAAATGTACGATAATGCATCATAAAATGGAAGACAATTTTTGCGTCGATCTTTTAATTGCTGAAGATGATTATATTTTGTTGCCGAAATAGAAGGCACAGTTTTATGTAATTGAAAATATGTCACAGGCTCATTAATTTTCACTGTCTCTGTGGCATAGTGACCCAGTCATTATCAAAATCAAGTATTATCAGTATGTCGCCACTCGGTTTGTATGTAATTTAATTGCACGCAGGTCTGTGACAACAGGATTGCCAGCTTTAAATCCTGGTCTAATACTTTTGTATATGAAAGTATCAGCATAATTTTTGAAGAAATTGTGTTCAGCTTCAGCTACTTCATATTTTTCTTTAGCATGAGCTTCTTTGGTGGCAGATACATAATCACTCGTGAGATAAATCTCCTTTTTTTGAGTTTACGTTCAATGGTACTGTGAATCGAATCACACTCCATCTGTGTATGGTCCGGCTCTAAATACTTATGGGTTATTGTGACTTTGTATTTCATGCTAAAATTTAAGAGCATTGGAAAGGACTGCGTTCCTATAGTAATATGTACAACCATCTGAATATATCACTATGGGTAATTGCTTTGGCAAGTAATGAACTTCTAAATAATCAATAATAAAGGAAGCAAAGGTGCTAGGTGACAAATCACATGCTGTTTCTGTAAACCAGTAAAATTTGCAATGCCTTGTAGCTAAATAGAAAATCGTGAAGTTGAGGCATATTAATTTATTTTAAAATAAAGGGCATTTGCTGTCAAGTACGGATATTCTTTGACTGCTTCCAAATCCATAGAGAGCTGTGTGAATTTTCCAGAAACCGCATGTTTTTTGTCTAACTCTTTTTTTTTGTTTTGCTCGATTTTTTTTCAAGATGTGCATTTGGAACCTGTGTTCATTATACTTTCCAGCTTGGTGACTAGTGCATATCACACACATATCCTTTATTAATGTGTAAAATGCCAATTTTTTATTGTATTCTTTATCAAATGTAAATCTGCTAGCTGATGACTCTTCTTTTTCTGTGCAATATTGCTTATACGCTTTAAATAACTAAGACATTGAACGGTAAACGGGTTCTAGATATAATTTTTATTATTTCTTTCCTTGCATAATGGGATGGTAATTTTGAAAAATTAATAAAAAAATACGCAAATTTATGGTTTTCCTATTCACTGGAGTAATTTCCCTGGAATTACGATCATTTCAACTACTCACCATAGAAAATTCAGCTTGTTTTATCCAAGACTGTAACACAAAAGAACGCAGCGACAACGTACTTAAAAACATTTTTTTACAAACTTGAACTTTCAAGTCAGATTTTATAGGTAAAAAATAGTGAAGTGTACCTTCACGTCGGGAAGTTTCCATAACAGATTTTGTATGGCGAGATGTAGCAGAGCGCGTGACCAATCAAGCAACATAATCTGTACGTTGATTCCAGTTCACTGTTTTCCAGAATTTATATTTGCAAGCTTTGCGCAATAAAAAAGTTCACTGCTCAAGGCATGTCTGCACCTTTTATGAACTAATTGTTAGAAATGTCAACAAAATCGCCTTCTTGGTCACTTCTGCGGCGCTGATTCACAGCCCATCTCTTTCTCGGAGCATTTGCTTTACACTCTTTCACTTTACTTTGTCACCAGCATTTGAAGAGCAAACATGCGTTTCTTACAGATAGGTGGTATTGTCAGAAAGTTCTTACGTCATATAAGTTAGGCGATATTGGTACTGTCTTATAATTGTATAATTATTGTGATTTTGAGACAGGTTTTTGTACGAAACGGTGCAAAAAATTACTTTAAAACTAACTGTATTAAAAACTAAAAATCGTCAAAAGTGGAGATAGGCGATCTTGGTTCTTAAAAATATATTTATATATTTTTTTCAGTCGTGCTTTCGCCTTTTCCAAATACCATCACATTAGTTTTGCTGACCTTTACTTTCATAATTCTTTTCTTAACAGAATGATTCACATTAATTATCATCTTCTGCAACTCGCACGCCGACGACGCAAGGATTATTTGGTCGTCGGCGTAAAAGAGGCATTTGACAGTCAGCTCATCCATCCTTAGTCCACACTCATACTCTTTCAAATTATACAGACAGCTATCCACGAATAGATTGAATAGCCACGATGAAGCCACACATCCCTGTTTGACAACCCTGCGGATGATAAACTAGTCAGTATATGCTCCATTTATTCTGACGCAAGCACTGGAGGCCCTATATAAGAATTGCAGTGCCTCTATTAATCCGCTATTCATACCATGCATGAATAGGATTCTCCATAGGTCATTTCTTATCAATATTTATAATATATACTGTTTTATTTCTGCTAATAAAAGGCTATTACTTTCTTATGCTTGTCTCCAGTTGCTTTTTAATCTCACTAGGCATGATCAACCAAAACAATATCGTCTATATATAACAAGTACTGTGGGAGACAGGTCTGGACATGTTTGGTTAGATAGTCTAAGACCAATTTAAATATAAATGGGCTAAGCGCCGAACCCTGATGCACACCAACTTTGACTTTAAACGGTTTGCTGACTCCTGCTAGACTTCGCACTTGCGTGCTGATACTGCACCAAACTAATGTAATATTCTGGTATTCCTTGCACCTCCATAGTTTGCCAGACATTGCATTCTATCAAATGCTTTCTCAAAATCTACAAACACCATATGAAGGTCTTTTTGCTAGCTCGATGTCTTTCCATAAGTATTCTTACAGTTTGTATCACATCTGTCCTTGATTTTCCTGAACTAACTGTATCAATGTACGGATGGGGATACATGTCGACTAAGACAGTTATTGAGGATATACAGCCAGATTTTTAATGAACAGTTTATTACATTTTCATAAATCAAATTATATATATATATATATATATATATATATATATATATATATATATATATATAAGTTTAACATATATCAGTTAAAAAAATTAAATATATTAAAGTATAAGATCTGAATTAGGATGTGAAGTTAAATTTTGAATATAGGCTTACAGTTATGAGATTATTTATATAGAAAAGCAAAGTTTCAAAAGGACAGATTCAGACTAGAATACTAAAATTGTAAAAGGTCATCATCATCATCCTCAACCTTCAGCCAGTCGCAAAAACTGAAAGAGACAAGTGCCGATTCACCGAAGGGAGCATAATTATAAGGGAGAAGTGCAGGTTCTAGTCTGGATTAAGAGTGACAGGAGTGTAGAACGAGTCGGTATTCGTGCAAACTTTAGCCCGAAACTGGATTTAGGATAGACAATGGATACTATAATATAATGTATCAACAAATATAATAGAAAAGGGCAAGTTTCTTCTGTTTATCTTCCGTTCTCCGTTTCTTCGCTTGGTGCAGAGCTTTCAATGTTTGTTGGTGGAAATTGGAGTGGTTCATCCGAAATCTTGTACCAAAAAAGTCTCCATATAAAATATGAATATAAAGAATATATAAGTTACTGACCGGGTTTTAATGCAACTTCCACGAATACATAAAGCTCGATTTAGAGCAAAATATAGGTTTTATTCCATTTAAAACGGATGCCAATAAATATATTATCTTTATTTAAAAATCGAGCGAAGACGAACTCAACTTACAAGGCGAATGATATTGCTAGCGTTGAAGGCCTGTACACGTGACAATATAAACGAACAACAATGTTAAAAAAAAAACAAAAACCTAAAACCTACATTTGACATTCTGATCAGAACATTTTCGAAAGGACATGGAAGGGATTAGGACCAGCGAATGATGGGGGAGGGGGTTTGAATTGCAATGAAAACTTTATTAGCAAACAGAATTTTATGCAGACGAAACCGTGGGTGGAAAGATAGTGCACTATATTTTAAATAAAAAGAAAAGAATAAATCAGAAAGAAATTGATACGAATACAAAATACTTATATAAAGAAAAAGTTATTGAAAGTCAAAAAATATTTAACAAAATTGGATATAAAAGCGATTCAGAAAAAAGATGTCACTACTATTGACGAGAATATTAAAAAAAAATTGAATTGATAGGAGGTGATAAAGAATGAGACATCATTCATGACACAGTGTAAACATCTGTTTCTAGGATTCTAAAAATTTCATTTTGTGTCAAATTGATTGAAATCGTACTCCGTTCCATGATGATTTATGTAAAGGTCGGCCTTCGATTGCGATTGCTCATAAAAATGTAGCTGCTAGTCAGGCGATTATTTGAAGAAAATGATGTATCACCTATGAGGAGTTTCAAAGTTATTTGGGAATCGGCAAGAAACAAATTCAATAAAATTACATCAATAATTAAAATATGTGAAAATTGTCGCTAGAATTACGAATATATGTTAAGATTCGAGTACATTGTCTCACATCTTTATTTGAAATAAATTTTTTCAATTAGAAAAGCTAGACAAACGTGATTCATGAACAATTATTAGCCAACAATCTTATAGCAGTAGTGTTCGCTTAAAATTACTTTTATTTTGATAGATAATTCTTTGGGCAAGCAGATAAATACAAATTATTAGTATTGACGTACCTATTTACACTAGGCAACGCCATAGTGAACAAACAAACGATAGGCAACCCAACGTTTCCATATTCTTCGAGGTAAAATTTTCGATTAGTATTTAATTTTTTTGGTAAACAAGTAAGCGAAATAATAATAAAAACATTGTATTTTTGATTATTTATGACCATGAATATATTTTTTTCACACCTTAATGGAAAATTCGTTTTTGTTTCCAGTAAAACATTCCCTCCTGAACGATAGTAAGATAATACAACACTTTCATCCACGATATCATAAAGATCTTCGACCGATCAGTGTCTTGCCCTTCTTGTCGAAAGTTATTGAGAAGGTCATTTATTTGCAGTTTACCACTTACTTGGAAGCTCAAGGCATATTTCCGCAGGCCTAGTCCGGTTTTTGCAAAAACCGAAGTGCTGTCACTGCTCTGATAGACATTTGTAACAAAATTCTAGAGGCTCAGGATGCAGGTATGGGAACGATACTAGTACTGCTTGATTTTTCTCATGCTTTTGATACAATAAATATATGTCTACTCCTTTCAAAGATATCATATTACGGCTTCGACGCTTCGACTATGAGATGGTTTGACAGTTGTTTGTTAAATCGATGTCAGTTAGTGGAAGTGCCCAATGGCAACGGCTCTGTGTTTCACTCTTCTCTATCAGCAGATACACGGAGTGTGCCACAGGGGTCTATTCTATTGCCGCTTCTTTTTATTTCAAATAGTGTTGACATTATAAACTGTACAAACAACTATAAATACGATATTTATGCAAATGATGTACAATTGTATATTTCCTGTCAGCCAGAGAATGTAAAATCTGAGACGGATAAATAGGATTTATATGAAATATTTGAATGGTTTCTTAAAGACTGCCTCTCGTTAAACCCCAGTACAGCAAAATTTATGATTCTGTGCTCTAATCAAAAAAATCCATAACATATGCACCCAGAACCCATATATTGTGCTTAACTCTGAGCCTATACAATGCACTAAAGAAGCTCGAAGCTTCGGGCTAGGTAGCCTCAAAATCTATAATTATAGATCCCAATTTAAGATTTGAAACTTACGTTCGTGAGTCTGTTCGCAACTGTTTCTATCGTTTAAAAGTACTCTATAGAATGCGTAGTTACTTTAACTTTAATCTTTGCATAACGCTAGTAGAATCACTTGTTTTGTCAAAGCTCAATTACTGTGATATTATATATGGACCGCTCCTTCGTGCATCAAGTAAAACTTTAATACAGTTAGTCCAAAATGCCTGTGCTTAGTTTTGTTCGAATGTGCTGCCTCGAACCACATGTTACCGTTTTTTAATAAGACAGGGATGGTAAATATATCTTCTCGACGCTTTGTTCACCTTGCAATTCTTCTTTTCGGCGTTGTAAAATCTTACATGAAAAACTTATATGGTCCTTTTCCAGTCGTTCTAATCGTCTTATCTCTTCTATTCGTAGAACGGCCGCATTTAGGGACAGTTCTAAGTATGCCGCCTCCAAAGTATGGAATAATATCTCACCCCCGTTGCGTAACATTCCATCAACTCTCTCTTTCAAGCGTTCTTTAAAAAAAAGCACATTGTGTCACTGCAAATGGATAGCATTACCCATCACCTCATCAAGAATTGTTATCTTTAATAATGTAAAATGTAAAAATTCTTATCTTTAATAACTATGAAAGGCAAGACAATTTAAAAAAAAAATAAAGAAAGGTGGAATTATTTTACTATGGATTTATTGTATGTTTAGACCTGGTTATATACTATTACTGACTTATGAATACCCGAAGCAGGGTACTTAGAACTGCATCCTTATTGTGTCCACAAAATTTCTGTTTGGCACAATTATCAGTAACATTTTTAAGTTTTCAGGGCTCAGCTGAAAATCAGCGCTGTAGCTCAAACTGTAGCATCTTGATGAGCTGGTCAGTTTTTCGGCCTTTGTTAACTTTTTTTTATTTGTGAATGTTGTATGTCTTAGTTAAGTAAATTTTAAAATGTTATACTTGTCTTCCTTGTTTTTTTTTGAAGGCCGAATAAAGAATTATTATTATTATTGTATCAAGAACTTTTGATCTGGTAAGCAGTTGGATAAAGGATGCTTCTAATTCGACTCTTCTGCTATGCGTACAAATTCTCAAATATTCGCATCTTGGGGTTGTCATTGTGATGAAAATAAAAATACCAAAGTTAATGTTTTAATTCACATACATTTTATTTTCTTAAATTATTAACCATTGATTTCCAAGAGTAAAACTAAAAAACAAATTAAAGTACAAACACGTTATGCATCGCTAACTTAACACAACTGTAGGTAACTTCTCTTGGCAAACCAGTACATACATACATTCGTTAGACTAACACACGGGCGCATCACTCGACCGAGACGCGGGTACTCGGGGCGCCGGGCCGCGGGGGCCGAGCACCCCCAAGGGATTGACTGCCTCGCTCCCAAACTTCTCGGTTATTGCGACAAAGTGATATGCTACGACAACACAAAACCCTAAGGTTATTTGACAATACTTAAAGTAAAGTGAAAAATACTTAGTCTTGACATTGAGCGTAACTAACGCATAACTCTCTGAACTTTTATACAAACATGACAGTGGAATATTGTCACAGCGGTGTTACATTTACGTGTGGTGAAATGATTTTAATTGGGCATGTCATGCATTATCAAACGACATTTTTATTGATCTAAAACAAATATATATTGGGGTAATAGGAAATTCCAAACAGATATTGAAAATATGTGAACATAGTTTTAATTTAGTTTTTTAATGATGCAAAATTATTTCATGAGTAACTGGCTCTATTCTCTTGAAAAGGACTTTATTTAAGTAGAATACCTATCTGTGACAAGTAATACGTACAATATAACAGAAACTCGTCAACATTTTCAAATATATATACTCTCTTGCACTTTACATTCGACTTTACATAACTATTTAATACATTGTGTATTATACACCTTTTCAACCCTTCTTTTACACGAAACACAGAACAGCTAATTTTTTACACAACAAATCTTATCCTAAAACTGTGAAAATATTTGTCAATATATATTTTATACAGAATTGTATAATTATTTATACTTTTGCGGATCCAGAAAGAAGGTTGAAATGCATTTTTTTGTTGTTTATTTACTATAAATACTTTTAAAATACATTTATAATATATCTAGAAAATCAGTCAAAATATGTTCAGAGTTCGTCTGTCATATCCCTGCTTGAGAATCTTTAAAATCAAATTCTATGCTAAAAAGTCAATTAAACCCCATTTAGTCCTGTCTGTTCGTAAATACAGGAAATACCTACTTGCATAGAAGGCATGCTCGATGGAGATGCTCAGTAAATGTTTGTACTTGCGAAAATTGTTAGCGGGGTCATAATCAGTTATTAAAAATATTTCTAACGGTTTTGTTTCTTTACTTCGAAAAGTTCAGATTAAGCAATGTGTTTACATCTGATGAGATTTTTTTTAAATGTTTTAGCCTAAACAAATAATACAATTGAGGCATACACAGGTGTTAAGAAAATTCAAAATTTGTAGTTACGTAAATAATTTTCAACCGGAGAGAAGCGAGTCACGGATCTTCCAAGATATTTTTCAATAGAATCGAAAGAAGCGAGCGGCCACCTTACGCTTACATAAATACACTATTTACAAACAAGGTATAGCCTCTACGGCTTCTCTATTATTTCTAATTAGGTACTCGCCAGTAATGCGCCAATTTCGTTTATACAGGTCTATGAATACTCATCTTTGTACAACGCCAGTAACACTTTAAGATGTGGCGTTAGCCTTCTCAACAAAATAAAAGTTGTTACACTCACGTCCATGGACGTAGCGTTCGCGTCCACTCACATCCCCATATAGCAGACCCACGCTCCTCTTTAAACTCGTATTTAGTCGACTTTTAAAAATCTACAAAGGCATCTTTACCTCAGACTTTAGATTTACACCTTCGGTTAACGATGGTGCATTTACGTGCTAATTATTATGTAAATTTCATACATACATTTCAAATAAATAAACCGCTGTCCAACGATACGATTTAGGCTTCGGCGTTAGGCAACCAGAAAAAAAGAAATATTAAGACAAACATTGGGTGTATGAGATTTGTACCGAATCGAATTTTAAACAATTCAAGTCAGTTCAGTTTGATTAAAAAAAACACTTAAATATATATGGTCAATGGCGAATCCATAGACACAGAGGTTAGCCCACGCCGAATCGCGTTGTCTCAATAATTTATCACTCGCTATCACAATAAACTAACGTCTCCCCTGACGACTTAAAGCCGAGGTTGATATTATTATATACAAAGATTAACAAAAATATTTGAAAACTAGTCAGGCATATAATGGCAGTATCGTAACTGGTTGTTTCGGTATATTAACCAAATCACTTATAATATATTAATTTTAAAACATAAAACACTAACGCTTAATTAATGGTAACTTACATACGTGTGTCTCTATCAGGTAACCTGATTCCATTATACGTACAGGTATTTCGTTTTATAGTTGCACGAGCAGATTGTCAAAAAAAAAACAAATTAGTCTATGCATATGCATATTTCAGTTATAGTAGGACTGTCCGTACCTCACTAATAAAAATTACACACTTTACGCTCCCCCTAGATATGTCAGCGTCTAGCCTGTGCGGCCAGTGTAATTTTTGTTAGTTAACTCCGGTTAAGTATAATACAATGAAGCGATGCGAAAGATCTCAAATTACATTATGACTCTTTTAAACTTTACAAAACACAAAATTAGATACAACACAACTAGAAGCTAAGTCATTACAACGAACTTTTTGGTTAAAGTAGCTTATTCAAGGCGATCGCAGCCCGTTCTAGTCCTGTGGTAACTGTTCACCGTTGATGGAACGCGTTTTTTTTTATAATTATGTCCATAACTTCTAATACTATAAGATTTAATTATTATTTTTTATATCCGATATTAAACAAGACAGTGTTAGAAATAGTTAAGATTTGAAAATGAGATATTTACTGTGGGGTCACTATTGACTTGTCGAATACAAACTGGATATACAATTGCGTTAAAAAAAGAAACTTCAGTCCATTATCCTCAACCAAATGTTACAGTTTTATACAACACCAATTATAAGATCAATAAAGAGATACTAAAAATGAATAACAGTTTTTAGACTCAGGAGCGATTTGTATTTGACAAAACGGCAGTGAATTAATTAGCTAGCAGTTTCTCGTACATGCTCGACTATCCGTGGAGTAGAGAAACTGAAAAATAAATAGATCAAAACATAAATATGTACACAAATATTGTTGCTCGGAGCACGTCTTACTTTCTCTGTCAGAGCCGCTTCAGCAGCGCGCATCGCTAAGTCGTGCGGATTAATCATTTTTTTAGTATAAATGTAGATACATTTGGTTATTTTTATAGCCATATGTACAATTTTGAAATACAGTCTTAAGATAGGAAACTCAAAAGAGAAGTACGATTGTTAATAGATTAGATTTCTACCGATACCGAAACACGTCTATATAACGATAAAGGAGCGCATGTTTTGCGCATGCGAATATATTGGTAATAAGAAATGCATACATTGTGACTAAAAGAGCAGTTAGTACATAACAGTAAGTTGTATATAAGCAGTCTTCGTAAACACCGAGAGTGGTCACTTAAAGCTAACCGACTCCAACGAGTCCCGTAAAATTAACTCTGACAACGCTCATCGATAGAACACCCGGCGGTTACGCGCACGATACGTCTATACACAGTATAAAATGCAAAATTAAAACAACAATAATACATTTACATTAGAAACAATTCCGTCTACAAAACGACTACAGCTATATTTACACAAGTACATATTACATTAGTCGATCTTCCGTCTGACCAATTAAATAACGTACACAATAATTAAATAATTAAACACTAGGCGATGTAACACTAGCACGTATAAAACACGCATTCGAGTCATTCGAACTATGGTTATAAATTATATTAACATATATCAGTCTGTGGATCGGGACGTTTTAATTCCTCTAGCAGTCGGCCGAGGCGGGCGGCCGACGTAGCGTTCCGTACGTGCTCGGCACTCGCGCGCACTCGCGGCGGGCGGGCGGGCGGCGGCGCGCGCTCGCTAGGAACTTTGTACGAACACTGTTGTGCTGGGCGGCTGAACACAAGGCGGTGTGCTGTGCGGTGCGCGTACGCTACAGGACGACGGCGCGGCGCGGCTCGCGCGAGTACATCGAGAACTAGACGCCTTGCTGGGCCATGTACTATCTGATCTCCGCAGAGTTTAGCACGAAAGGTACGTAGAACATCTTGCTCTCCAGCAGCAGGTTCGCCGCAGCCTGGATCTGAAAAACGTACACCCAATTATGAGAGCGACGATTTTTAACGACTGTTTTTTAATAAATTTCCTTTGAGTTATATGACTTAACATCGTCTTGGTAATTTAAGAAATGGTGAACGCTTCGCATTACTTTATTCACTTAAAAATAAATTACCAAAGCGAAGTTCTTTAATGCAGGTTTTGAAGCAATGAATGTACCAGAAAAAAACATGGGCACCATTACACGAGTTCTTATCATATAAACGCATCACGCCATTCCATTACGAAACTATCAACGAACACGAACTATACGCCACTACGTTTTGTCGCCTTATCTTTTAGTATATATTGTTATAATATTAGGTGGGCCGGTAGACATTGTTCCGCCTTTTCCGGTAGATGGCATGCCTGATGCTCCACCCGTTTGGAAATAGAACGAATTTCTTAATTTTTTATGCCGAGGCCAGACACCGTTTTTGATAATAGGTATGTTAAAATCGAAAGCGAACGACTCAATTACATTCGTTAAAATTTTCTGAGATTATCAATAACTAATTAATGGATATATTATGTGGGGGAAAGTGTTTTCACATTTATATACAAACTCAAGGAAAGTTATCGTTATATTTTATTTACATTTAATAATATATATATGCCGCTTTGTTCAATAACTTGTTTCCATTTTGCAAAAATTTCAATACATAATCCCATTATTGTAGAAATTTTAGGACTTCTGATCAAAAATCTGTGACAAGTACTTTTAATAGTCTTCTCTTGATGTTAACCTAACAAAACATAAAAAATTCAGAAGAAACGAAACAGGTGAAAATCTGAGAGTGTAAAATCAGGGCTATACGGTAGATGCATTAACACTTCGCAACCAAACTCCCTCAATATTTTTTGAGTGGCTAAAGATGTTCGTGGTCTGGCGTTATTATGATGAAAAACCACACCCATTCTGTTGATCAATTTCGGCTCTTTTTTCTCTACTTCTCGCTTCAGTCTCATCAACTGTTCGCAGTAGAGATCGGAATCGATGGCTTTGCCCGACGGTAAAACCTTATAATGAATAATGCCTTTCCAATCCCACCATACACATAGCATCGCATAGCATAGCATAGGATCACACTATAATCTGTGAAGCTTGCTTGGGTTTAGAACATGATCTTTTTCGCATGTTATTGTCGTAGGTAATCCAATTTTCACCATCAGTGATCAATATTTTTAAACACGGCTCGGTTTCATTACGTTTTAATAGAGAATCGCAAATGAGTACACGATTCATTAGATTTCTTTCAGAGAGCTCTTGTGGGACCCAAGTATCGAGCTTTCTTCAAATGGGTCAAAACTGTTTAATGGTCAATTTTCAGCTCTTTAGCTATGTCATACTATGTCATACGAATTAATATGCCAATCTTGCTCTACTTTTCCCAAAAACATATCAACTTTATATGTAACAGGTCCATCAAAGCGAAGACATTATTTTAGCGGCTGATGTATTATTCCCTTTTTTATATTAAACTTCAAAATATATCGGATCTATTCATTTTGATGGACAGAAAAAGAGTAAAAAAATGGCGGGACACCGTTTACACTTTTTATTTTTCTTTTTTCAAAATGTCATATATTTAACAGTATCAAAACTAGCCAGATATAAACAGCACAACTAAAGAGATTTTATTAGAACTTTTTACTCATAAAATATGAAAAAGCTTTTTTTCCGACCTAGTATAATCTAAAATATTATGTGTACAAATACCATTTTTCATGGCGATTGATTGAATATTGTACAAGTTAATAGTGCTTTCGATAAATTATAGTCGAATGGTTGGCTCTAAAATATTCGCTGGATATACGAATTTTCATAGCGTTCCGTCGAATGGTATTGAAATTGATGTTAAAACCCTATCTGGTGAAAAATTACGATAAAGTGGGCAACACAAAAATATATACGACGAAAAAAGCACTTAGATTTACCAACTTTCATGTTGTTGACTTTCGTTCCTACTATAATAACACTTTATTCAGAAAATATATGCGAACATATATTTTAACTATTCAATTAAAATTTAATTGTAAGCATAAAATTATTATTATTCATTTTTGAAAAAGGTTTGTAGTATACCTTTAGAATATCAATGTGTGTATGTATGCATTTATTACATATAAAAAACAAGCATTTTGCTAATAAGAAAGCAATTCTGGACCATTCTGATTTACGACGACACAATTACGAGCGGAGAAATATATCAGATCTAAAAATTGTCTGTATATTAATTAAAAATAATTTTTTTGTCATCTCTTGAAAAACTTTATAATGACCATAAACGGCGTCTATTGTATGCTCTATGTCATACTTCACCTATATTTACGCCGTCATAATCACATTAAAATTGTTTAGAAAATTCTGATTGAGTTTACACGAAAAATAATATATATTGCTTCTATACAGTAAATTGGTAAAATCCTCTTATCAAAATCATTTACAATTCAGAACCCAATAAAGACGATTACCTCAGGTATCCTGGCGAACAATTCTTGCAGACGCCCGGGGTGGTGAGGCGAAGCGTGCTCCAGGTAACTGCGCAAGACCTGAACGTACCGTTCCTGAATACCCTCTAGCTCAACTTCTGTAACAATATATATCAAATTTAATTATGTGCATTCATTAAAAAAATGGAATTAACGTAATACACACAGACTATAGATACTCCTCATAGATACAGATGTAACGTGTAACTATAGAGAAAACAACTTTACCAAAGTATTTCTGCGTGTGCAACATATTACTATTCGGTATGTGGCATCTGCTGTGGCTAATTTCATGAATACGACGGAAGTGCATAACATGAAGTCAGGAAAGCGCGCGCTATTCAATTTACTGTGATATACTTGTTCAGTGCGGCCAACAGTTAGCGCTTGTGCTGCAGACCGAGCAATAAATTATTTGATTGAACTGAGCAACAGTGAGACATAAATACATGATAATTTAATATTTGTACATTTATCAATTGATTTGTTTAATTAAATTTATGCTTTTGCTATAATTTAAATTACTTATTATATTTTGATGTATGAAATCAACCTAGATCCAGTATGGCGGATGTAGTAATATCGAGACAATTATACGTAATTACATATGCATATGTATACATAAAAAAAAATTTTTTTGATCGTTGCTGTCAAATGTTGTCAAGACACCACTCCATTTGTTATTTTGCTATTTTAAAACAGATAACGCTTAATAGATTTTTTTTTCAATTTCTAATAATCATAAAAAAGGACAATGTTAAAATATTTAAATGACACTAATAAATATACTTCAAAAAGATTGTATGATAGATCACTTCGTGCTTTTATTTTAAGAGATCTATTAATTAGAGGGTTGCAATTACTAATAAATGACGTCTTCTAAATTTTAGAAAGTATTTGAATTTTATAAATAAGAAACCAATATTTTGTTGTCAATAACGAATAGTTTTAAATACGAGAACTATTTGAAATTCAACAAATACTTATTTAAGGAAAATAATTAGAAAATATTTGTAATACATATTCTTGTAATTTCCGTAATACATATATGTATAAGTACACAGGTAAACATTGTAACGCATCCGCCCAACCAATGGCCCATCACTGTAACAGTTGTACCAAATAGCCAAACCAAACTAGAGCCACTGAAATGTTTTAGATGCACTCTCTATAGTTAGGGGTGTTGAAGAAAAAAGAAACAAATAATTGTAATGATTAGAGAAATAGAACAGGATATTAAGGATGAAATTCGATAATTTCTTTCATATGAAGGATCTACGGCCATTTTTGAAGAAATCAGTTTTTAAATTAAAAATGAAAGAAATTTTATTCGAACTGTGTAAAGTAGGTTGCATTCGGCATAGCTACATTTGAAAGCCACAAATTTCATTGATCAGTAAATAAAAACCAAGTTATGCTTTCATTGTTTTGAAGTCATTATCGTGACAATCAATTTACTTCTATTCTAGCCGATTTACGTCAGACAAAGTAGTCGTATTTATTGTTTCATCTTTGTTGTTTCAATCTAAAACGAATCTTTTTAAAGCATACAATTTAGTATATATTATGTATCTTGCAATGAAATATAATTATATGTTTGACGTCACATTCACACATCTACTCTTTTTCGTGGTGAGATTTTATTTTGTCTTTGATTTCGGAGTGAATTCGCTATTGGACGCTAGATGTCGGTGTGCGTTGCACGGGCAAGCTGCCGAGGCGGCGCGGAGCGGCGCGGCGGGTGTGACGTCACGCGCTCAGTAGGTCACTCCGATAGCGGGGCAACGACCGCGGCTAGCCGTTGACCTCCGCGTGCTCGACTCGCATTCGCGCCGCACCGCGCCGCTCGGGCCGCGCGGTCGCACACCGCGCGCCCACCGACCGAGCGTCACACTTGTGCGGCGCGCACTGTACCTATACAACTATTTAAACAAATACATTGTGTTTAATCTGTACTATCGGCGAATACTTATTAACTTATTCGTCTATTTCTATAAAATCAATATTTTGTCGAAAGAAACACAACTCCATCGCATTTTTATTATTGTGCCCAGAAAGACAAAGCATTAAATCAGTATTACCGTTTCAAAGAGGCTAGGTAGTTGATAGATATAAAATCATATACATATCGATCGTTCCATATTTTTAAAAGAATATCTGTGATAATATTATCTCGTGACCGTGGATCGTGTTCACGGTCTTACAATAAAATGAAATCACAATGATGATATCTCCAAACAGGGGAGCATAACATATATCTTTAATGCGGATACCTATATATCATAATTATATATGACATATGCGACGTGACCGCGTGCAGAGAGGTCGCTTACGTAAGCGGCGATACGTAACGGTTATTCTATACGGCATAGCCGAAGCCGATGCTATAATCTGCGCTTTTTTCACCGCTCAAAAGAGAAAGTGCGCCGACGCGTCGCGCCCGCAGCGCCGCGCTCGGAGAGTGAAATGTCCCGTTAGCGGCGTGATGTAACCGCCCCGACCGCGGCTACGTAACAATTCTGCGGCCGTAGCTGGCCATTTATTTATTTATTTGTTTGTTTGCGTTGTGAGATAATACGCGGGGAATGTTTGATGCCGCTGATAGGTCTTTCACCTTCAATGATGAACAGAAACTAGAGTCCGCTAGTTTTATTTAAGAATATTTCTCAGGGAAATAAATGTCTTTCTTCTGCGATCGTCCTAATCGTGTTATATCGGAGCGTTACGAATAAATAGGCATTTCAATTTATTATGTCATTATCGAGTGAGACATTCGGGGTCTCTTTCATATCGCCTCCTTTTAAACTCGCCTTTTAGAATCTATTTCGCTTTCCATGTCTTCCTTTTAACAGGTTCTAGCCCGAAGAACCGTTAAAAAGGAGGACGTGGAAGGCAAATTTTATTTTGAAAGCGACTCCTTTTTCAATGTCAGTTCAAAAGGAGGTGGTGGAGGACGCTTTTAGTGTTATTAATGCACGTGCGATTAAAAAGCTATGTTTAATGCGCTCCTCGCTCACGACCTCGCACTCGTTGTCCGCGGAAGGTTCCAGAGGTTCTTGCACAAGCGCTTTCCTTTCTTCTTGTTGTGATGCCGATGTCGGTATCAATGTCGTTGTTATTGCGATGTCGTAAGGCTCGCTTATTGAATATATTTATCTCTTTAAAAATCTCGTTTGTTTTCATACTTTGTAAAACGGATAAAAATGATTTTTGTAAATATATTACCGCGCTAATATAGTTGTTTGGCGATAAATGTTGTCTTGCATGCTTATATAGCGAATAAAACTGCAGATTTTTCAGCGTATACAGTTTAAATTGTATTCTGTCAAATACCGGTGCGATCAATTACATTAATGATGACGAGATTGTAACATGTAGTACTAATTCATTTTTTTTATATTATTAAGTAGATGATGTTACATTAAATTAGAAATAGCAAGAGTTAGGAAAATTCGAAAATTTCGAACAACAAATGTCATTGTGATTTTGAACTGTAGCTAATATGATGGATCTTCTCATAAATGAACATTTCTGATCATTCATGATTTTAAGGTAATTTTGTTTTCGAAATTTCTACAAATTAAAAGTAAAAATGAAATTTGTGTGTGAATTTTAAACATTGCATGTAAATTACAATTAATACGAAATATGGAAAACTCAAGCTAACTTTACACC
Organism: Eumeta japonica; assembly: GCA_005406025.1. Classification (NCBI taxonomy): domain Eukaryota; kingdom Metazoa; phylum Arthropoda; class Insecta; order Lepidoptera; family Psychidae; genus Eumeta; species Eumeta japonica. Next base: position 90,100 of record BGZK01000227.1, read on the forward strand.
GATGCGTTGTTGCGTGATAAACTGAACAAGCAAGTATGTATGGGTAGTAATGGAAGTATTTCTTAATTTAAATATTAGAATTTGGTGATAAATCTTATTTCTCATTAATGTATGTGTATTTTAATTTGTGCGTTAATTACACTTATACAAAAAAAAAAAGCGAATTACTCTGCCAAAAGTTGGCTGGCACTGACTTGCATCTTGGAAGTGCAGTCTAATAATCGGTATTATTGGCTGCTGTCCGAGTATCAGAACAAACTATCTCTTTTAAAGCCTATTAAAGGATAATTGTTGCGCTATTTACCTGCGTTTCTCAAATTTCTTATCGTAGACATCACAACCCAAATAATGTTTTTTACACCTTTCTCTCCGTCGTTAACGTCACTTTTGACATTTGTTCCATTTTGCTTTGCATCGCAAATATCATTTATAATTTCATAAAGGTAAAACTTCTTCGGGCGCGGTTTCAGAATAAACGAAGGACGGAAGTAACGTTCAATGAAATCTATAGTCCGTCTACATAATTTCTGCATTTATAATTTGAGTTTCGAATTCGACGCCACACCAGGCAATATTCAAATTAGAGTGGCCAGTATCCGAAAACGGCGACTTCACATGATAACCTCTATAATGTTTATTAAAAATTATTCCATTAATAACTAGCTCTGCCGGTGGTTCCACCTGGGTGGGCACAAAATGAATTTCTTATTTTTTTTGTTTAGTGATTTCTTTGTTCACTGTATGTAAAAATAACCTGTTAATAAATTATTTTAATAATAATCACTTAATCACTTAATTAATAATTAGCTGTACTCAGGCTTTGCTTAGGTAGACATCGAATTAATTCCTTCATTTTTTGTACAGAATGATCTCTTTTACAATCATAATTCCAATTCCGGTCTACACTATTGCATCTAACATGGCATAGATCTTTAATTTAGTAGTAATATCTGCCACAACTTCAGACAATAAATTTTATTTTAATCGTGTATAAAAGTTACATGCATTTATATATTTTTTTAATAGTTACTAGGTACGAAATATGGCAAAATATATAATTTGGATTCAGCAGATACTTATCGTAAGTAATTCTATCAATCACGAAACATTTCTGTGTATAGTTCTTGCAATACTTAAATATGCAAAAAGTCAACGCAAAACACATATCTGAACAATAAAGGAGTGTTCTCTAACTAGTGCAAGTTATGTCAAATAGACGAACTAAAGTAGTATCATCTTAAAATGTTTTACATGCTGCCTGTGTTATTCTGTGTCATGCTCTGTAAACGATTTTCATAACGCTAATATTCTGACATCCTCGAGAAAAAGTGAGATTTGAGCGAATTTTTATATCTGTATGTATGTTCGGATGGAATGTCAGTATTGCTGCTACGCTAAATATGAGAGGCGAGAAGTCAGCGCGTTGTCTTCGAACATCAGATCAGAATGTACTCGTACGATTAGAGTTCTGACCACTGGGGAATTATCTAATGAGTTTCTGATTCAAATTAAATTAAAACACTCGTTTTTTGTCTAGAAAAGCACAGGTGAAACCCTAGGTCTGAAGGTTGTCACTATATCGGTGCCGAAGATTTTCAGCAGAGAAGAGCACAGTGTTAGGTTCAACGTTTAAGCTTGTCGATTCGAAAGCAAAAGATTGTGGTGAACTATGCTTTAGCTGTAGGGTGAGTTAAAGCTGGTACAACAGTATGAGATAATTTTTCTATCAAAGATCTTCGAAGTTCTTGCACATCACATTAATTCATATCCTCGCTGCATGTAGGTGCACAAAGTCAAGCCGTATGCTTTGCTAAGGATGGTATTAAAAAAAAAATGCAATTTTTTAATTCCAACATAGAAATGTAAGAAACCGCGTAAGGTGACTAACGAGAAAAAGGTACGTAGCTAAGCAAACACGCATTCGATATGACACAGGAAAACTGTGACATCCTGTGTTATCGGTGTGCCGTAACTGGGTCGGCCGTTAGCTACGCTGCGCCCGCGCATGCCGCCGCCATGTTAGAAAATTTATTTTCACCGCATGTCTCTACTATTTTTCCTGGGCGTCGTTTTTAAGCGAGAGATTCTATTTAATTTTGTCTATATCATGTAAAAGTTTTGCCTTCAGTTCCATGAAATTGAATGCTGATTTGGCTAATGACCGAATTGTCGTGTCATAAAAATGATGTTCACACTGCATGAATTGTACATACTAATGAAAGAGAACTCTATGAATACGAGCTTGGTAATTTAATGATTTTTTTATTTAAATTGTTGCGAAATAATTAAAAGAAAATTTAAAATCTAGTTAATATTATTTTTCTTTCTATCAGTAATATTATAAAATTACTTTGTAATTATCAAAATAATAAAATTAATTGATTACACTTTTTTCGATGACAGATACATATTGTAGAATAATAATTTTCTTTTTATAACGAGACCTTAAGTTGATTTAATAAAATAAAAATATTATCCTAAGTGTGCGCAAAGGTTGGAAAACGAAATTTAATTGTGTAACTTTTTAATAAGGCTCGTTTTTGTCCCTTTACTGAGGTCCAGCATTTTGGAAGGCCTATTTTTAACTTTTGCACAATTAAAAACATTTTAACAAAACTCTATAAAGCAATAATAAAAACGTTTAAAATGAATTACTCATTTCTAAAACACAATTAACAATTATCAAAAGAAATTGTTAGAACAATTATCAAATCATGAAGAAATGCAATCATTTCTAAAGCCATCTGACATTAAAAATTGTTGCCAGTTACCTGCCCCTTTAATTTTCTTTATTTAAGGAAGTGTTTTAACGGACAATTATTATAAAAAATCGACGTCTTATTTTTGTAGAGATTTTAAATTAAAAAAAATTAGACACTAAAATAAAATATTTTATTTATGAAAGATATACGATGACGCATCTTTTCCTTTATCATTACGCTACTCCAACAATGTTTATTCTAGAACTATTACGCCCTTATATATCAACGGTAACCTATTTCGGAACCCTTCAACATAAAAGAATTAGATTTTCTTCCGACCAACAAAAGGTACGTAGTGGCTGCGCAGTTGGGCCACAAATGTCCACTCATTTTAGCGCGCACGACAATTCTAGGGCGCATGCACAAAAAAAGAACATACATTATGTCCTAGAACGTTCAAAAGTGACAAACTTCAGAGCCGTGCGGCGGGCACGAGCCGTATACCCTTAATAGATTTCACAAGACGGCCGCTCCCGGCCCGCTCGGCCGAGAGTAACTGGGTTACTGTAATAAATCATAATAATAATAACGGCACTGTATCTAGGCACAAACTGTCAGTTTATGCTTCGGCTGCGAACGACAGTTTCGATGGCAGAGCGGTCCGCGTCGATATGGCTGTGTTAAACAATTAGCGATTGACTAAGATAAACGGCTTTAATGATTTTCGTACTAGTTTTTTTTTTTTGTTTATTAAGAATTAATATACATTCCTATCGATTTGCTGAAATCCTTAACAACGACGCTACCCGATTGCAGTCTTTGAGCAAGATTAAAAATTTGTGTTAAGAAAGAATGATTTTTTTTTCATAATAGGAAAGCCATAGCATAACACAAAAAATAAATTTTCAAAGATTTTAGAGTCGATATATACTGAAAGTAAGTTCGGATGGGTGGTTGATTGGTGGATAAATGGTAGTCGAATACGTGCGGTAAATAAATTACATTGAGGACGTTTTCACAAAAAAAAAGTCAAATCATGTTTTTCTACAAATATTTACTTAATTCAGAATTGTTGAAGCTTTGTTTTTTAATTTTGAAATCTTTGAAGCTCAATTGTCTACTCATAATCTACGATATCAATGAAACTGAAAATGAAATACTCCGTATCCACATTTAATAATTTTTTTTCACCTTTAAGTTTACGTGACGTCGTTCATGCGCACCGGCATAGAAATGATGAAATTATGTGATTGTATCTACAGGTCAAATATTTAATATACCGTGCGATGTATACGGGCAGACGTATGTATGTATGATTGAAATTAAGTTAAACGGAATGCGCATGCAGGAAATCGAACTTTAAAACGTATAGTATTTGAATTAGGGGGTAAGTAAAAATGCATTCTATCCGCCGAGTCTTGCAGGCGCATAATTGTGCACATAATCGCCCACATGAAAGCATCTACATGGTACTTATCACGCGACGTGTATATGCGCATACGTTTGTATTCGTTTGAAGTACAAGGTCGTTTGATAAGAGGCGATGTGTAAAGTACATCACGGTCGTGTCGCAACCGGAAAACCCCTTTCAGTGGGGGGGGTTGGAACGAAGCGCAGTTAGTGCAAATTGCATAGGGTGGCAGCGCTATAACCGACCTAGGGGTACTGACCTACGTGAAGAGGGCGATATAAAGTCCCTCCCGCTCGCCCCGCCCCTCGACGTTCCCGCACTCGATGCAACCACCCACTGCCGGAGATCTGACTAGGTATAGATCGTTTCACAGGCTAGGAGGATGTTTGAACACGGGTTCAGTTCTTTAATTTAAAGTTCTTAATTAAAATCGATCATCCGCTATTATTTTGTAGTTTTATAGAAATATGGATTTGTAGGAATTTCGGATATCTCGTATCAGTTTCGGGTGTCGTCTTTTATAAATTATTTTTTTAAAGCACAATTTTAGTGTAACAATATTGATACTTGGACCAGCCGAATTGATGCATGAGTAAATTTAAGTGCATAATTCGACAAATTCGAAATTAAACAAAATAAAAATTTGACTGTAATTCCTAAAATATATATTTTTTTGATTTAGTTTTTGAACTTGCTCAGCTCTAGAAAATATTGACTTAACACCGTTCACTCAATAAACATTCAACATTATTTTAATATCTGAGTCAATAATACTTGCAAAAGTATATTTTAGAAAATTTTTGTCTGTTTACCATATTCAAATCATTAAGAACTATTGGACAAATTTAATAAAATATCCCAGACTTTCGTCCTCGTGACGCTACTCTTCTTTTTATTTATTATGACCATAAGAAATAATTCATAAAGAAAGCGATGTCGTGTGAATCGAATATTAAACTACAAGGAAAACCGAAACAGGAAGCGGTATCGAGATCGTTAATGGAAATAGGTACGTATTTACTTCACATTCAAAAAGGCGGAGACAGAGACAAGATAAATAGAAGGAGAAAGACATATGAATAATGTAGATAAATAGGTTTATATTGTCTATGAACTAATTAAGTTCAAAGCGGAAAGTGTAAAAGTTGGCATCGATCTACGTCTTAGAAACACCACAGAGTTTGAAACAACACGACCCGTGGGCCGACACCTTTTTCCGATCTATGTGGCCATTATTACTCAATCGATCCGTGTTCGTATGTACTCGTTTCATGCATAAAAAAATATGAATACGTGCGAATTTGACACGTGATCAAATCGAAACTTTTTTGGTTTGCGCTATGGCAGATATTATTATATTAAAAAAAGAGAAAGCATATTAGAATTCAATAGTTTAAACGGAGATTACGCTGTGATTGAAAGATAGATTGTACGATAAAAAAAAGTAATTCATTCTATGTCGACCCCGGCGGAGCCGTGAGCACGGCTAAATATTTTAATAAAGTGATCATTATTGAAATACATTAGGGGTTAATATATCAAGGCTCATTTTTTTAATAATAGCCACTTTTAATTTAAATATATCTGATTTTGAGACACATTCCAAACTAAAATTACAAATGAGGAAATCGTATAAACTAGATAATAGATGTTATACTATAATATTTCCCTCTAAAAATTTATTGTGTTACTGTCGAGTCGCGCTTAAAGAAGTTTCATTTCGTAATGCATATGTGTTTATTCAGCCCTTTTTCTAAGAAAAATATCCCTACCCTTATGTTCGAAAGTGACACGCGAGCGGTGTACGCCCTGCATCGGCCCGTTATAGAGTTCACCTTGAACTGTTGAATAATTTCCACTGCTCTTTATTCAGGGCGGGAAACGTGCCAGTTCGTGTGAGACAATTGCGTTTTCTTTAAAAGCAACGTGACTATCGTAGCGGACGTACCGTACACCGCACGTTCACTGCATTAAAGGGAAAATGCATTTGCTGTTTCGAGTCTGGTCGGCAACAAGTTTGGAATCATTGATATAAAGTACGGATTTGACGTGAATTTCATGGTGTATTTCAGAGCTTAGCGTCCTCAGGGTTGAGCCAAAAATATTAATAAGAATAATCCTGCAAGATATAATTGTTGAGTTTTCTTTATTTGTTATTTAGAAGCGCGAAAGATCATATTTCATTAGACAGCCACAAATACTTTTTTGAGTCATAACATGCCTATTTAAATTTTACACCCTAAATTTATTTTTGGAGCATCATCAAATATTGTATCTCACTTCAGCTTAGCGACTTGAACATTAACAACTAAAATAAACCGCAACGCCTTATAGCTGAAGTTCAAGCTGTATTGCCATGAGAACAAAATGTTGGACACCTGATTATTATTGATAGTGAAAATGGATTTACTTTATTATTTCTTCACTCGTTTGCAGATCGTATTGATATTTGATATTTTTGATGAGTTATTTATTATATGGACAAAAAAAATCTCATTCAATATAAGCCACACACAACCTTTCAGATATGTGAAATTTTGGTAAATTAATCGGTTACGGTGATTGGATTTATTGTCTATGGCCAAAAACAGCGGAAGCCGTTAGCGTCGGAGTGTTCGCGTGGCCTAATGACCGGGCCGGCCGCAATTGCTCGCTAAACGGTGAAAGGTTATCCGCTATCAATTAACGCACACATGGAAACTGGCGCTTCCCCGGAATCTTGAAGCTGCGATAAGTGACTACCAAAAATTATGATTAGCATTTAACAGATAGCATAGAAACTGCACCGTGCCGTTTCACGATGCGAGGATTTTTAATGGTGAGTCGATTTTGACACGTTAAAGTTACGTCCGCTTGTAAAATAAAGTCTTGTTCTCGAAATTGTTCCCTGTTCCGATTCTGAAAACAACTCTAAAAAATGTAAACTTTTCGAGTTTTGTGAAATTTGTCACTGCACATCAGCGGATACACGGTCGTCATCTAGTGCTATCTTTAAGTGAGAATATCGTGCTTTATATTTTTACCGCTTAAACTTAAATTGATTTGTTATGAGCTAATTTCTAAGCAGATTTTATTTAATGGATACAGCAAATGTATAAACGAAAGGGCAAACACGTGAAGTTTATAAATAATTTATTATGGCTTGAGGAATCTCTCAAAAGGTTGTGTTTTAAAAAAGAACCAAAAATCGCTTCAACGCCGTCTATTGTCTTGTCGTGCAGTATTAAAAGAATTACAACTTTAGTTGGTTATTGTAACAGAAAATCGAAAAAACGTGTTTTGAAATCTGAACTTACACTGAGTGCTATAGAATCGATTAGTAATCGCTTTCGCAATTAATTTTGTATGGAGTGGGATGATTTTTTTTTATTAAAATAAATAATTTTTTTTTACTTAAGAAAAAGCGGAATTAAATTAGTTTTTAAATAGATAATACGATTGATCAGATAATGAATGGTTCACATTGCCGACTAGACACAGAGGGTCTACTGAGTTGTGACTTGTAAATCTATGACTATGAATCCTTAACACCGTCACGTAAAATATATTTGAAACATAGCTTTTTTATATATTTTTTTTAGAAATCGGTAGCCATTATTTTTTATGGATTATAGTATAATTAATATTAGACTGATTTTTATTTCGATTATACTTATTGTTATTCTAACTAGCATAATATTTTCTAGACTATTACACTACTCTATTAAACTCTTTGGTTGAATATGCTATTAACTAATTACTAACCAATAACTAATCAATAACTAAAAACTCACGTACAAGGTTTTTGTCCTAATAAGGGAAGCCCTATTATGAATAATGATCATAACCTTAACTTTTTAATTATATGAAATGTTGTATTTTAAGTAAATAAAACTCTACTTTTATAATTTGGTTATTGTTTAATTTGTGTACGAATAAGGCATATATTTGCGTAATGGTTATAATAATATATTTCTAGTGATGATTAAATAAATGTACCCTTATCGTAATATAATTTTTGACTTTTTAAAAAAAGTACCTAACAACGAAAAACTCCCTGAATAATTTTAGGTTGGAATCATCTACCTATGCCGCGTCACCCAGTAATTATAGCTCGCCATATGCAGACAATTTAGCGCGCAGAATGTCCACACATTTAATTTGTCTATGTACCAATCGTAAAATTAAACTCAAACCTCCTTATTATCTGCTTTCTGTACGAACGCAAAGACAAATGTAATTATAATACAGTTGGACGAATACATGCCACTCAGTAGCACCTAAGCTGTAAGGAGGTTGACAATCGTTAGCATTTTTTTTAGAGAAAAAGAGCTAATGATTATTCGCTACGATCGAGGTGTATTTAAATTAATTAAAATATTATTATTTTTAAAATCACATGAAGTTTCATATCTACGCAGACCCTTACATAAAACGACAGAACAACCAGACATTCTAATATGTCACCCGAATGATAAATCTAATTGTTGTAATATGAAATTTGACACCTAACAAAACTTTTAAGTGTCTAAGTTATGACTAAGAACATGTGAAGCAGCATGCTATCTATATGTCTTTTAGCCTTTAAACAATAAAAAAAGTCAAAAAAAGAGTTAAAAACTTAATAGCAGAAGTATCTTGTAATATCGATGTCGGCGAAAAGTAATTTTAATTAATTTTCTTTTATTTAGGTTTGTGCCTCAAAGCATGCCAATGCCATAATAGGGTCCCTATTAGGTACTAAGATTCCGCTATCCGTGCGTCTATCACAGGGCCCTATATCTGTTGAACCGTAATAGGTAGAGATTTGAAATTTTCTCAAAGTATGTATTACTGTAGCCACTATAACAGTGAATAATAAAAATAAAATAAAGTTAAACGAAGTCCTCAGCCGGATGTTGCGTTATTTCAGATAGAAGAGTTCGGCCCTCCACGTTGGTCGAGCGCGGGATCGGGTCTATCACAGTTGGTATCACTGCCATCCGACAGTTTAATGTGATCTCCAAGGTACAAAGCGAGTGGTTTGACTCGAATTAGGTTAAAAACACGTTGGTCAACTCGCCCATGGTTATTTCGGAACCAGTGCCTTCTTGTCTGAAACCGACGCTTTTGAATAGTGAGCCGCCATCGCGTAATTTATTTATCTGTCGTTTTAAATTGTTATAACGTTAGTGTGCTAATAGCATTTGTTTTAAAATAATCTGAAAAGCTGACTAAACTGCCTAACTTTCATGTCTTTTTGGTATGCAATATAAAAAACGAGACCCATTAGTACGTTGGTCGCTTTGGTCACAATAAACTCAAGAATGGCTGAACGTATTTCAATAGGATGTGACTGATAGAGGTATACGAAATGTTTCTACATGCAAAAAGGACTTCAGGAAACACACTGTCACAACACCTCCGAAAGTTTTATATATTAAGCGAAAACGTGAAGAAAGTAGAAGAAAAATTGTGTACGTTCATCTGTTCGTCAGTTCGGACGTAGCTGCGAGCGATCGCTAGTAATGTGTATCGGTATGCACTCGCCTTGATTTAGTAGGATGTGACGACAGACGTGATTCGGCGGAACGCGGCGCGTCGACAGAGGCCCGTCTTCGCTGCTCCACGTATGATCAGCGCCATCGGACGTCCGGGCGGTTCTGCAGCGTCCGCAAGTTCGCGTTCACCTGCCACATCGTTTGGGAGCTCAAATAACTGACATGCTAATGCGTATGCTAGAAATCATAGACGTTGTATGGTTGAAAAATCGGGAAATAAATTTATCGATAAATATTTTCTCAACTATATGAGAACTGACAAGCTGAACCTATTTTTAGTAAGTTCTTAAATTTATTTCCTAAACCTTTCCAGTGTCTTCAAATTGGAATAAATACAAGGATCGTGTCTAACAATAAATATTCAACTAAATAGTTTTACACAATGGCGCCAAATTTAAATTAATTGCCACTTTCGTGGTAATAATGAACCTATTGAAAATTCCTCAAACTGCTTTCTAAGCCTATTATGGTATCAAAAAATCTGTGAAAATTAATATATGAGCAAAATTGACTTTAACATAAAAATATTTTTAATTAAAAGTAGAAAGTAGACCAGCTAGTGAGGAAAATGTACGAAGTCGTTTTAATAAAAAAAAAAATCGAATGAAGTATTCAAACCGAAAGGATTTTGTGTCGTGGACTATCTATCTAATTAGCTTGCTTAAATAAGAAAAATTAAACAGACCTTTAAATATCTAATGGTGACTAATAGAGAACTGCATTAAAAATGAAACCGAAAGTTTAAACGATGCGATCGATCACACGCAGAACGGAAATACTGAACAATGAAAACACTTTCATGCGGTAAAATTACCGTTTACGTAGCCGCTGCGGATAATTCTCGACTTGCGGTTGGAAATCATACGCGACCCGATATCGAGAACGTGATGTTGCGAAACCGGCAAAAGCCTTTTAGATGGCGTTTGCCAATTTCGTACCCTATGACCGGCATTTCATTACGCACACCGTAAACAAGTTTAATGACCCGTTATCCTAAGTGTTAACGCTTTCTTCGTAGTCCCAAAATCGTTAACGTATCGCTGGAGATGTAGACGATCGTCTTCTTATAATATTTCATAGTGTGATAAATCGTAACGTAGTATTAAGAACGATATTCCAATCATAGTAATCGTCTCCATCGTATCGTGGCCTAACGTGACGCGGTGCCATCGCGCCGGGAGCACCGTCGTCCATGACAAAGTCTACGGCGAACGTCGTGTGTCGTATGCAGCTAGCTAGTTCTCTGTCGATGGCGACTTTCTAGCGCGGGTGCGGCAACCGATGCATGTGCAATAACGCTGGGGCGCGCGTTCCGGAAGTGTTCGCGGCGAAAGCTGTCCCGGCGCGGCCCGCGCGGGACCCGGCGACGTTCGCGCCGCGCTCTCGGTCGACTTGGAGAGACCTATCTCTTCGGTAATTTATCTCTCGAATTTTGTCCGAGTTAAGTGTGAACGCTGATTGTCAGTTTGAATTTTACTTTTATGATGTCGAAGAGGCATAAACAAAATTACACGAAAGCTATTTTCAATTATAATGAGTGTAATAAATAAAGAAAAGAAGAAAAAATAATACGTCTAATATATTTATTTGACTTCGTTTAGTATTTTTCGGATCGCTTTCGAAATTTCATGTAACGAAACGGTTGCCTACAATGTGATTGTTTAGAATTAAAGAAGTTGTAATTAAAAGGACTTTCGCAAAAACGATCTACTACAGTAAAATTATTTTTAAGTTTAACTGTAATTTTTGACATTTCTATTGCTTTCGATGAGGAATTTAAATAATTTATATTTTTTTTGGAATTCAAATTATTTATTTTAAATGATTTATACGTTGAGTTAAAAAATATATTTGTGCAATAGAAATGTTAGTTATTGTCAAATGCATAATGTATTAACCATAGGAAATTATTACTACAATTCCCGTAAGCTTTGATTGTGTTTTTTGTCTTTTGGTCTAATACGATAAGAATATTCCTTATTTATTCATTTAACATGTTTTTTTGGAATGGTGACGCATGAACTGAGATTCATTTTTAACCTAGTAAATGTTAAGTGAACTTTATAAGTACTAACCTCTTGCATAAAGTCATGATCGTGGTCTGAGGAAGGCGGCGCGTGCGCATGTTTACCGTGCATCGCTTGGTATGCCGCCGTCGTTAGAACGGAGATCTCGTGCCACTTGTCCATCAACAACTTTGAATGAATTTCCATGGGTATTTCTAAGATGAAAGGTAGCTTTTTCGTCCACGCGACCATCTTATGCACTATCGAATCACCGATTTTACATAGCTTATCTCCTATTTCTGAGGTGTCATGCATGAGATCAGTAAGTGTCGAACGGTGGCTATGTCTTCCATGGCGTCACAGTCTATTAGCGCTCGGATCATGTGCATCGCCCGCTCCAGAGGCACGGCGCGGTCCCGCGACGATGACACTGGGCGGATTTTGCCATGAAACACACTTGTCAAAAGGTTAAACATATAAGAAACATAATGAATATATATTTTTTAAATAGTCTTTTGCAGTAAACAAAAAAGTAAAGCTCAAAAATAAAATTTCTTCACATAAAATCAAACAAGTTTGATTTTATTTAATCATTTTGATACCTATACATGCTAGTGACGAAATTCTTTTTTTTTTTCATCATTAATCATAGACTTACTTCGCTGGGGTTCGTGAGCGCCGTTTTCAGGATGGTGCCGTTGACGAGGTGGGGCGGTAGCGGTGGTAAAGGCGGTTCCTTCGGTTTTTCAGGCACGATCGGTCTACTCGTCGTCGCAGCTGCTTTGTTGGACTTCTTGTGTTTCTTATATTTCACTTTGTAAAGATTATATACCGCGCCGCTGTTTCGACCGCCGGGCATTCGATCCTCGCGTACGGCTAAAATAAGAAATCGAGAAATTTTATACTTACAATAATAAAGACCCTAAGATGAACTATATTAGGTATATTCTATAATAAACGCCTCACCTTGTAGAACCATTCCTTGTTCGATGCATTTTTTGAAACGACAGTACTGACATCGATTCCGCTGCGCTTTGGTAATTTCACAACAACCGTCGGCGACACAAGTGTACACGCGACGGTTCTGTACAGTGCGTTTAAAGAATCCCTTACACCCTTCACATGTGATGATCCCATAATGCAGGCCCGTCGCTTTATCCTCACAGATCATACAGATCATGGGTTGTTCGTCTTCGTCACGGTCGGTGTCGGCCGCGTACGTGCGCAGCTCGGGCCGCGGCTGCAACGGCATAGGTCCGGCACCAGCGCTGGAGAGTCCCGTGTTGGCACCGCTACCGGCGCTAGCTGCAGCTGCGCTCAGGTTCAAAGCGTGCAGTTGTTGATGCGCCGGTAACTGAGATACGTCACCCGCCCATAATAACTCCATGTTCAATGGAGGTCCACGTTGGCGTCTCAGTTCCCCTCCAAGGTTGAGTAAAAGACGAGCTGCCGATTCTTCGCTGCAAGGTACGGGATCCGGTGTGGGAGGAGCGGGCGTATGCGATGCGCTCGCGGTCGGCTCGCCGCTAGGAGCGGGAAGCGTCCAGAACATGGTCCGGACGCCGCCCGACTCACCCATAATTACAGCAGGCGTGCCGCGCCACGGACCTTGTCCTCGCGGACCCGCCTTCGCCTCGAGAGGTTGCGGAGGAAAATGGCCGCCGATAAGCTCTGGCTTAACACCGTTAATGCAAGCAGCAGGCGGCCAAGGCCCCGGCGCGAGTGTAACTTGTGCGGTGGGGGGAGGTGGAGCGGGTGCACGTGGCCGGTAAGGTTGCGGCGGTTCGGGCGGCGCACCCTCCAGCTTGACGCCGGTACTGGGCGGCGCAGGCGGTGCCGATTGAACAAGTTGAGACGACGTCGACTCGTGCTTGACGCCGATCGGTGAACCCTCCAATTTGATGGCGGCGGGCGCGCCCTCAAACTTGATGACGGAGTAAGGTTGTGGGGCGCGGATGACGGTGGGGTGATGAGCGGCAGATGCGGGCGAGCCGCCACCGTCGAACACGGGCGGCGGGTGCGGTGGCGTGCCTCGGCCCGCGTCCGCCATACGTGGCGACGGCGGGCCCGGGTCTGGCGACGAGGTGCTAGTGTCTGCTGCCGATTCGCCTGCACAAGAAAGCGTGCGATGTGAGAATGCGCCTTTCGTCCCGCTCCTGGAGCCGCACGGAGAGAAAAGAGCGCCGGAGTATGTTACACGCGAGAAATAGAAACTAGGTGAAATGTCAACGGCCGTCAGGCGCGCGGACGGCGGGGGTGCGGCGCGCGGTGCGGGGACGCGACACTGCACTTCCTGACGCCGATTAGATTAGTCGGTTGCGTCACGCTTCATGCAGCGTGAGTTTGCTTTAACGACTAATTGCATGATTTAAAATATAACTTTCATCTGATGACTTAGTTTTAAAATTACTAATTCTACAATGCAACTCAAAACTTATGAATTAATAATGAAATTAAGCATACTATCGTTCCAAATTGTTTATACAAATATAGCGATCGGTGCTCAAAGAACAGAGTTTAGCACTATGACTAAAGCGTGTGACGGGTGCGTGCGCAGAGAAAGTGAAAGTGAGCAAAGTTGCAGATGCAACGCCCGGAACTCACGTCAGCGGCTGCGCCTGCGCTGTTTCTAATATTTTGCTTTTTAGCCAACCATAATTTTGATTGTTTCTTTTTATTATCGAATGTTTTCAGAGATGCCCTTAATCTTTGTTTTTATTACAATTAAATAGTTAAAGAATTACAATATTTTCACTTATATTTCGTACTAAATAAAATTATTTTGTATTTATTAAAATTGACTTGGATTGTATTTAATGATACAAATTTAATATTGAACTACTAAAGTTTTAATATAATGCCACGGCATTTATATTTTAATAAATAATACATCATTGTACTACGTAGAGTAATTTTAATACTCTCAATGTGCGACGACCAACTTCTCATAATGAGAGTACAATTCCATAAACTCCTTAAATCATTACTTAGTCTATTTAAATATACTCGTATAGTATTTTTATTTAATAAAATCAATACATTCAGAATATAGCGATTGTAATGTCATTGAGTTATATTACAATCAAGGCCCTTCTTCGAAATCGTACAAATACCCGAGCGGTATTCGTTCAGAATAAAATCAGAAAAAATACCGACTTTTTCGTATTAAATCCATAGGCGAAGAGTCGTTACCGTCTCACGTGGATCGGCTTACATAGCACTGCACTGATCCGCCGGCCGTGCGGCGGTTCAACGACCCGGAGCGGCCGCGGCGCTGCACTTACACGTGCAAATATCTCGGTATAGATCGATAGGATCCCCTCGAGTGTCGCCGGCCCCGAAGACGCCGCGATCGGCAATCCGAGGGCTTCACGCGTGCGATTTCGTTTGCGCGAGGAAAAGCCGCGAAGAAAGTTTTCCGCGGCCGGTGCAACGGCGGGCGGCGGGCGCGCGCAGTGAGCCCGACCTACCGCACGAGCGGCGCGCGCCCGCCGCCCTGCGCCGCGCAGCTCCGGCCTCCTCCAGCACTATTAGGTGCAGCGCGTGCTGCGCCACTGCTGCGACTGGCGCCGCGCCGCCTGCACTCCGAGGACAATCTCTATTTCGTGCGCCGTCGTCCTTAGCCGGCTGGCGGCTGGTGGGGGGCGATCTTTCTGGCATTCTGATGCAATGACCGCTTCTATGCTTTATGCTTTACAGCTATAGACTATTCGTCTCAATGCGACCAAAAAGAGAGAATGTCGTATATTCATAGTCAGTTAATGTTAGTTGCAGCGTAGAAACTATTTTTGAAGCAAGTAGTCAAATATAATTGTAAGCCTCTTCTAATAATTGAGTGAGTATTTGAAATTCATATTAAAATTTGTGTACTTCAATAATATTAGCAATTCAATTCATTAGAAAAATGCTATTCATCGAATTACAATATACTCTAATATCCTTCCTTTTATTATTTTTGACTACTCACATGACGTTAAAAAGGTTTTATTATAATTGTGCTTTGAATTTACAGAATACTTTCTTATTTTTGATACCTCTATCTTAGTTTTCCTTTTTTTTTTATATTTCTTAAAGGCTGTTATGTATTATTATTGTCGAGTTTAAGGAAATGAGTTAAAAGAAAAATAAACCTCAAATAACATTAAATTTATAGGAATATTATGCATTTACGCACATGCGTCGAGTCGGTAATAACTGCGCAGTTTCCTAACAACAAACACGTATTATGAAACCGCTACGAGTATAATATGGCCTCGGAACGGTATCAAAAGGGGCTGCGTCACGTTGAATATCTATTTAAAGAAATTTCAACCGGATTCAGGGATTTGAAATGGATCTAAATCACAATTACTTGTGCAATAAGAAACATTCTTAATTTCCAATTTCATATACTTTTTTTTTTCTGATCTAAAAATACTATTCAATTTCTAAAACTATGATTAGGCATGACGACCCAGCGAAGAGTACCTGTATGGGACTGTCCCTTTCATTCATTACGTTGAGCGAGAAAGATAGTCTTATAAAGAGACTTGTCTAGTGCATCATGCCAGGCATGCGGGCCTAGCATGACGCAGTAAGAGATTGTTCTCGAAGCATTCTCTCGATTTCAACGTCTTTATTTCTTTGACTCCTGAGTTTGACAAAACGTAATAAAAAAATAAAATCCTGTAAGCACGCTTGTATACTTGCAAATGAGAATATTATGTATGTATCGGTACCTAAATCTATATTTTCTTAATTTTTTTTATAATTTCTTGAAAATGTATTTTAATTATAACGCATATGCTTTGCGATGCATTATTTTATGATTTATATGTTTTATCCAATAAAAAGGCATTATCACTCGTTTTCAAAATCATTTTGGTTTTGGTTCGATTACGCTGGCATTAAAATAGAAGGTTTCGAAACGAATTACAAAAGGTCGGTCGCCATTATCGGATTTCAAAAAATGTATGATTTATTATATACATTATTGCTTACCGTGTACAAGTTAGAAACGGTGAATAAGAGTCGTGTGCTTATTAATAAATGACAATTTTTTGATACAAAATATAAATATTGTCAGAATATTTATTTTAAACGCAGGTGTACTGGCGCGCCGTACTTGTCGCGGCGGGCAGAGAGAAAAATCGTTGCCTGGCAACGGCGAGTCAACGAAAAAATAAATACACGTACATGATATCTCACTGCATCCCCTCCCCCCTTTAGATCCTCACGTGATTAATGGACGATCCCTAATTAATAATAATTATAGTTTACTACCTATAATTATTCGACATTTAAAATTTTAAAACTACCTAAATGTAAGCATACCTAAACATGGTCACACTGCGACATAAGATACAGCTCAATTTCGAAACCTTCACCAGAGGATTGTACAGCTCACACTTCATTCTTACGGTAATTCCGGTGACGGGATTCAGGCATCTTGTATTTGTCGAGAGCTGACTATGATAACAAAACTGTCTTTACGAGACAAAACTTAGCACTGACAACCAGACAAACCGTAACGTCAATTTTTACGATTGACGATTTTTTATATATATATTTAAACATTAGGCATATCATAACACGGGAGCGGTTACGTGGCCTGCACCGTCTATTTTGGGCGAGTTCGGTAACTCGCGGCACACGCGCCCGCCCGAAGGTTGTTCGCGTTCGCTGACCTGACCCCGAAAACTGGGTCACGACCTGACCCCCCATGCTCCCTTACTACTGCTTCCCTTTTACCTTCCCTACCCGGCTCGTCCCTCCGAGGACCACGTGCCGCTCGGCCCGGAACGTGTTTACGTCACGTTCTTGTGTAATCGGACGAGCCTCCGGCGACCGGGTTCTGGAAGTTTCCAGATTGCGTTACCGAGCTACTTAGGTGACACGGGGTGCCGACAGCGGATCCAGTTTGTGACAAGTCACAGAGTGAAGTGAAACGTGATTTTCGATCAGAACGCTCCAGAATAATATCTCCGGTTTTTTTGACGTGACAACGTCTTAAATTAGGTTGCGGCTGGGAGTCACTTATGAAAAAGTGTAACGCTCGGTAACGTAACGATGAGTCACCGAACGAGAGAGAGGCCCGCCGAATGCCTTGCGTCTCTCTCCCACTCAACTATGATCGGTCTGCCGCGCGCGCGCTAGAGAATAGTGCATAGCTTGCAAATGTATTGCAAGTTATTGTATGTATTTGTATATAAATACGTATGTATGTGTAAAGGTAAAAATAAAAATTTGTTAATATGAAATTCAGTGCGAGATTCTTTGTATAAATTAATGTTTTAAATATAATTCTTTGTATAAATAAATGTTTTAAATTGTTACTATTATTTCATCCTTCTTCCTACTATACGAATGAATATTCACATTAAAATGATTTTACCATTCAAAGTCGTTGTCACGTAAAACTTTCGCCCGTATACCGACTTTACAGGCAACCAAATTTTTTTTCCATTTAACTATGTTTGTACTAATTACATACATTAGACACAATGACGTATGTTGTCGTTATGTCAGTGAGGAATGCAATATGATATACTTCAAATACAGATCCCACAATTTTAATGGTTTTGCTCATATTACCATGAATTTCATTTACTTAGACAAGTTAATTATATTATTTCTAACAATGACGACTTTTTTACCATTTATTAGTTCTATTGAATTTTTACAGCACCATCTTTGAAGGGATGGTTAAAAAATTGAACTCGTGTTCAGATCGTCTTTCAATCATCTAATATATCTTTTAAACTAACCGGAACCAGAAGATTTTAGAAAAACGTTGTAAAATAATTCCTTAATCAATAACGTGAAAAAAGGAAACACCGAAAACAGGGTGTTCACCGTGACGCGAAATCAGCTTGAAAACATAACGTAACGAAGTTTTCTAACAGCAACGAATGAAAAATTTTAAGTTTTGACAGCTATCAAACTACTTGTATGATCTCACATTACAAGTCTGTCAACGCGGCGGATATGAGCAGACGAATGCGACCTAATACGATTAAAAATATGCATGAAAACCGATTCGTTTCCCCGAAGGTCATCCGTACTATACATAGTACGGGATGACATTTTCATCATGCGGCGATGCGACGTCGGTCGCGTCGTGTACCGACGTATTTCACGGCACGTCATTTGCTGCAGGCGTAGCTAAGTTCGTGCTGCATAGTGCGTGCGTAGACACATCGATTACTTTTTATCACATTTCTTGTGATCAAGGAAGGAATATACCCAATTTACTAGTACATAGGCCCACTCGGTTCTCATAGTGTTCGTTTTGAAATTCATTAATCATTTGAAAAATGAATATGATATCTTAGCGATTTTTTTAAACTGCATCCAGAGATAGGATTTTTGTATTATCTTCGTTTCGTTCTCCAAAACTTCATTTTATAGTATTTTCGACTGGATATAGATTACTATATGCAAACAAATTTAATTCTAACTCAATGTAAAATAAAATATTGGTTAATGTCACCTCAAAATTTTGTAAAACATATTTCAATACTATTATTATCTTCTGAAAAGCTCATAATAATGTCGTTATCATACCTGATCGATTTATATTCTATTGCAGAGCATGGACCTTCTCTGCACAGAATGATACTGTTCTGTTAGAAACAGTATCTATTGGAAATCTAAAATTGGACATCAATTGTCTATGTTTTTTTAAAGTAATTAATTTGTTTATGTACTCTCCACTATCGTTTGTCTTCGTTTAACTTTTAGATAATCTTAACATTATGTTTCTGCCAACAAATCTTCTACCTTTCTACGAGTGAGTTTTAACTCCTGCAGCGCCAAATAAACATTCCTCTCTATAGTAAATATTACTATTACAGTATTTCTGCAATGAACTATTTTACATTGATAAAATTATGTTTAAATGTTTGTATTTAAGCTTCGCAATTGAAACCGTGTATTTATACCACAGTTTTAAATTAAAACATTTTAAATCAACACATATAATGAATCATAGACTATAAATCATAGTGTAAGCGAACCAACTAAATAACAGTGAAACACGAATAGACATTCAACAGCCCCGCATCAAAAGTATTTGTTTTAAATATCTATAGTCTCTGCCTATCCTTCTCGGAAATAGGGGGTGGGTTTATAATATTATCTTTGTTTTATTTATAACGATTGCCACATTAACACAATGAGTAATTTGAAAGTCACCTAGTGATATTTAATTTTTGATTGTCGATACAAATAATCACCATTTTTTTTTGCAGTAGCAGTGATCAAGATTTAGTGTGACGGCCAACCTCACTGACCGTACTCTTGGTCTATAAATAACCTGAGAACGCCAGTAGAATCGTTGAGTGGGCGATCTGACGAGTGAAAGCTACCTATTGCTTTTATTATTATAAGCTGCTCTGCGCGAAACTCGTTTGCGGTGTTACGTCGCGTCCAGCGCGTTATTCATTTATATGTGACGCCTATTATAAAATTGCATATTGTGTACGACGCTCGGAGTTGCGTAATAGTTTGTGACAGTTAATGCGTGTGCGCACGACGGTAGGGTGGTAGGGTAGGGTGGACAAGGGGGCGTCCTAGAATATCTCATGATATTCTAGGACGACATGATATTCGAATGAGAGCAAAGTGAGGGCGTATTAAATAAGGATCAAAGTATAGACAAAAGAAATTGACAAGAGTGCAGTACAAGACTCATGATACGCAAATCGTGTGTAGATATATCACAACGATTGTACCGTGTAAAATTCAACACGTGTTCTCTGTCTATTCCTCTGCGAAATAAACATGAATTTACAAAAAATAATAAAACGAATTTTTCAACCAAAGCTACTAAGGTTGATAAACAATTACGTGACTGTTGTTAAAAGCACAACTTAAACACTTGAATCCGAACAACAGTCGGAGAGATACTTTGAAAATATATCTCGTAACCGATAATATCGTAGAGTTTTCAGAAAGGTTGCATTTAAAAATAAATCAAAGTACTCGCACGTCAGACCAACGAGATGGATGATTTTCTACCTAATAAAGAGTTCATTATATAAATAAAGTTTATAGTATTTCTTGTGTCAAATTTATGTTTCCCCACTACGGAGGCGTACCTTTTCACAATATTTTACTTCACATTGACAAACTCGGATGTTAAGCCTTTCATGCCGGTGCAATGCAAGTTATTGGGGACTTTTAATAACCGTTATCACCGATGCGAACAACAACACCCGGAAAAGGTGAGTATATTCGCTTGCAGTAAGATTCTACAGCGCTACATTTTGATTCGAAAGCAAAACGCAGACCGCTCAACCGCCACAGCCCTTTGTTGTATGTACTTATTCTTCCTCGGCTATTAAAATTCATGTCACTATTTTTATAGGTCTCTTCTGAGCGTACGAATGGGCAAATGAAAGTGGTATTTTATATAATTGCTAGTTTTGCGTCACCTCAAATAGACATTTTGCTATTGTGCGACCGCCATAGAAATTAAAAGGCTACCCAAGCAAATTATATCTCATGAGAAAAAAATATTTATCGGTAAATATAATTAAACGAAATATTGATAAAGAATAACTATTTAATACATAAAAAAAGGATCATTAAATATTTTTTTACATTTTAGACACATAAATGTTAACTTTTACGTACACTACAGGTCCGGCTTTGAAATTTCAATTATAACATAATCATTTTAATTGATATCTATTTATTTAACACGAATTTCTTCTAGGATATTTTATTATGCGTATTTATTCATATATCAGTTTGCCCGTACCATGCTCCTTTTATTTCGTTGCCCAAAAAAAGAAAACATGGCGTTTTCAAAGGCGATGCGCCATACGGTCAATAGACGACAGGCCACGTATTCCACTGTTTAATCTATTTCTCAGATATGCTCTTAACATCAAAATATGGGCGTATTTCAACACGAGTTATTAATGATATTTTTTGATATGTTCATAAAAGTGGGAAACTGAGATAAAACTGTGTAACGAAAATAGAGACAATCGAGAACGTGTTCTGCTTCAGAATAGGATAAATTGGAATCAATGCATATATGATTCCAAGGGAAAAAGTTTAAATTGTAGGTGTACGACTTTTTTATTATGTGTATTATGTACAAATACATTAAAAGATAGAAATTTTGATTCATATTAGTAACATTAACTATTTTTGGGATATATGGTTGAGACAATTTAGTCGACATTCACGTAGGTAATTGTAGTGAAATCGCTAGAAAAATTTTAGGTAAACCATTTAAACGGAAAAATATACGCGACCGTTATCCGGTACGAACCAACACGATTTTTCTTAGAATGAGAAAAATTTAAAACCTCGACGGAAACAGGCAAATATTGACAGATGTAATCCAAAAAACACAAACAAAAACAATTAAACGTATTGCGACGCATCAGACGCGCCGAGTGCCTTTTAACTCGCGCGTCGAAAGTGAACGTTGATTTAGAAGCGACGGCGTCAAGGTGAGACGACCGGTCGTGATGTGCGCCGTGTTTACTTTCGACCACGAAAGTGAGGGCGGGCGCCGGCGACGGTCGGACGTGCCTCGCGTAGAGATTAGGCCATACGGTTACGGCGATTACTGTAATTGCCACTCCTCACCGTCGCCGGCGCCGGTGGTGTCGCCCGCAGATGGGATTAGTGCTGCGGCTTGCGAAAAGGGGTTACGTGCAGATTTAGCGAAAGTCGTCTTAGTATTCGATTAGATTGAGTGCATTTTTAGATGAACGCTGACCGGGTCAATAGGTCTCGGTGGGTCGATCGATCACCCCACGAAATGTTAGATGACTGTTCATTTAAACAAGCATAAGGCGAGTAATTTAAAAAGACATCTAATATTGCGCCGTATCTTGACCGTAATAGGAATTATTTATAATCAGAAATAGGAACTGATGAACACGCCTCTACAACCCTCCAACTCAGACATTTCATTCCCACCCCTAAAAACAACTCTTGGATACATGTTTCACCCGTACGATATAAGGGTGAGCCGAGGCGAATTAGCGTGGACTAAGTGTAGGTAGATTTGAAAGCGCTCGTGAATATATATCGTATTATTTTCAACTACAACAGAAACAATCGCATTGCAAATTTTGTATAATTTTGCGATGTGTGGTGGCACTTATAAAGATGCGAACGCTCTCATTGACAATCGACTTCATTATTACATTAATACCATTAAGTACAAACAAGATTACAAGAAAATATTGAAATTCACCGAACTAAAGTAAGATAAGTTCTAATTATAATTCTTAGATTTTTATGATTGGATAACGATTAGTTTAACAGTCCACTCTTTAAACCCAACATGGTAAAGATATTTCGTAGCAAATTTTTATTTTTGGTAATATATTTGTTTGAGGAAAAACTTATAATTCTGACTCTGTTATCAAGGTTCTCCTTTATTTAAGAAGTCCGTACGAGCGATAGTTCGTGTAACTAAATCTATTTCGGAAAGGAAGTGGACTTACGTTATTATTGTATCAATGCTCTATGTTCTAAACAATATATTGATATGGCTAGACAGGTCGGCAACCATATATAAAAAAGTGAAATTTAAATATTTATTTAAATAACATCCTAAGGATATTATATAAAAAAAAATATAGGCTTCTTTTTATATATAATCTCATATACTAATCAGACATATTATAGAAATTAGTCATAAATTTTCTTTCTACATCATGAAAATCTTCATACGTAAAGTGAAAAAACTACCTGTTTCATATGTAAATGCAGCTACTTACCATCGCTACTACATCTGGAGTCCACTTTCCGCCTCTTCAGTTTGAGGTCTTGGAACAGACTCATATTGTCCAGGTCACACGGGCCGCGGCTGAGTGTCATTATTCCTGGCAACAGAGAGAATGGATATATTGAATACGGGATACAAATAAAATGTTACATAAAAGTTTTAGTTTTTTTCCCATTAATTAAAATAAAATGCGACTTTGTTAATAGTTCGTTAATTTTTGATGGGAACATAATTCATAAACCATAAATCTAAAAAAAAATCTCGCAGAGTTAATAAATACATCTATCGCAACACGAATTTATACCGACTTGCGGCAGTAGGAAGCGTTCCTATGTTGTATCAATATTTTCGCAATTACTTTATACGGATGTTTATACAGGTAAAATTGTATAAGTGGATTGATGTTGATTCAAATAATTTGTGACATTTCTCATTTTAAACCTATTTCACAGATTTAACTCATCAATGTACTTTGCGCGACTTCTTCGCTTAAATCAGTTCAATATTTTTCTACTACGACTTTCGACACATTGAAAGATGATCTCTCTAGATAATACACAGACGTCACTGAACATTAATCGCTCAATACTGACGCTTGGTCATCGTGCAATTGCCAGGTCATTGATATCGTGCTTATTTCTAAACTTAAACCTATCGCAATAGATAAAGCATTTTCACTAAATAATAATTTTTAGAATGCACTTCACGATACATCCATAAAAGTTTTAAATCCTACTACATTTTACGCAATACCATAAATAAGCACACATTTGTATTTTTTTTATGTTTGGTGAAGCTTCAGTGCTCATGGACATGCGAACCTAGTATTTCTTTTTAGCATCTACTACAATGTTCATCTAATAAACTATGCCCTATGTGCAACACATTTGCATAATGCTGTTACTTATGTCGTGCGTCTCAAGATGCAATTAATTTTTGCAATCATTATAAGTTCATATCGATCTTTACAACAAAATTGAATATTGGACTATAGTATTATTTTATTGATAGGTAAATAAACCTCATCACTTTTTACTACACATTTAAAAACGGACATTGTGACTACACACATGTAATTTTTAACACGACATTCAAAAATGCTCTGAAGATATTTCAAGAATTGAAACTATTACTAAATATCCTTATGTACGATTTGACGCTAAGCATTTATGTAATGAACGAGAACATGCGCGCGAGTCGTATTTATTTCATTCACCCGCACGAATTTCAGATTACAACTACTACACAGTTTCATAGCCGCTGTAATACGTCAAAATAACATTAACGTCGGTCGTAACTGATTCACTGTAAAAATAATAATGACGCTCCTTTGCGCACGTCTATGAAAGAATAATAGAGATTGCACGTTTACAAAAATACATCGACACGTCGGAAGTTTAATTTAACTATTTAGCACACAAACTTATATAATTGTGAAGGAGTGTATTGAAAAAAATATTATTAAACAATTATAAATATAATCAAGGTATGGATGTTTTAATTTGCCGATTACACAGACATTTGAACGGATAAACTTTGAAGTCAATGTTTTGTAAAACATTGACTTCAAGTTTTTTTATATACAATACGTGTAAAACTGTATTTTGCAAGAAAGAAAGAATTGAGTGATTGTGATGCTTTAGAATTCTGACTATTCCCAAACAATATTAATACTGTCTTAATTTCTATTATCATGTCCAGGCTACTGGGTACCCTATATTATTAAGAATTCTAAACAAATAATTATTTTCAAAATTCAAATATCAATAGGAATACTCCTATTGACATTTCAATCGCAACAGTTTGCTAAGATGTGAGACGTAGAGGAGTACTTTAATTTAAATGTCATAGTAAGGATAAATCACAAAATGTAGTCGATAGCCTGCGAGTTGAAATTTCTATAAAATGTCGTACAAGATTCTTTTATTATATTTAAAAGTGTGTCATACGATCACCTTACGCTTTATATTGGCATATTATTTCGGTTAAGAAATCTAATTGATTTGTATACTATTTATATGTAGACGACAGATAGTCTGTGTAAATATGTACAGAAGACAATTACTGTCAAATCGTGTCTAAACTGCAGAGAGACGCTCCGTCTCATAAACGTGACGTCACGCAAACAAACATCGGCACTTCCCTGATAACAAAGCGGGTAAGTTTATCATGCAAAAGCAAATCGGATCGGATGGGCAGTTTTCTGAATATACGTTGAAATTATAATTACGAGGTGAATTCTACTATTGGAATTTGCACAGTTATACCATTAACGGGGTGCAAGACGTATGTTAACATAGATCGTTACAAAGATAAAAAGTCCATACCGGTAACTCCTCTAATGAACTCCACTTGCTACTTTCTCGCACACATTTTTGAACGTCCGCTACATTAGCGACCATCAGTTAAGTGACTAGTTTCGCGCGCAAATGGTGAATGTGCGCATGTTTATCAAACTGAAATATGTGCGTTGTTTTAAAGACGTGATTGTACTGGTATAATTACATTGAGTCACACGGCTAAATCTCATATGTGTGTTCTATTCTTCATATATTCTGTTCTCTGTGCATTGTAGTTACAGGGGAAGTTGTTTAGGATCGCATTGTTAAATTAAAAAAAAAAAATATATAGTTTCATTTTTCTAATAGGAACAAAAAAATCTATAGCTTTTGAGCCTGTATTTTCTTATTTTGAAATTGCATCAATTTGGCTTGAATGTGGAATTGAGACATTTTTTTCCGCTAAACAAAACCAAACAAATAAAAAATTAAGAAAAAATGAATAAGAGTTACAATCGTTAACTGAAATAATTTAGATTCTGTCGGCCCGTAGATCATATACTGTTTCACAGAAAAGGAAAAACGATAGGAGCGCGCGTGGGCCAGTGTGACGAAACGTGACGCGAAAGTGACGCGAAAAAGACGCGAAAGTGCGTCACTTTCGGCGCCTGGCAGCGCCGATGTAAACGAATCGAATGAACTAGGTGATCCGATTTATTTTCATGTCTGCTTCTAGTTCGAACGAATCGTAGTTTGATTCGTATCTAGAGTAAAATAAAAAAAAGTAAAACATTTAAATGATCGTCATAAACTGATAGTTTGATTGAAGTGCACGGATTTTGGTATTAGGAGTTTTGTTTGGCCTACCTTATCTTTTCGTTCGCGAAAATATATTTTTTTATTATTTTTTTCGATTCCAACGTCAGTTTCGACCCTGGTTAAGTTTTGAAATTTATAATATTTAGAAGCTGCCTCGAAAAACTTACCACATCCGACTTATGCTACTTATGTGTAAAAGCCAGGGTCTCCGTTGTGCATGTAAAGGATCTTTTCAAAAACATTTATGTTTTTATTTACAGCACGTACGATTCCGTTCAATTCCGTTCCTCCATTATGCGACGCGAAACAAATTCTTCGACTTGTTCATCACTCTCATTTCCACAAAGATACTGCATCCAATCACGGGCCTACCCAGCTTCTGGGCTAGGGGACAAGTCAGATTTTTTCAGGTGAGATCGTTCGCGCTTCACTCACAAAATGTAGAACATACAATTTCCAGAGAGGGCAGCCGCCCTTTCTTGCCGCACCCTGGGTACGCCCATGCATCCAATCATGTTTTCACTTCTTTCGAACACAATGACTTTTCTCTCGTTATTATTCCACATTTTAATCGCCCCCACTGCTGAGGCATACACTTTCTCAATCACTTCATTCGAGATTGATTGGATTGGATCTGGAGACTCCATTGCGACTACCAGCGGTCACTGTCGGTATGCGGTTTGCTTTTAATAAGCATCATGCGTCGCTTTTCGATTGTTGTCGATTGATCTATATGGCCAAGTATTTGTGCAGATTTAAAAACAGTACAATTATTATATGAAAGTCAATACGCGATAGAATCGTCGCTCACTCGGCTGGTTTCGGATGAAGTATTAGAATAGACCCCCATAAGACTTAAGACTCGACCGGAACGCACCGGACCGATAACGACCCTGAGTCACGCGCCGCCCGCCCCGCCCGCCCCGCCCGCACCAGCGCGTCACTCGTCGCGTACGCATTCTTTACAGGTTTTTGACGTAAGTAAAGAAATGAATCAGGCTACGTAATTGTCGTTGTGAACACAGACGTACGGTTTTTTTTATCAACGACGTAGTCTTTGTACAATGTTAACGTACTAATTCTAAAGACAATTGATTTGCGTAATTATTAAAGAAGAAGTATGTTTGGAGACTTAATGGCATCGGAAACATTTTATTTTAAATTTATATGCATAAATCACTTTCGCCTTAAAACTAACATCAGTGAATCACATATTTTGCACATCGTAGTATTGCACTATTATATTTTCTTCTAAGAAAATTTTGTACCAAAAATGTTATAAAATTTCAATAGATGCGGCTATTAAAATTCGTTAAACCCAAAGAATATGGTTCAATCTGCATCCTTTTTTCAAAGGCAAGCTTTAATTTAATGGAACGGATAACTTCAGCTAGAAGCATCAAAATTCAAAAATGCACTAAATATAACATTCTATTGCTTTAATAAAGTTACAATACCACATACTCAGGTTCGTACATAAAAAATGGAGAGACGATAAAAATGAACAATAAGTCATGAAGACTAAAAATAAGTTATGACGATTCTTGTGCTTCCGCATACAAACTGCATTCGATTTTTTGCTCTAGGACCTCAGAAACGTTAAATGCGTTGTATATAGTTGTTTAACTTTCAAATGACCTTGAAGTTTATTGCAGTAACGTCTGCACGATACGTCTAATACATTCAAAGCGACGATCAAAATTATGTATTTAGAAATACGTATTTATAATGCTTTTATTTTATATAGGAAATTCCTAAAGAATTGACATCGATTTAATATTGGATATTCCGTAATGTCAATCGAGAACGCTTTAGCATTACATACGAAGTAGGTACTGTTTTGTGTTAAATTTGAATTAATTTATTTTTCAGATGTTTTGCAAACAAACAACTAACGAGTTGTAATTTTGTCGTGCCCGTTTATTCATTCTATGAATGAATTTATAAATCAAAATTCATCGGAGCAAAAAATAATTTTCTTGTGAATGGCTGCAAAATAAATAATTGGTTGATTGTTACTACGAAACAGACTATAATGTATGTTGCATTGTAATTTTTTTTGTAAATAAGATATTTTTCTATGTACGGGATTCTGGGCTAAGTCGTTGTATAAGTACAACACATAATCAAGGAAATTAAAAATTTTTATTGCATATTTCCACAATCAGATGTTATTTATAGCAGTGCAACACATATTTTAAGTTCAACAATTGCAACACTAATATAACATGGTGGATAGAAGGACAACCATTCCTGCTTTAACATTAAAATAATTTTAGATATAAAATGTCGTTTTACGTAATTTTTTTTATAATCTTTGGGATCTGTTTTCACATTAAACTTGGCCGTCATCTTGTTATTTAACAAAAGATTGTTGTTCAATATAGAGGGTATTTAGCTTCGAAATAATAGTTGATTTAACAAAACTATTCATAGCGACAGAATACTTGACCGATGAAAGCTATTATGGCTTTAATTAGATATAGATATAAAAAAAAAAAATTTAGTGTTGCACGAGTTTTTGAAGAACTTGAAAGACAAATAGTCAACATATATAACAACGTATTTACGTGGAACATAAATAAATCTGAAACGAGAAAGAGCATTTTTTTCATTTGATGAAGCTAGGTAATTCATCTCCACGTTTTTGCTTTTACTCTTAATTAATGGGACACTTGCTTCAGTCACAATTTTTCGAAATTAATTTTATCAGTTTGAATTGTGGCTTGTCAGATTCAATTTGTATTTGAAACTGGCGTTTCTAATTTTTCATCGTGCCAGCTTTCATAGCACAAGAAATCTAAATGAATGCCGGTCATGTGTTTTAAAGTGACTTCTTTTTGTTTCTAAAGAACTAATATAATTTTTATAAAAGAAGAAAGTATTGCACTGGATGTGAATTGAAGTATTATTGTAGTTTTTTATTAGGTTAGTAGCAAACAAAAATGAACGTTATAGGTTTATTTAACGAAATTAGTACTTTGGTTACATATTGAAAACAAGTGTTTGCCTTGTTTAGTTTTTTAATGATATAGGTACCTACAGACTGTCTTTCTTTCTATAATTATAGCTAAAACGGTCATGCCTAGATTTTAGACTACACTGTATTTATTACTATTTTGAATCGTCACTAAAATAAAAAGTGTGCTGATATCTCACTCGCTTGTAACAATTAATAATCACTGTCAAAAATTAGGAAAATGGAGTAAATGTCCCTTTAATCCTTATGTTTAGGATATACGATGATGAGAAACAAACATATTTCATTTTTTTTTTGTCCATTTGTCTATTTGTCTGAATATATATATTTTTACCTATGTTACCTTCAATATTTGAAGTTCAAAGTTGAAAGACTAAGATCAAAAGTTTTTGCATAACACTTCGATTAATATAATAAACAACTATCAATCAAAGTCAATAAGTTAAAAAGTCAAACTGATATTCGATATATAGAAATAATTTAATTTTTTTTTTCAGAGAAAACAAGTTATGACTTTTTGTCGATTATTGACCATATCATTAATAAACAAAATTATATGAGGTTTAAAAATTTGAGGTTGCACATCATAGTTTTTTAAACGCAAATAAGAGCCTCACCTCAACCTTAATATGTCGTTCAGTTATAAACAAACAAATAAAAAAACAATATTAGATATTTAAGGATAAAAGAATTAGCGCACACGTTCAATTATTGCTATGTAAAATATAAAAAGAAAATAAAAACAAATGAGTTCACAGATTCGTTTCATTGAAAATATGATTGTCATGGCCGAACGAAACATAGGGTGCGCTAAACTGGACTAGGAGGATTTAACCTCATAAGAGCCTCAATAGATCAACAATGATTGTGTTAGAATTTACCTCCGGAGTGGTCAGACGAAATTTTGACTCAACAACACAACGCGTAGGGCGGTCGTCGGGCCGACCCTTCGAACGGAGGCTCAAACCGATCCGTGGAGACCGAAGCCCGCGCGGAGGCCCGCGAAACGGCGGAAGTGGCGCCGCGTCCCCGACCAGGGTCGCAGCAACGATATTACGGCCGCTCACGTACAAAAACAAGTTCATCGTCGGCGAGGAGAGCGCTCGTTCGTTGAATTTTTAAATTGTCTCATGATAGGTAAGACGTTAGGATGTGTTTCGTCGTTGCATCCATGAAATTCTATACATACACTGTTCTAAAAAAGTTGATTCTAGAAAACGAACTTGATGGCTAATGCAAAAATTGGCCTCATCCATTAGAACTTATAATGAAAAGCGTTAAATAATTTACAAATTATACAATTTAATGTACTTCTGTCTAATATTTATGACGAAAAGGTTAAATAATTTAAAATAATTAGATCTCTTCAGTTCCTTTTTGATATTTGTGGTGTCTATAATACAAGTATCAAAAAGAAACTTTGCATGTAGCTGTTTAAAAGTATTTAAAGTGATAGAAGACTAACAAACATTAAAATATATTTGTTTTCTGTTTGTGTTAAACTAATACGCAATCTTTAAAAGTTTATAAGTGAAATGTTTGTGAACATAAAAAAGACATTGAATTATTTATTTTTAGTAAAAACGGCTGATTTTATTATTTTTCAATAAAATATTCTCAAAATTAATTTCGATTGATGATCGATTATAATTGTGATAATAATTGCAACTGTATAACGTAAAAACAAGCTTTTGATTTATTTATTATATATCTAGTATTAATATACAAGCAAAATATTTTTTTATTATAATAGCGTACGTACTTATGTCCGCTACCTTAGTTTTGTCAGTCGGAAGTGGCCGGCGACCTCGTTCAGGGTCGCAAGCCACAAATAAAATGACCAATAACACCACGTTATAAATAAAACCGTGCGATAAATACTCCGGCACGTTATTTCAATAGCCAAAATAATAAGATATTTCGTGCCAAATTAAAGTTTTAGACAAAAGATTTATAAGGCCGTAACTGTCTCGATTTTATTCGATTTAAAAATAAACTATACAAACAGCGCTCGGGTGCATTCAACTCTTTTGTGTCTTATCGGTCATTGTTTTTACGATAATGGAATACTTGTTAGTCAGTTCAATATAGAATAATACTTACAATTTAATATTGCAAATCCAAATGTGACGAGTCACATCCGGATTTAAAGAATCCACGAACATGCAGCAGAAATGTAAGGCTGTCTTCCTATTTGATTTGACGACTAAACAATTGAATCGATTTGAATAAAAACTGATAGAAAAGAACCTTGACATTTGAACAGGAAGTTAGGGCATTTTAGATTCCCTAAGAAATATTTGGGTACTCTGTCTAGCGATTGACAACAAATATACAGAAAAAAATTGTTTTTGTGTTCAAAGATTAAGAATATACAGTGTCCGGTAAAGAGATCGGTATTAAGTGATCAATTTAATAATTTCTAAAGATATATTAACTGTAATATAATCAAATACTGTCTTCTCTCTCGGGTGAAAAAGTTTGACGTGGATGAGTGTGTGACTTCGTTTGTAATAGGGGACATTTCGTGAACAGGAGCTTATGCACTAACTCCATCTGTTGGTACATAAGCGAACGAAGTCGGTAAGAATGAGATCACCAATATCGACACGACAGATATAATACGTTACTTATGGCGACGAGTGAAATAAACACAACAAACGTTTCTATGTGTTCCGGAAGGAAGTAAAAGTGCTTTATTTATATATGCAATTATACCTCAAGGTTGCATAATTTCGGATTGTTTTGGAGAAACAGATCGTGAGGTACACGTAGAACTTACGGCTCTATCGATGGTACAGTCAACTACGGATTTTTCCCAAGTTAGGTCTAATAAAACAATTATAATTATTAATATAAGATATGATTCTTCTTCATAATATAACTGTTTAGTGTCAGTGGTGAAATTTCGCATTCCGATATGCAATAATAAGCCGATTACAAAAAGATCTAAAAAAAAACCGTACAGAAACGCAAACGTATTGACAGCAAGTGTCCGTTTATTACAAATCAGATTTTAATAAGACAATTAAAATCCTTAGCCCGTATTATAATGAATAATTTATTCTTGAGACGCAGTACAGGAACTGTTTCCTGTTCGAGCACGTCCTACTACGCGGCGCAATGTCAGTGTCGGTCGGTGCGCGAGGTCGACTGGCTCAATTCGGCGGCTGCGACAGCTATGTATATACCGACAAATACACAAGTAGCCAAATATGGACTCTAAATTCAAACGCAGTAAGCTTGCATTTGTTTCGTTATTTTGGTCTGAGTTTAACGATTTCTTCATCTGTCGGGGAAATCGAATGAAAATGTAGACAAATGGGTATGATATTTCAAAAATTGTATATGTAATTAGCAGAAGTTAAATAAATATGGCTATAAGAAAATTAATCGCATCAAATATAAGATGGCAGCGCTGAAGACGGATCGATTGCGAACACGTTCATTTCGTTCTTGTAAAAGACTTCAACGGTGTTCCGAGCTTTGACGTAGGTAATGTATGTATGAAAATTACGGAAATACAGATTGTATCGCATTTCATTAAATATTCATAATGATCATAATTTTCGAGGTTATCTTATTGAATTTTCGTAAGCTAAAAATTTGACTTTATAAATATTTCCTGTTAAAAAAAAGTTTTTCTTCTTGATAAATTTTATGTAAAGTCTACAGTTGCTAAAAAATATATATTTATTCAATATTTTTAAATTCACGCAGAATTTGCAACATTTTCATATTATGTTATTGCGATGATTATAACTTGTATAAAGATAATTAAGTCCAATCGATTATTACGTAGTTATCTAAGCCGCAATAAGATAAAAAAAAGCAAGTCTTTTTTAAGAATATCTTAATTTCTGTAATAAAAGTAAGACTGAAAATAGGAGGCTGCAGGAAATTTATTTTTTTATATAGATAATTAAATATGAATCAAAAAAATCAGCAAGGATTAGAATTCTCTGGTTTTGATGATTGTCTGTCGTAATGAATAAAATAAAAAATATTTTTGCATAGTGATTTATATTTTTAATTACAACACAATTAGACATACCTCTTCTTTTTTGTCAGTGAATATCCATTTTATGTTATTGTCCAATGGCATATATTATTAAACTACAATTTTAACTAAATTTTCATCGAGTTTTAGCCTATTTTTTATTGATCATACATACTTATTTTGCTGTACCAATAAGCATTAATGTGAAAAAATTACACTTTTCTCTTTTTTTATAGATACGCGCAATTTCACCAAAAACCAAAAGTTTATAGTTTTAATTGCTAGGGCCCATTATATCATCAACAGGTCTTAAATATCGTCTTTAGTTAGTATTATACCTAGGGCTGCTATAAGGTACAAACCGGATACTATTGTGTATTAGGATTACTGATAATTTTTATATAGTGTAAAATCTCAATCTGCAATAAAAACAATTGCAAGAGAGTAACCATCAGCAGTAGGGTGACCAAAAAACCTGGCTCTAGGCAAAGGCAATGCAAGACATAATCATGAGTACTAGGAGATCATACTCATGAGGTGTGCGACTCGAGACGAGCATATCCAGCGATAATAGTGTCAGAGAGTTTCGTAGAGGAGTTTAGGCGGGCCGGTGCCGTCGGCGACCTCCGGCCGTCGTCGGCGCCTTGACATTTCCCGGCGGCATTGACGGCGCACGCCGCCGCCGCCGCGCGGCGCTCAAACGTTCCATTTTTAAACTCAGCCACTTCCGAATCGAACACTTCCTATTTCTCGGCTGCCAATTAGAAACTCGCATCCTATGGTTTGCAACGATGAAATCCCAATGTCGTCCACGAAATTACGGAATGGACGCGGGCTTGATTAGCATGCTCAAGAATATTAGTGACGCTAATCGTCGTCCGTCTTCCGCGATGATAAAAAACCTGTCAAGGCAAACTTCTGAACACACCTATTGTTGTCGACTTTAGACGCATACCCTGAAAATAAAAAACGACCTAAAATATTGAAATTTACAAAATCGACTTGTAATTAAAAGTTGACATCAAATAAAAAACAAATAAGCAGAGACATAAACGTTGGAAATATATCGATTTCCTTTCTTGAATCGAATCCTATTTGGTATCGTTCCATCGATAAAGCATTAGCGAGTGAAACCGTGTCGTAACACGCTAGTTAGGACGCAGCCTCATTGACAATAACACGACAAAAAAGAGTCGCCGCCGCACGGATCACGGCGTTGCGCATTCAAACATTCGACCAACAATGTGTTTTCTAATAGAGCATCAAACGCCTATTATCATTTGAAGCCCCGCGCCGTCCTCCCACTACAATGCATTGAAAGGAGCCGGTGACATTCTGTACCTTTTCGCTTTCACCGCATTGGAAAGTGACCGTAAAAAGCGTATTTCGGCAACGGCAAAATGGCGCGCGGTCGTCGACCGCGCGGGCTCGGGCCATAGACAAAGGGCGTACCGCGACGAAAGTAAAAGTTGAGTTCGGTCATAGACAAGCGAACGGTTATGTAGTCACGAGCGTGATTCACGAGATGATTTGGGAATGTCATGGTTAGAAGCGAACTGTTTCGACTCGCGTTGCGCAATCAGAACTAAGCAAATTATTTTGTTATTTTAAAATGGAACTCTACTTGGTACAATCACTTCACGGACGGATGGTGTGTTTCTTATTTTAGACACAAAATGTGCTCAGAAACAATTTAGAATACATATTTTACATTTAACTATAACGCCGTCTTTGTATGCAGTCTTTTCTAGCACTCTTAGCAAAAGCATAGAGCATAATCAGAGGAGTAAATTTTTTATACATTTTAATTACTATTGAGTTCAATGAAAATTTAAAATGTTTTGTACATTTTATTTAAATAACTTGAATGGAATACAAAAACTTAAATGGAATACAATACTGTGTTCGAAAATTTGGCGGATTTAAAGCTACCAATTTAAAGTTACACATTTGCGTCAAAAGAATTATTTTTAATATAATTAGATAATATTAAACAACTAGATTAATTTCACTGACACAATTCTATTAAGTACAAATACTTTTAATAAACTAATAAAAATGTATTTAGAAGAAATACAATCTGGTCTTATCCATAGCATTTTTGAGTGAACTTCACTTTTAGTTAATTGACTCTTAGGGGGAAGTTTTGTCTTCTTTGCAATTTAACTTTTTTTTCAATAAAATTTTCCACTTTGAAATTACAATGGTGAATATTTTATTTTTATTAAGGTAGTATTAATGACCACAATAGGCCCTTAATATTATATAAGACATAATTTTTTGCCGAAAATATACTCTCGTTTTGCTGTTATTGTTAATTATTTTAATTTAATGATCTATGACTTCCTTTTAAATATTTACCATACTTTACGATAGGAGAGATTGAAATATATTGAATACATTCTTGAATACCTGACTGTGCATACTTTTATAAATAAATGAAAAAAGTGTATTCTTTCAGAATTTTACTTTTTAATTGTATATGCTCATTCATTACTCTATTAAATTTAACAATATTATGTGTCACTGAATTGAACTAGATGTTGCAAAATCAATTTAAATTCGTTCAATTTGTTTTTATTTGATTGCAATATGGACGATGGATATAACTATTATTATTTATGTTTTACACGTGTAAAACAATATAAGCCATACACGTATTTACATTTTTCCCGCGAAAGATATTTCACGTTAAAGACGTAACAAATATAATCCAAAAACTTAACGATTCACAATTACGTAAAATGGTGAGCATATTGTTAAGCGAATTCAATGGAGAAAAATATTAACAAACGGTTATTTTTTTTTTGTACTCTATATAAATTATCCGTAAAATTCAATAATTAGTCATAATATAATGATTATAACTGTAATATACGAGTAAGAATTACAAAAGAAAAATATGACCAATAACACCATTTCATCTGAAAATTCCTTAACATATCACAAGCAAGTCGTGTAGCTCTACGAAAGGTGCACTAGCGCAGGCGCGTAGCCAGAGCTACGAAGCGTAGCTTGTTTATATATCGTTGGCTGTATCAATCTTATTAAATACATTCTTAAGATTTATTAAGTTATTTTTTATGAAGTTACCATATACAGAAGGCATCTTCTATGACATAATACTCGAATGAATATGAACTGTTTAAGCACGAAAGTAAAAAAAATAACTAACTTTATAAATAGAATTGCTTTTCTTAATTAAGAAAATTTTGAAAATTTTCTTAATTAAGAAAAGCATTTTTATTTCGTATATATATATATACATAAGGGGATAATTTGATTATGATTAATGCTGGATAATAAATTACTTATTTAATTTATAAGTGCTATGATTTCGAACAATTTTCATTGGTGTATTTAATATTAAGCATTTCATTATATTTATGTTCTTGTTTTTATATTTATACATTGTTTGTTCGAAATCAAAACAATTGTTAGATTAAGTTAAATACAAATTATATTAGTGATATAAATATTTATTATTTTAATTTGAAAGTAATTGAATTATTACGTGTTAGACAATTTTCCTTTCATGAAACTTAAAATAATTTACATTAGTATTAGAATTATGTCATTGTAAAAATATTTAGTACTATTTTCGTAATTATTATTATTATTTAGACATTTCTATTACATACGCAATGATTTTATTAAAAGTATAACATTAATAAAAATTAAATTTTTATTTTTTGGCGGTTGAAATTTTTACTAGAAATTTTTAATGGCGGATTTTACATGATATTTTATTATGTGTGAGAGACGAGGGGGTAATATTTACCCATAGTGGAGGTCATGGTGTGCAGGTGGTGCGCGTGCGCGGAGGCGTCCAGCGCCTCGGGCCGCGGCTCGTTGCCGGACAGCTTGCCGCCGCTGCCCCGGGCCCCGTACCACTACGTGCACTACGTCTTCGATTAGGGCCGCACACAGATCACCTTTTCGTTTTACGTTTCCGGAAATTTTTTGAAGCACTGACTTTCAGCATAGTTTTTCAGAAGCACCCGAGTCGGCGACACGCGGTCGTGGTCCTGCGGAACAGCGGGCGGGGTGAGCGCGGGCTCGCGGCGGAGCGCGCTTCGAACTTCTCGATTCGGCGAAGTCACGATAACGACTGCGCGCGAATGTCGTCATGTCGAAATTCGAAACACTTTCACCTAAATATTCCGCCTCTGTTTCGGCGGACGCGGGCGTCGCTCTCTGCGCGCACGCACACACAGCCGTCGTCGGCGTCGGCGCTCCGTTACGCGTGCTGTAAAAATTGCGTCAGTGTTTTTCGTGCCCGACCTTTACGCTCGGCGAGTGCGCTGCCGAAATATCGTTATCTCTTTTCCGTACTCATTCACCGCTAAGCGGAGAGTTTTTGTTTCTTTTTTTTATTCGCCGAGCCCGTCGAGGACGCGCTTGTAGGTGTGCGGATTTCGATAGCGGGGTCGTTGAACTCTACGAATGGGTTTTGTAGGAGATCCAGACGCGGGCAACGCTTCAGCGCCGCGGCCGCACGGGAGTTTTCATTATGAAACTTGCGATGCGCATGCGGCCTCATCCCGCCGTGCGCGCCGCCCGAGTGGGTCACGCGACCCCGCGCACGCGGCGGGCGCTCACGCTCGCCCGCCGACACTCACGCGGCATGGACTCTGCCGACCTATATATTAATTCGAAAAATGCAAAGTAACGGAACGTTTCGCACTATGGACGCGAACTGGAACGACCTGACAATTAAGCGGAAACGAATACGTTCGGTAGATTAATATCGATGTAACAATACGTAGCCCGGTTAGCCGTTTTGTGCGAGCCGCGCGAAAGGTGAGCCCGGGCCGATGGCACGCTTAGGTTGACGATTACATTAATGAGCCGCCAGTTCATTGGCACCGACCGATTTCGTATAACGTTCCTGGTATCAGTTTCTAGGAGTGGTTTTGACTCACTCGACACGCTTTCATTTGACGTACGCGATAACTCATAAATATGGACCGAATTAAGATACAAAATATGAATAAAATTTATTACTAATAACTTATTTGTGAAGTCGTATAAGACAAATAGATATATTTGTTCCAAATATATTACTGTTAAAAACTGACAGAACGAACGTGGCGTACGCGCTGATGCTAAGATACCATTGTGTATTTTTAGTCCGGGAACTCGGGCGGTCGGAAATGGGTCAACCCATCCTCTATTAGAGAAACATGGCCTCTCGAACTAGTGGCGCAATGTCAGTCTCAGACAACGCCGAGATGTTTGTACTATTCCCACCATCACCTATATCATTTAAATTATTGCACCCATATATAAACCTTTTTCAAATAGATGGTCCTGTTACGAGGTTAATGATTAAAATGATAATTGATAAAAAATCTCAATTTGCAAAAATAGAAATTATCCAGAGCAAACATTAATGAATAATATTAGGGAGAAATTATCTCCTTCAAGGACCTTATTTTTTTTTATAAGTTTCTTAATGGGTTACTTGCAATTATTTAAAAATACAATTAAACTTAAACAGTAAAATTTAATACAAATGCAATTACTACTTTTTATTTTAGAGGAGGTTGTGTAAAATTAACTAAAAATCTAAAAATATTAAAAATTCAATACACAAGTTTGAATCGGACAAATCGATAAAATTCTGATCGGCATAATAATTTGTATCATTCTCTTAAATTATATACGACTGGTGACTTTTAAAATTTTATTATTCACCAAAAAAAAGAAGGAGGTTATTCATTCGTTGGATATATATATATGTATATATACACTATATTTTATTTATATTAGGCATTTTTTTTGTTTATTAACTGAAATTAATGCCATAACTTTAAAAACACACTAAAGAAGTCCTCAAAATAAAAAAGGAAATGTATAATATTTAGGTATTGCAAGGCTTATAGCAACCCCAAAACAAAGTGGATTTATCTAACTGCGGTCAGATATATGCTGGGCTGGAATTAGACCAAGAAGGCACACAATCTGACTTCTTACCGAGAAACAGCACGAATATGTAGATTGAGATAATATGAGTAGGCATTTTGTTAATCATCGAAGCTTCTTAGTGATAACTGCATGAATATGGTGAATTTATGGTCTCAATCTTCTTGATTTTCGTAGTTTAATTTATATAGCGCCTAAACTCTCACACACAATAACCTATTTATTGTGCGCCTTTAAACTTTCATTCAGGATCGTTTCAATATTTATGGTTCTATTTATTTTGTACACATCTCCATTTCCGTTTCACTTCTATTTATTTTTCGTTTGAACTAGCCGTCCTTTCCTAACTAGATAAGTGTCTTTAGTAGGTCTATTGATAACTTGAAATTTTAAAAGAATCGACTTTTAAAAAAGAAAACACCGACTTCGTTTAAGTCATAACCGAAAATTAAAAATAAGTGGTATATACAAAAGTTTAATCATTATTGTTCCGTGTAACGTAATTATAAAAAATATTCTTTACAACGTAATTATTAATTGTTTTATAATTGCAAAATAGGCGTCATGTAACATATAAAGATTATGTATTTCACTAATTAAAAATAGTCAAAAAAATTAATGTGTGTGTGCGGTTCGCACATAGTGAAACTTTAAGAAAATTAAACTGTGCGAGAATGAGACGAATACAGTATCAGAAGTGGAATAATTATAGGGTTTATTTATTATAACAAAGGCACTAAGTATAAAAGTTCTTCTATATTCTATTATTCGGACTTTATGTTTTCAATTCAACAAATTAATGACAATACGCAGGAGCGCACAAACATACATATCTCTTTCTATATCATCTTGCATTTCATCTCATTGCCTCGCAGGCGTTCCATGCGATCTTACATTCTATCTCATTCTCTTGCAGGCTAAATTGTACAGATTTATCTATTTGTCTCTTTTTAGTGACGCTTTTTCCTTTCGTCGAGTTCGAAATCACAACGACCTTAAAAAGGTTTTACTTCAAAACTTGCCGGCACGCATGATGTCCTCCGTGGTGTTAGTTCAACGCACAATCGGTCGAGATGAGTCAATTTTAAATACAAACTCCTGATTTCAAATTCATAACATATTAGTCAAACAAGATTTAAGTGTTTTCCAGATTTTCAAGATACACTTAAAACATATTAGTAAAACATTTCCATGTTTTAAGTGGCACCGATCTCAAAATTATAAAATAACTAATAATCACTAGACAAAATTTGTTAATAACATCAAAATGGTATAACAAATAAGCAATAATTGTCGCTTGTAAAATTTAATTTTTTTTTTGTTTTCAGTTAATTTATTTTGTTTCGAATTCGGTAACGTTTCACGACGCACCGGATCAATGTATATTATTAACATACGCGAATTGCACAACCTTGAACTTAAATCTGAAACTGTATGGAATTCCACAACGTTAACAGGAAAAATAAAGTGTTAGTCATAAGGTAGGTCAATGATTCACCGCGGCCGGCGCGGCCTAGACGAGGTGTCAACAACTCGTGTGAAATCCATTGACCCAATAAAGACCTTCAAAGTGTAATATCATGCGAATGGTTGCCGCTCGGTCTGAAAACTCACGTTTTGTCTGATAAGAACTCCTGCCGGTATATCGGCGCATCTCAGGTGTACGACAAGGAAATTGGATTATAAAGAGTGCGTATTTTGAATTTGCTTCTCTTTCTCTAGCAATT
This sequence comes from Eumeta japonica, assembly GCA_005406025.1. Taxonomy (NCBI): domain Eukaryota; kingdom Metazoa; phylum Arthropoda; class Insecta; order Lepidoptera; family Psychidae; genus Eumeta; species Eumeta japonica. The sequence goes on from BGZK01000227.1 coordinate 131,214, forward strand.
TTATGGTTCATATAAATTTTGCCGTGTTCACACGAGAATTTATGAAAAAGTGACTTTTTTTTGGTTTAAATTATTTCGATATCATAAATCATACAATTAATTCTTTCTTTTTGTAAAGTATAATACATTCGAATGTAAGACTGTAGGAATAGTAAACTTAAGAGAAAATCTTCGTACAAGATATATATATAAATCATAGTAATAGCACAAATTCAAGAAATAAAATAGACTATCATAAAAAATGTAATACTGTAGTATTTTATGATGCGCGTTTTCTCTTACTATCGTAAATTGGAATAATTGTAACTATGATATTCGGATTCGCTGTTCTTTACGTAGTTTAGAAAGTCAGAAAAATTGCAGTAGAATAACTTACACATTCGTTTTGTTTCCAAAATGTTTCAGAATCTAATTATCCGTCGCCCATAATGTATTCGTGATCATATCTCCTATGCGACAGCGGTCGAACGTTGTTCTGCTCAATCCACGTCAGCGGATTGACCAGAATTAAAAATCCGTACGTCGTGCCTGAGGAGCCTTTGTGTACATCTTTGATTGATATCCACTTCCAAATAAATATGGTGTGGTCGATAAGTATATTAGACCAGACGCAAAGGGCATCTCAAAATGTATGCAATCACGTCAACATTTAAAGTTAAACGCGTTTTCCTTTGAAACTGAAACGTATACATCAAAAGTGATATCTTTTTGATGTATATTCTTTTATTATCTAACGTGTGAATCTTAACTTTAATAAGTCTTATGATATTTCAAAGTGCGGGAGTATAGTGTAAAAAAAAATCGCCTACAACGCTTCGACAACAATAAGCAAGCGCGTGCGTCCGGTGACGATCTGAATTGTGCAAAGTCGCCCGATAACGATGTGAACGACCTCGCCCATCGGCGAACACGGCGACGAAAGCCGATAATGAGTCTGCGCTGGCGCACCTTGTTTCCTCATTACGATAAAAATAAAATAAAATAAATGAAATTTAATTACATTCATATTATTATTTTGGATAAATCTAAACATTGGGACATGCAAAATGATACAGAGTTTGCGTGACTAAGTATTATCGGACATGTAAAAGTTAAGCCATGACACTATACTGAACAACAAAAGCATTATTAATAAGTACACAATAACATAAATATTTTAAAAAATTAAAACCGACTTTTAGTTAAAGTTAATAATTTCTTAGATTCGAGTAAGAATTATTTTTAGAGATTTTCTAAAAATACGGTCTGTGCTCATGATAAATAGTGACAAATGATAAAACGCAAGTTTTTATGCAGCGACATTTTGCAATAAGCCTAACAGAAGCTAACCCACATAAGCTTCATGAAGCATCGAACGGGACACCGAAACTGCACGCGAAACAATGGACAATAGTTCGATCCACGTAAGTCCGCAGTTTGATTGTGCCAATGACATTCGCTCATTGTGTTCACGTAGTATTATACTCGGAACGTAACCAATCATTCGGTTTCGAGCGCCGCTCGTGTTAGAAATAATTGAAAAAGTATTCACCGCATACGCAGGTCCTTCGGTTACGAATTTCGACAATAGTCTGAGTGAGCACGCGGATATAATATGTTATCAAACTTGAAATATATCATTATAAAGGCATTGTTCATTATGGAGACGTTTACGATGAAAATGAAAATTGAAAAATAGCATGCAATACGAATAATTTGGGACACCACTGGCTCTAGACGATAGTGCGAGTGGTGTTCCAAATTTTTTTTATCGTTTTTCTGATGTCATTTATTTGTCAGTTCTCATTCGCGCGATATGTTATGAGACGATAAGGGAAACCTGAAATATGTTTTTTAGAATGCATTAGTAAAATATACAATAATTTTCTTGGTAAATCTTTAACGGTGTTATTTAGAGTGCATTATCCTATCGCATCTACTATTTCCCATCATCATAATTTCGGATGGTGTGAATCGCTCGGAATATCATCACAATTTTTAATTTCAATACTTTATCTGAGTTACTTTGAGTCTAGATTTTGGATGTAATTTCCCAGCGTATCCATGAAGTGTTTTCATTAATTCTTACAGTCTCGTATCTCGATAAGAAAAAAAAAAGGAATTCTTGTGAGATCACTTGGCTGTTAATCTTTTCGAATGTCGATCTGCTCGTCTGTCTGTTTACGTAGCCGCTTGTTAAGACCTATTTCGTTAAAAACGGATAGAAATATCAAGTCCAAATCAGTATGATATACAAATCGGCATCAAATGTGATATACATGGATACACGAAAGAACTTTTTTCATTTTCCCGCTATGAAAATTAAGTTTCAAAAAAATTAAAAGTATGAGAATTTTCAGGAACGATATATTGCCAGTATTAGTATCGTAAACACCCGAAAATCATCAAGAATGTCGATGGATAAAATACGTACATACATAATTGAATTTACACGTAACCCTCAGGATGTCGGTTATACTCAAACTCGTCCGATTACTCATGACTACATCTAAAATTATAACCGAATCACTCAATCTTGAACTCGTATCCATATTGATTCTGATTTTGAGCTAGATCCCACATTCGGTTCGGACCTCGGTTTCGCGATCGGTTCCGATGCTAGTCCCATTTTCGATCAGTACGATGCCGCCTCCGCCCCAAGTTTCGAGCCTGGTTCCACCCTCTAATTCTAAGGTGGAACCAGGGTGGAATCCGACGTCGTTCCACTCTTAATTTCTTTCACTATCATATGCTCAGTTACGATATAGGTTCTATTTTCTTGCTCCGGTTCCGATATCAGTTTAGTTCTTAATTTCCTTTTCCATTTGTTATGATTTTTTTTTATAACAGTTCCGCACTGATTCCAGACTCGATAGCGTTTATAATACACACCTTTAACCTGAGATACATTTGTAGCCTAAAATTCTCGTATTACTTTTGTGATTAAGTATTTCAGTGATTATCGTGCAAAATAAAAGCAAATCAAAAAACACGTAACTTCTCTATCTCATACACAGGTAATGTTTTGCTCAGACGAATAGATTTTTCTAAAATTTAAGATTGACGATTTCGGTAGTTTTTGGGCGAAGGCAATAGAATTACAAAATATAATAAATATTTCACTTTTATACTTATATACTATTAGGATATAGGAAATTTCGGATTCCATTATCTCAATGAATGTTTATTATTTGTAGATCGCTTAATGTCTATTTTTTTTAGTTGTATCTCTACATTCAATAAACACTTAAAATTAAACCAACGCGTAATATCAAATAACATTACTGATTTTTTTTCCTTAATATTATTGTTTTTGTATGCAAATGTTATAATAAAAAAATTCATTAACTTTATATTTTATTTTTAATTTAAACAACGTGTAATATCATTATGGGTGTCAAAAAGTGACAGTTGTTTCTCATTAAAAAAAAAATAAACTGCAAAGCGTCCAAACAAACTTACGGGCCTGTCAACGCCAGACATATTCTTGTCTTTCTAGGCGTGATTTGTTTACTATTCTCAGTTAACGGCGAATCACCCAAAAGGTATGAACGTAATTCGTAAACGCGAGATTCGTAAAAAAGAAACGTGTCGTTCGTAATTTCTGAGAAATGTATGAATTATCTATAAAATTTCACGTATTACGTTTACAAGTTTACACTTTTAAAGCTACTCGCGCCAATATTTTTAAAGTCTGAAATAATTTCGTATCGCTTTTCACATATGACTATTTACAATAACTTCGGCAATCCTGTAACTCTCACAACACACCCCATGCTCAATCAATGAATTTTACCAGCTACCTATATGTATTAACATTTGATAATTCTTTTGGAGCTTTAGCGAAAATCAAACTTCATTGAAAGCGATAGTAAGGTATACAAATACATTTTGAAAAGTATCAAAAGTATGAAATAAGTTGCTTGCTTTAACTATAAAAATGTAAAAAGGAAACAACTTTATTATTTCTGTATTAGAGCTTTTAGAGGGGAAAAGCTCAAATGAAAAATTCTAAACTCTTATTGAAACGCTCATTCATTAAATATATTTTTTTGTTTTAGTTTTAATTTCGTAAAATTCTATAGTACGTAAAGAATTACTTGTATTATGTGTGAAGTTGTTTTTTAAGTTGTTTAATGTAAAAATAAAGTATCCGATAATCAATTAACAATTATCTTTTATTCGTATACACATGGTTTTTAGAAATAGTGTCAGTTTCTCATAATTATAGATATATGGAATACAGGAATGCGGGCGGTCTGGTATCCTTATGTTATTTAGTTGCTAAATATTTGTTTTCAGTTATTTATAAATTCTAGGCACTTCAGTTTTGAGTCAGTTAATTTTTCAACAATTTCTCTCGATTCGTTAAATTTTGGAATCTTTTCATAATTTTCATAAAGGTGTCCAGGTTACGTGCACGCTTAAAAGAAATACGTCGCGCACATAACGTAACAATTTATCCATTTATTATGCTACACCTTAAAATACGCATACGCTTGAGAATGTTTAGAAAATGGCATTACGATTTCCGATTATGTGATAACTACGAAAGGGACTTACAACTTCCGACGTCAATTGATGTATCTCTGCGGGTGGAGACACAGACAACGCGAGTTAAATGTGCAGTTGGATTGGAAGACATGATTAAAAATTACTTTATTCTTAATACATCGGAAATGTTACGGTTGATATATTAATCTTAAAAAAAATGTGTTATGTCTGTTCCGAATGCATTTTATCATTTGTTTTTTTAATTTGAATTAGGCATACGAGTAAAAAAAAAACAACTAATGTTTATTATAGGTCTAACTAAATGTACATAAATAAAATTATTCAATGTTTCATCGTACTTCATAGTTAATTAACATATGGGATGAAGAATAAAATATATAAAACGTTTTATGTGTTGTAGGGAGTAAGAGTAATATAGGAATATTTAGTACATTATCTATTGCGTGAGCGCATGTGAAGGTGAGAGGGTGTGCGGCGGGGGCGGTGAGGGGGAAGGGGCACAGAGCGCGGCGGGCGTCGCCCAGTTTCGCAACGCTCGCTTCGGCCGCGCCGCAGCCGTTTTCACTTTTTCGCTGTCAAGAACGCGCGCGAACGATAAACAAAATAACATTTTGGCCATCAGCAACGGACGCGGTCAGTTGTAATAGTACTAACTCACCACATACATTGAAAAAAAATACACCTTATCTTTGCACGGTATAGAGTTCAAACTTGTGTAGCATCAAAACAATTCATTGTGACAACTGTTAACTTTGCATATCGCTGTCGAACAGACAACAAAGGGGTCTTCTATATGAAAGTTCAGTAACAAAACTATGAACCTTATAGACGACGTACTATGATCGTATTTAAATCGTATCGACCGTCCACATAGGATGTTCTTTCGTAGATTAGATGGCAGTAGAAACGCCACGACTGTACGTTGACCTTTTTTCGGCACACATTCTGTAGTTAGACACCGGCGTGTACGCTACATTGAAACAGTGGAATCAAATGAATTAATTGAACCTTGATCTGAAATATTAACCGTCTGTAGGGCTGCTCCATTTCAATGCAATTCATATATAAAGTCTTCAACAACAATTATAATTTATGAGAAGCACTTTGTACTGAGTTATTTCTAAATTAACATCAATGTCAATCAAGTTACTGTGTCGAAGTTCATCCGTTTCGTAAGTGAGCGACTCGGCGTAGCAACGTTCGTAGCAGATGCGTAGAGCCCTCATGCTACATGAATGGAGTATCGTTCGAATGCGATTAAACTTTTTTATGTTATTTTGACGTGACAACGTCTTAAATTAGGTTGCGGCTGGGAGTCACTTATGAAAAAGTGTAACGCTCGGTAACGTAACGATGAGTCACCGAACGAGAGAGAGGCCCGCCGAATGCCTTGCGTGTCTCTCCCACTCAACTATGATCGGTCTGCCGCGCGCGCAGCACTAGAGAATTAGTGCATAGCTTGCAAATGTATTGCAAGTTATTGTATGTATATTTGTATATAAATACGTATGTATGTGTAAAGGTAAAAAAAAATTTGTTAATATGAAATTCAGTGCGAGATTCTTTGTATAAATTAATGTTTTAAATATAATTCTTTGTATAAATAAATGTTTTAAATTGTTACTATTATTTCATCCTTCTTCCTACTATACGAATGAATATTCACATTAAAATGATTTTACCATTCAAAGTCGTTGTCACGTAAAACTTTCGCCCGTATACCGACTTTACAGGCAACCAAATTTTTTTAATAAAAAAAACTTAACATGACTTCTGTTCTGTAACAATATATAATCTATAAAACTTCATAAATTTATAAATCTTAGCAACTACATACATGTCGATACTCTTTGGGTCGTATTAATAAAACATAATTAAGTGCGGTGTTCCATCTTGAGAGTGGAAAGAGCAAGACAGTTATAGTGTTTCGCTATAGAAAATAATATGTTTCGCTTCCACGTTACTTCTTGAGATGGCGCATCGTATTAGTGACGTTTATTAGTACGGGCGATAGAAAATCATTCTTTTTGATCATTTAAAATAAAAAATAAAAAACCACGCGGTAAGTAAGATAGATTTCCCGATTCGATTTTTTTCGATCGATTTTTGTTCCCGCCTGCACCTATGATATTCTGCAACTGATTTTTCTCATCGTCTCCGTCTTTGTTCTTCCTCTTGATAAGCAGCATAATTGATTTTAAATTTGTTGTTTTTCTGCACGATTCAAGAATACCACACTATAACGTGTCGGATACCTTTGAAAAGGTACCGTCGGCGTTTTATGAACGACACCAATCCCAATTCCGGTACCTTGAATGGATGAAGAGATGTCGGCGAAGCAATTTTCTCACACCAAAGAAGATTTCTACTAAATAAGACTCAATATGCAGTTGTCGCCGCGGACACCGCAATCGCGCAGGCATGATTGTCCACACGGGATGTCGATCGTGCGCCACGCGTGCGATCCAACAGACTGTCCCGATCTAAGCTTCTAAACAACATCGTTTTTGAACACAGACGAGATAAGACATAAGATAGATTCAGATGACGTGCTTAGCGGTTTTATAGACGCGCTTTGTGTCCGGCGATGCTTTCGTACGGCACAGCGGCAGGAACGCGCCGAGTGGAGCTGACATTGCCGCTCACCGGCCGCCACGCACTCGCCGCTTATCGCGTAACCGGCCACGCGGTTATGTAAAAGGTCTTTACTCCCGCCTGTTTATTTGGGACGGCTTCGCTAAGGTGATGTTTTAATTTATTAGCGCTCGCAGCGCTTGAGAAATCGTTCGGGCCATTGTTCGCCCGGCGAGAACATCTCTAATCGGGTTTCGATTCGCCGCTCTCCTCTCGTGCCTTTCAGCGCAGATCTCGGCTTTGGACTCGTACGGAGTAAGCCGCCGTGCGCCGCCGCCGTTGCAAAACTTTAAATATTCAATTTAACAATAGAAGTAGGAGAGTGTTAGTAGACCTTACACCTTTAACTGACTCCTCGGAGATGCTGAAAATAGATAGAATATGCCGGTTTTTTAGGGTTTTGCAACCAAATGGTTTCAACTAGACCCTGATATTAACCCTCCGCTAGCCATCTTTCTGTCAGTTAACGAGCTATATCTTAACTATAATAGGTAGACAGTCGAAATTTTCACAGAATGTGTATTTCTACATCCGCTATAAAAAAATAATATAAGTATAATTAAATCAAAAATTAAAGGGGACTGTCATAACACAAAAAAATATTTTTTTTTGCATTTTTTGCCCTATTTTAATAATGCCAATAGGTAAACGCTTGTAATATTCATACAGTACGTATTACTATAATCGCTATAAAAGCAAATAATAAAAATAAATTAAAATCGAGAATTAATAGGGGTCTCCCCCACAAGAAACGCGTTCTCCTCAAATAAAAATCAAATCAAAAATATTTTTATTTCGTGGGTAATAGAATTACACTTAAAATACATCATTATGGAATTCTTTTGGTATTAATATTAACATCCATTCCGAATGCTGATTCATTTTTTTGTTTCGATCAAAGATACATGATGGATAGTCAATAAAACTAGCACAACATTTGAAAATTACATGAAACGCCGTGACAGTCGAGCAGTTCAACCCCACGGGTTTTTTTCATTAATATATTCAGATACGGCATAATAACCCTTACCACATATTTTTTTGTTATTGAAAGTTTTAAATTTATCATATGGTAAATTTTGAATTTCAACTGAGATCTTATTATAAAAGCGCATACATTGCCCCTTAAGTGCTTTGTTAACTTTGCCGAGTCTGGTTTTATGAGCAGCAAGATCTTATTTAAGTCTAGTGTTAATATTATGAATATCGCTCACTTTTTGCGAAGATTTTATATTTCTGTTGACATATACCAGGTTTTCGTATATGTATTGTGACGGTACAGTTAAAATATTAATTTCTTTAATACTTTCTCTAAGAGCTGCTGTTGGTCTCAAGTTATACATGACACGAATAGCCGGCTTCTGCAGCACAAAAATTGTGTTTGATGCCAATTTGAATTGACGCCATAATAAAACTCCATAGGCCATAAGACTATGAAAGGAACTAAAATAAACTAATCTTGCGGTGCTTTCATTTGTAAGCCACCGAATTCTTTTGACTGCATATGCTCTGAACTACGGCTGCTTCGGCGTTTTTGGTTCAATTTTAATTTTTGTTTTCGTTTTTCAATAATTATTTTTGAACAGCTTATAGTGTTTAATATTATACGATAGAACGAAACCCTTTATGTGCTAGTCGGACTCGCACTTGATCGGTTTTTAAACTTGACGGTGTATCGCATGCTAAATAGACTATGGTCAAGGATATCATCTTTGGCCATAGTTAATTTTTCAATGCGTCAAAGACATTAATTACAATTATACTTATTTTATATTTATCAAAATAAAAAAAATCGATATATTTGCATAATTTTTTTTAATGAATTTTCTTAAAATAAGGCAAAAAAAAACAGCAGCTTACCGGTTCGAAAATGTTGAGTGCAAAATGAGCATACATTAAAAAGTAAATTCCTCATCAAAAATATAATTTGAATGAATTCTTGTATAATTTTAAGAAAACGCATAGAAAGGCTAACGAGGCAAAAAAAAACTACATACAATATAATGATAGAAACCTTGTAGCATGTCAAGTTAAGTAACAACAGCCAGTCTAGTCCGAACGTCTTTGCATCACCCGCCCGCCAAAACGCAGAACGGATTTACCTAATGGAACCGCAAGGTGAGTGTTAATGTTACGAAATATCTCAGCGGATCGGAGAGACATAAAAAACGTATGCGATACATTTTTTATCGCTTCTTAATTTATTGTCTTTAGAGAATTAAATTGTTTTCCACACTCGATATGGACTTTTATATTCCATGTACAATATAAATAATTATATATGTTATAAAACTGTACAACGAATTGAGATAGCACATTGATATTTTATCAAATGAGAAACCTTCGGAGAAATTAAAAACAGAGTTGTTCATCTGTTGGCGTAAGACATAAAATGTTATACGATTCTTTGCCACAGTTTTTTCTTATTGCAATATTATCACGTTGTATTGAAATGGCGATAGTTCATAACAATAGACATGTAATCAAACAACAAAACTTTTTTCACACGAGAAAAATCACGGTAGACGTTATTCGGCCCTTTCCCTTGGGCGGCTTGCTCATATAGCTAACGGCCGCAGCTTCGCTAGCGTGAACACAGAATGTATTCCTTTATCTTTGGTATCAATCGATACTAATCTCTACCGGCAAATTTTTGATTTTGATCCCCGTCCGATTTCAGTTCTGATTCCGCCACCAGCCACAGGTTCAATTTCGACGAAGTTGGGGGCAACCAGTCAATCCTTGGCAGTTATCCCAATTTTTTTATCTTAAAATTTTCCAGGACCACAACGAATAAAATAACAAAAAAAATATGTCGATAAATCGTCCAAATCCTGAGTTATGGTTATGAGTTCATACAAAAATCCCATTAAAAAAATCCCCCCAATTTTTTCGAATCTTCAGATTTTCCGGGCAATGTTTGCATTTTTTCTCTCTGTAATAATCTCATGTGGACTATCATCGACATTTAAAAAATTGAATCAATCAAATTGGTTTAGCCATTCTCGAATGATGCACTTACTAAAGAACACCTTTTCAATTTTATTGGTAAGGATTGTACAATGCAATGCCTTAACAACAACATTGCCTATGCATTATTATTTTCATAGTTTTTATCTATATACATTTTTAAATTTTTACAGAAATGACACGACTGAGTCAAAACAATAGGCAGTCATTGGAGACTGCCGATTAACGTAAAAATGTTGAAACTATGAAATAACAATCCTTTTTTTGAGACTTTTAAAATAAATGTGATATCAAAAATTAAAAAAAAATTTACACATACTGCATAAGCATGAAATGGTTCAAGGCGCATCGAAATGTTTTCGTATATACTGCATTAGAATGTCGATGGCTTACATCGCATTTCCCTTCAAAAATCTTACTGATAAGTAATTGAATAATGGTAAATTGCTCGTATTAATAACGTATCAGACATTAGAACGAAGTTTTTTAACGCGGCTTGCAGTAAGACTTAATTTACAGTAAGAGATTGTAATATGAAGAAAAAGAGTGTGTAACTTTCTCTCTGTGTGTTTTTTGAAATTTGTTTTCTTTACATGTTTACATATTTTCTTTACATGTGTGTATATATATTTCTTTAATATTTAAATAAATTATTTCTTTCCAAAAATAATAAACGAACCTCTTTGATTTTAGTCCTTAATTCGCATCATTTACATTGAATAAAACTTCCCGCCCAAACGGTTTCCCCGGCCTCGTATTCAGTTTCTCGTAGACGCTTTCGCGGACGAGCCGGACATGTCCGGTCCTTATTCAGGAATTGAAACGGACATTTTTCTGCCCGCAGCGCCATCACTCGTCCCGCTCGCCGATGTCGCAACCTCCGGATGCATCCGCACGAGTTTACGTAAGGCGAGGCAATGTCAGCGCGTTACGTGAATGTCGCGCTACGGCCGACATATCGCCGACTTGGGATTTGTAAGCTGTTGCACCGGCACGGATCGAATGTATTGTTTATTGCATTCAATAAATAATCGATTAAAAATAAACACACTTATCGTATCCGTGATCGGACTTGGCTGAAGCTAATCGTGCAAGGGAGTTCCGTCTCTGAATGCGTGATAGAAGATAAGAGCTGATTCTGTTTGTCATGGTATAATATTGGACAGGAAATACTCTAGTATTACATAATAACTAGCTTCTGCCCTCGGCTTCGCCCGTGTAGATATAAAATGACGAAAAATTTTTTTAGGAAAGGATTTATGTTAAATCCGTTCTTGGTGAGCTTCTACGTTCCGAAAAGAGTAACTGTATCAAATTTCAAGTTTATCGGACCCATTGTTTCGGAAATATCGTGATAAGTTAATCAATGTTATTTCATTTTTAATATATATGTATATATAGATGATTTGTAATCATATATTTTATACATATCCTCACTCAATGGACAAAGAATTTAAATAAAGTATATAGCGTCAGTTTAACAAGAAAGATATGTAGAGATCGTATCATGTGTTGTCCTGTATCGTCTTCCTTTACCTGCTCTGAAACCAAGTGTGAGTTTATAAAAAAATGAATTAAAACATTAAAAAAAATTAGATAGCAGCCATAAAAATATGCCGCTAAAACCAATTAGCCAGCAATAAATAAGAACCAAGTACTAGTCGGTTTCGCACATATCACACACACCACCGTGCAATACCTAACAATACATATCTATAAAAAATAGTTTAGTAAAATAAAAACATTGGAAAATCACCTTTCTTGTATGATAACACTCTTTAATTTTTTACTTTCTATTTTTATTATTTGTTGTTACAGCGACCATAGTGGTACATACTTTTCGACAATTTCAAGTCTTTACCTATTACGGCTCAAAATATACAGACCTGCGACAAACGGGTGGAAGGACAACGAAGACTTAGTAATAGGATCCCGTTTGTCTTCTTTGGGTACGAAACGCTAAAAAACAAGAGGAAAAAACATAAGCAATAAAATCGTCGTGGTGGGTATATAAATAAATTTGAAACGAAACACCATTTAATTTACGCATGCAATGCTGATAAAAATATCAAGGTAATTTGTTATAAGGCACAGACGTTTTGTTTCAAAATTTATCCCCTAAATCGTATTCTACACTTTATAGTAATTTCAGGTACTTTCTTACTTACAGCTTGTAACATTGTAATGGAGCTTTGAGCAATTCTCACCATCAATGATTATTTATCAATAATCGTTCTATTTCAGCTTTATTGATGCAATGTTTTATCCGATTTTTTTGTACTGAAGCGATTTTTTTTCAACAACAGTTAAAAAGAACAACAGTTGAAGCGGGTGATAAGTCCAGAATTTGTAAGAAAATGAGAGTTGTAAGGAACATGCGCATTTCTCAGCCGACGTCTGTTGTTGCAAGATATTCGCTTACACACGGTTTTATCATACTTATTTATGTTTAATTTGAAAAGTAATATACACAGTAATTCAGTTATATTAGAAATGAAAATATAACATTGTAATTTACCTTATTTTTGATGTATAATACATTGCAGTAAGAAGCGTAATTGAAATATTTTGTAATTGAAACATAATTGAAATAAAGCTACTGCTGTGTGCACCTAGTGGTATACAAATAAAATATTGTTTCTTTTGTTATAAATGTGAAAATAAAACACAATGAAATAGTATAAAATAATTAAACTTTGTTAAATCATATAAACTATTGTATACTTACGTGGCTGAGACTCATAACTTGTATATTCTTAGATTTGAACGAAGCTACACAAAAAGAAAATAGTTGTCCACCGAACATGAAAATATAGTAAGCTACAAATTACAATGTTTCAAAATATTGTAGTAAGTATAAAATAACTAATTCTAAAAATATATATGAACAGAAAATAAAATCGAAATAGGCCGCTTAGATCTCAGCTTCATAAATACATGTATGTAGTAGAATAATTTTAAAGAAATCATTGCTTTATGAAGTTATCTTGGTTATATTCATATTGACAGTGCTAAGAGCACAAGTTAAATAAAAATTGATCTTATGCCAGAATTGCTCAAATGCATGTTATTAGATATAAATATGTATATATGTAATAATTTTCGTTTTTTAATTCCGAAATTGGATAAGGCAAAGATTATAGATCTAATGTATATCCTAATTAGGCAAAGTTTTAAGAAATCACCAAATATGACCGTCGAAGAGGTCCCGAATTTATAAAGTTGAATACTTGTTCTTTAATTTATTTGTACTACGTCACATAACGTTTTGAATGAAACTTTTACGTGTATGCAGATGTATAATGAAAACACAACAGGCACAAGTTAACTTAGCAAAAAAAAAACACCAGCTAGATTCACATACATAGTGTTACAGCCGTCTAACACGTCACTGTGCGCAAAGGAACCATTGAAGAAGATGAAAAAGTAATATTTTGTTTTATAGCATTTAACTGTGCAAATTATGTGAAAAAGATCATGAAATTAAGTAAATATAACTTTGAATGCATGGACAAATAGTTGGTTTTTATATCAGAATTTACCTTTTTATAAAATAAATATTTCAAGACTCGTCTCAATTCAATGTCTTCAGGAATCCCACTTTTTCGACCAGTTCTGTCATAGGAATTTTCAAATCAACCAACGCAAGCTTACGGTACGTTTTTAAATGTTTACGTTATATACATATGTTCGAAAAATTAAAATCACACCATTCTAAAACATTGTGCGTTGCGAAACAGTCAACAAAGTCAACGCTGACTAAATATCCCGGTAGCAACGTGTCCGCCGGTCCGGCCGGGCGGCGCGCGCGCCGCTATTTCTGTAGGGCGCCGCGCGCTGCCTTCTGCGGCCCTCTCCGCTCGCCGCCGACTCCATCGGTCACTTGCATTTCCCGGGAGAGTTCAGTCCAGTTTTCATACATCGCGCGTATCTACGTGCGTCTATTTTAAAACATGAACGTCGGTATCGCGGTCGATTGCAAAACATTACTACGTATCGCGTTACTTCAAAAGAGATCGGTCTATTTGGGTAAAATAGTTCAATCAATTTTCAGTAACGCGATATAAATAAACGGTTCGATCGCTGTTCCAAAAATTTGGATCGTTTGTTTCGTCGAATTCGCCATTTTGATATCGTTTTGTTAATATTTAGTCACCGAGTATCGATAGAGATGATCAATAATAATGCGATCGAAATACATTAGCGTTTTTATAATTCGATTGTGTGTCTAAAAATCTTAGGGTTACGAACAATTACATAAATATGTAATATGATCACTTAATAGATTTTAGTAAAAGATGCAATAATGAAAAAGACTGTGATGACATGTCGCTAACGATTATGCCCTAATTATTTAAAATGCTAATCTCCAGGTTTCAAATAAGTAATAAAAGTATATTACCGTATACACCAAATTGTAAATTAAATCGCTTTCCATAAATACTAAGTAAAAAGACCGCTTTCGCTTTTACCAGTTGCATGTTTATTTTGTCTACAGTCAACTAATTATGAAAAAAAAAATCAAAACCTAGTTTGTTTTTTATTGCATTTTCACAACTGGCAACACGTGACGGGCAATAATAAAGCTATTACGTTAACTCTATACACCAGTAGCGAAATTCATGGCGTTAAGTAACCCATCCATCGGTTTTGTCGGCCGCGGTGCGGACGCCGCGGTTTCGACATCAAATATTTGTCCGACTCTATCTAACATCAGCGACAAGAAGAGTCGCACTACGTTCTTTATATTGAAGCTGCGAAATTGACAGTTGTACGTATAACTATAAAAGCATACAATTCCATTTGATTTTATTGACAATTTTCTCAATTAACAAGTTCTGTTAGTGTCGCGTTATTATTTTCTGTTCTTTTGCAGCAATCCGTATATTATTATTTTTATGTAGAAAACAAATAAACAAAGCCTTTTCAAACTAGTACCTATTCTTTAAAACGGGAAAGGAGATTTAAATTGTTTTATCTTTGCCATGAAAATGTCTAAAGCCACAAAAAAAAGTTGTAATGACTTAAACTGAACATAAAAAAAAATAAGTTATAAGTTTTTACTGCGCTGCAACTATTTTAACTGGTTTGTTAAATAGTACGCGGGGATATGTTCAATTTTAAAAAACACGTCGTTGATGCATGAATATTGTATTGTTTCAACACTAAAGACAATCGGCAGTTTCATAGTTCAGTATTCTTTAATTATTTTCTTTTGATTGACCAGGTTCTAATATTATGAACTTAAAAATTCTAGTGGTAGGCCTCTCATTCACGAAAGAGAAATTGAATAAAGCCTCCATTTCTCTAAACGAAAGTCAAGGATTTACATTCTAATATTTTTAAAAACGTCACTTAATTGCTCTCCAGTTTACCTTTGTTATGCTGTGTAAGCAATTCAAGTGCGCTTGGGCAGAGATGGAAGTACAAAATAGATGAAGTCGAGGAGCGTTGCACGGTTACGTTTTCAGTCACGTAACGCCTAAGTAAAGTGCAGCGGTCCTAATGCGCTTCATGCGATAAGAGAACTAGGTCTGCGCTGAGGCGAGCGGGCAAGCGCGGGAGGGCGCCACACGCGAGCCGGTCACGCGACGCCGCCACACTAACATACTACTAACTAAAGAAACTGCGAGGAAATTAACCGCCTTCCGGGGTGAACGGCCGCGTTGCGCAAACCGTGGCGCAACAGCGCAACGCCGCGCCCCGGCCGCGCCAGCGCCATCTGCGCCCGCTGCCGCTACTATTAAAAGTCTGTTTCTGTGGCCTCCGGGTCGGTTCGTCCGAAGACGGAGGTGTTAGCCAATCCGGCGGCTCGATTAGACGTCGTTTTAGGCTACGTTTTAGATGAAACAACAATTGGAAAAACAAATCTCGACAACGTTTCAAATGATTTATATTGTATTTACCGATTCACGCCAGAGGTGGCGACGGTCGTCTTCCACCCTTAACTTAATGAAATCGGAATAATATTGTTAAAAATATGATCAATTCTTATACATAGATCTTATGAAGTTACCAGGCTGCTTATTTTGGTTTAAATTAATTCTAAATGAATTTTAGTGCAGAAAGTAGAAAAATTTAAAATAAAAAGCGTCAATTTATCGTTATTTTCTTTTCATTTTAAACCAAACACGAGTAGATTACGTGACAGGTTAATATACGAGCGCTCGACGCGGATCGTACGCGAGAGGTACTGCGGGGAGGCAGTGCGCGGATTGCCCCACGCCGTTTTAACTGAACAAACACATTATTACTACACGTGTTGGGCTGTCGAAATTACGTTTAATTCCTAGGTCAAGGTTTGTCCGTCGAAATGGGAAAATTGCCACACGGCGGCGACCTTAACACGCGGCCGAGCCCGCGGGGTTGCGCAACCCGCCGAATCCGAGCCGGCGGCGGCGAATGGAAAGTCCGTTATACAACGTCCACCTGACGTCCCGTGAAAGGCGCTCGCGTCGTTTAATGTCAGCACGCCTTGGTCAAGGTTTATAACACATTTTTCTTTTATTTATTTACTTCTATAGCTATTCGCGTTCACGTTTCACGGTTTTATGGGTCATCCGTACGCGCCGCTTTCCCAATCGGTGTGTGATTTTTTTTCGAACTGTGTTTAATTCATAGTATGGGTTGCGACCCGCGGCGGCATATCAAACCAGTCCCGGAGGAATTTAAAACTGAACGTTTCAGTTTTGGTTACTACTAACTGAATATTGGTTATTACTAATATTAAATTTCTTTATTACGTTTTGTAATAAAGAAATGTCTGTTAAGATAAAAAAAAAAACAAAACGACACGATAATTAAAATTGTACACTCACTGCGTCAATTGTTGGCTATTTAAGAATTGAAGACCACACTGATCTTCAATCCTTAAAGATTAATCTGAAAGTTTTAGAAAGAAGAGGGGATTGCCAAAAAAATAGGTCGTCAAACAAAAACTAGTAAAAACATATACAAAGAAGTAAACATGAATTGTAACAACATTACAAATATTTAGAATAATACTGTATTATTATTAAACCTTGAACTTTATTTACTAGCCTATGGTATGATTATTGGCAACTAAAACTCTAATAGGTTAAAATAAATCGGAGCTATAAAAAAATTGAGCCCTATGGTTCCCAATTAGACAAAAAAAAAACAAAGCGGCTGCAAAACATCGTACCGTCGAGATGCCAATGTTGAAAGCGAGAGTGGTCAGTGGCCTAGGCTCGGCGGTACGCGGCTGCGCCCGCGCAACGGTACTTCCCGTAGGACGGTTCGCTTGTGTGAGTATCGGCGCTTAAACTACATGAACATATTACGCCTAGTGATGTGTTCATGTATGTGGCTATTATAAACATATCGATTATATTATTTAGTAATCTCGTTTCTATGGTATCTAGAGTTAATGTTTGGTAGTTATCGTACAGTATTTTATGCAAAATGATTTAATTAAAACGGTTCATTAAACTTTTTCTATATGCATATAAATTAAATACTTTTCAAGCGCAAGTATTTATTTTGATTATCGGTTTGTCCTCGATGTAGTATTAATATTAAAATGAAATAAAAATAATTTTTATTATTAAAATTTAAGGCTTCTAGTTTATGAACACAATTTATCCGTGATACATATCGATTATATTATCTGGTAATTTTATTTCAATGCATTTTAGAGTCAATATTTCCTAGTGATCGTAGAGTATTTCCTTGACAATAATTTAATTAAAATGACTCATTTGACTTGTTTTATATATTAATGGATTAAATAATTTTCAAGCATTTATTTTGAACACGTATTTGTCCATAACATATTACTAATATTAAAATTTTATATTTTTTTTTTTGATATTTAAATTATTTTATTTGATTTTATATAAAACGTTATTTTCTCGCAAAAGCATCTATTATTCCGATTTCGATCGGTTTTAATTCATCGCTGTTTTCGAACTAAAATCGATATCGATTTTCATCCAAACACCGTAGGGTATGGATCAAAGCCGGCAGCCGGCCGGTGGTCGTCGGGGCGCCGGCCGCTTTCTCTTTCGCCGGTGCCGCCGGTGGTACCGCCGGCGCTGTTGCGGCGAGCGGCGCGCGCGCGTGTGCGAGAGTTACATCACGCAACTTCGGCTGACGCATCCGCCGAGCGAAAGGTCAGCATCTATTTAAAGGCGTCGCGCTCACTTTCCACGTTCTATTATTCCCTCTGAGGATGATTGCAATTTTGTTTACATTGAGGACGGACGATGATGTCATGCAAAAAGTATATAATATAGAAGTCAACGAACTTAAACTCTTGACATGGTTGAGGATGTGTCGTTTTAATTTTTTAAGAATAACACTTAAGTACAGATTTAACATACCCCATGAAGCGTACAAATTTTGTAAGTTACGTTTAAATGTCGCAACTCGGCATGAAGATTTTTAGTTTGATATATTCTAAACCGTCAGAGCAATTCTCAATGTAATGTACTATAATATTAACAGTTAGGGTTACCTAAGTATTAATCGCATATCTACAATAGTCGTGTTTCATTGTCGTTGCGCTCGCTCCGAGCTGCGGGACCGAAGGCCGACGCGCCGTGCGCCACTGCGTGGGAAACCTTTGAAATGTGTAAATTCCAGCGATAAAGTTTTAAAATAACAATTCACCGCTCCGTAGTGTTTATTTTCCGTTGAAAACGTATAGTTTTGGAAACGGCAGTTAAAAAATCCACTAAGTGCGAATCGTAATCGCGCAACCAGAGCTCCGTACCAATATCGTACATAATATATTTGTATGGTGTAC
Source organism: Eumeta japonica (assembly GCA_005406025.1). NCBI lineage: Eukaryota > Metazoa > Arthropoda > Insecta > Lepidoptera > Psychidae > Eumeta > Eumeta japonica. The sequence goes on from BGZK01000227.1 coordinate 150,082, forward strand.
TTAATAAAAAAAAAACAGGCATGGGCATACCCAGCTTCTGGCGTAGAGGGGGAGAAGTCAGATTTTTTTTAGGACAGGTCAATTATATATTATAGAATATACAATTTGTAGAGGGGGAAGGGGCAGCTGCCCATCCCTGCCCCCCTGCCTGCTCCCGGATACACCCAAGAAAACATGTCTTTTTTTACTAAGTTCAAGATTCATACTTGACCGGTATGTGTTACTTTACTTTAAAGTTTGCACTTTAACTACATCAACTTTCATGCTTGAATGTGTTACGGTTTTTAGAGCAGAGATATTTTTGAAATGAAAACTTCGTTAGACAGGTCGGATGGGGTGCATTCAACTTTCAAACATTACACATTCAAGTTTTTACTTCTATGGGTAGTCCTCATAACTGTCCAGTTTTAAATTTTTCATCGTTATTTGTTTTTATTGTATATTGTGTATCGAGATATCCGCCTACCGATCACAGTTCACACGATACGACTATTTACGATTACGATAGGCAGACAAACTCACGGACGGACAGACGGCGTAGGGTCAGCAACAAAGTTCGTCGACAGCCCATGAATATGGCACCCTACAAATCGGGCAGATCAGGGTCGCACGATCTCTGTCGTGTACCACACTAACCGTATCGTTTCGCGTTGCGTCAAGTTTTTCGTCGCACCTACTGCGTGTACATAAATGTTTCAAACTTTTCTAATTTCGTATCGGGAGGCGTCTGACTCGACCACTTCACGCCTACTCGGCGCGGGGCGGTCGCTGCTAACGACCTCTGCAACCGACGCGTTACAATGTCCGCGCCTAATGCGGTCTTAACGCTCTTTCGGAGGTGAGGAACGCGTGAACCACCACTCTCGCATTTGATTCGAGTCAAAAATTCAGAGGTTAAATATTCCCGTGGGTACGGAACCCGAACCCTATTTCTGAATCAGTAACAATACACCGACAACTCTGCTACCAGCGTTCTGTATTATTTTTCATGTACGAGTATATTGATATGACGTTTGCTATTATATAAAGTATACTATACGATTTGGATAATAGTATAAATATTATACGTATAAATGTGAAAGTTTGTAAGTTTGGGTGTTTGGTGTCACTCGATCATGTTTTGTCGGCTGAAAAAAAAATCATCTGAAAGTATACACTAATATAGTTTATACATGAGAATAACATATAGGTTGTAATTTATAAGGATACTAACATATGCTCGCGACTTTGCTTGCTTGATCGTAGAATAACTTAATTACTTGTGCCGATTGGTTATCGGTAACAACAATGTTCGAGACGGATTCAAGTTAAACACCGGTTCGGTACCGAAGTCGCGAACAGGACCGGCATCAGGATCAAGAGCGTAAGTGAGAGATCATTTGGTAACAAAAATATTGTGACATTGCGTGGGTTTTCGGTTTAAGAATATGGGTTTTTTTTCTGGTATGGAATCGAGAACGGAACCGACATCGGGCTCATGGTCGATAGCTCCATCGATCGATATAAAAGATGAAAGGATTCGTTGTATGTCCACGCGGGCGGATCGTGTATATTTTGTAAAGAAACGGACTCCAGATCGGGACCAAACTTGGAATCGAAAGTACGGATAATAACGGGATCACGGTTATCAGAGCTATCGGTCGATGTAAACGATCAGCGATTTAATGTCTACGCGGGCGGTGTCGCGGTCAAAAGCCGGTATCACTGCGTAATGCGATTCCGTCGAACAATAGCTATTTTTAATGCTGCACAATTTTTATTTTCATTGTGAAAGAAAAAAGTTCCCGATGTAATTAATGCAAATCTGTTCATCGTTTGTCATAAGAAAAACATACAAGAATGTTCTGTCCTGGATTGCCATCGCTTCCTGAAATCGAATCACACCGCGAATGATTGCAAAATGTGGGTTATCGCCCACATTTTGCAACCACGTCCGGAATATCTAGCGACAATAAGCGACTGACCATTTGTTCGATTTGATGTACAGTACAACGCGTGAAATCCTGCCGCTGTGAAGTTAGTCACTAAAGCGTCCGCATGGGCGTGGAATAGGTAGACGGAAGAGAAGGGAGGTCGGGGAGCGCTAAACTTGCGCATTATGTCATTCGCCGGCAATTCAGAGCGGCAGAGTTTCGTGCGTTGTACTGTACGCTGCTACTATAAAAACTATTTACTTGTGTAGTATATGCGTTTAGCTCGCGACAGATTATCGCCAATCTTACTGGGTGCGGGGATGTAATTTATTTCATATTCTAGTTAGTAGCTTTAAGGGTACATTTTATTTTTTTAATAATTTCTTCAGATAAAAGGAACAATTATAAAACTAGTTGTTTCGCTTTCATTTTCCAAGTTCATAAAGCGTTAATGATTCGTTTTTTCTTTTAGTAAATATTTATTTTCTATTCCAATACTGAAATATTATTTTATGTGCACTCTAATAACATAATTATGCATGTGAACATTTTTTACATTGGACACGATCAATATAAGTAACATTGCTCATACTGTATTGAAAAATAAAATTCCTAAAAAAATGCCAGTAATTGTCTTTTGGTGAAGTTTTATTGTATATTTTTAGATTGTTCCTCAAATGTAAATTGAAGATATATTTTTATAGTGTAATCGAAAACTCATTGCATTACGTTTGGGCGGATGCCCGTAATAAGTTCAAGTGTGAGTCGAGGCAAGGATTTTATAGCTTTATCATTGTGACCTAAATAGCAAAGAGCCGCCGCACATCCCGCCCAAGGCATTTCGTCTCCCGCCGTAAGCTGATCTTTCGCAATGCACATTTTCTAATCAAACTTTAGTTTGTCCATTTTTTTTTATTTAAAGTCAACAAGATTTAAGTCATTTTTTACAAATGATCTAAATTATAATTAGATTTTTTTTTCGTGTAATGAAGATTATTACATCATTATGTAAATAAAATTATGAGTATTTTTCCTTTTCTATATTTCTTTCTCTACATTAAGATCACTTACGCATCTGTCCGTCTCTTCGCGTGTCTGTCACGGGCTTTATTACAAAAACCATTAGATATGCGGAGTTAAAAATTGCTATTGTTGTTATGAGACGTGTTGATCCGTAGAAAATGAATTCCTTTAAAATAATCAATAAAAAATTACAGGAGGGTCCAAAAATAAAATCATAAATATTTTTTATATGAACAGATCATATGAAAGTATTAATGAGTATATTCTTAAGCACTATCTTGAAATATGTGTTTCTTGATTTTTAAGTAGTACTTAATATCGTTTAATCTTTGACCGTTTCCTCTCTCCACCTCCGAAATTTGCAATCCGAAAAATCTGAAATAATTTATATGAATGCAGTTTTATTCATATTTTATAAAAAAATATAGCAGACTCAAACGTATTCTAATAAATGATTTGATTTCGAGGTCTTTTTGTAGTCAAACAATTGAAATACATGAATGATTTTGAGCAAATTCCGAAATACAATTTATTATTGAAATTCTTGTTTTTTCGTTATACATCCATTTAGTCGGCGTTTTGCACGAAAAGCTAAAATGTATACCGTGAAATTAAATGTAAAATTTGACAGATAATGTATAAAGCATGTATCAATATTTGCAATTTATATTATATTTTGCAAGCAAGTTTCCCATGAACGCAATGTACAAATTTCGAATAAATATTGCAATATACGTTACCATATCCTATTGAAATAACCATATACTTTAATATGTCCATCACGACATTACGGTACAGGTTAAAAAAGACCAAGCTATGGTGGCATTTCTCAGAATCGTTGATAGGAGGACATATTCAGCTTTTTGGTAGTATGCCGATCACAATACATGGTACATAACAAAAAGTATAATAAAAAAAAAGTAAAATAAAAAAAAAAACTGTACGGAACCTTCAATTCTTAAACCCGACTCACATTTGGCCTGTTTTTGAGACCAGAATGGCACGTATTCTTTCTACATTTTTTTCTTTGACACTTATTCACGGTCAGTAATAAAAACATTGAATCCAGTCTGTGAGTAAGTTAGCGATAACTTGAAAAATTAACACCATTGACATAATTCATAAAAACTTAAGGGTAATAAGAGATTACGCACATTTAGTTCTAAGCCCATTTTAAGAATCACTAAGTTATGTAGAGCTCAAACGTAATACATTACTGAACGCTGCCGAAGAATATATAATAAAATTATAACTATCTTTTAAAAGATGGACTTAAATCTTGATACTTTTTCTTCAGTCTTCACAATTGCAAATTAAAAATATGTTTTTTTCATAGTTCAGCCAATTTCAACACAATACGTCATAATGTTTTGCGTATTTACACCTTACCACGCAATTGGAAGGCGGTTCTCCTTCAGGAAGAACGGGCAAGAAACTTGTTCTTTTCCGATGTTAATATACATAATTAAAATAAGTACAAGGAGCATTACTGTAACGACCCGGCACGTAGTCGACATTATTGGTTAACGCTAAAAAGAGATAATCTTATATCAAAATAGACAGACGTGTATGTTTATTCATATATGTATTCCAAAATCGTCCAAACGTTTCCATCGTGTAGTGATGTACTCGGCGCTCGTTATAAGTTTTATTAGCGCATTGTCGCTATGCGCAAAACTAGGGCGGCCGCAGTCGCAACCATTATCTGCGATGCGTTTGTAAAGCGGTGACGATATAAACATGTGGGTACATTCTGTATGTTAAATACCTATTCTCACGGCTTACATAGTGTCAGATAGATAATATTATGTGCGTTAAATATTAAAATATAAAGAAATTTAGGTATGTTTAACTATATAAAAGAATAATATTTGTATTTAGCTATTTAATATTAAGACATATAAATTTACTGATGGAAAGAATATTTATTAGGACAATATATTGTTCTATTTTTATAAAACACTTTTCAAAACTCAAAACTGTATTCTACTTATTTTATTATATATATATATATATATATATATATATATATATATATATATATATATATATATATATATATATATATATAAAGAATTTACTTAAATAATAATTATTTTCTTTTAACCATGTTATACCAATTTCAAGCTGAAATTACACCATTTACTGCCATAGGATTCATAATGAAAACTATTATAGTGTAGGCCTCGTCTACTAACGTGAATTTATTGTATAGTGCGCATCCGGCACATGCAGATAGTGATGTACCGTGTTCAGATTAAATTAAGTATCGGGGTATAACTATGGTTGTAATTGTAATGGAAAGAATTAAATAATGTTTTAAATAATTAAGTTCCCTAGTCATGTAATTTCAAAATGCCGATATTAAAATGATTAGCATAATATATGTCGAATTTAGCAATTCTAGCAATTTCTACAATATGTTTCCATCACGCCTAATAATTTCAGACTATTGCTTTAACTAAAAGTAAACCTAATTTAGAATTTATAAGTAGTCGAATACTTTTATAATTTTTCACAGAAAATAAAAGGGTTTTTCGTAAATGTAATATATTTACGAAATATATTATATTTATTACAATATTATTAATATAAAGTAAATAAAATATATATTGATTTACATTGTTCCTTAGGGCACGGAGTATAAAGTGAATTATTTTCGCCTTCTCGAGTCCGCTCATAAACAACATTTTCATTTTCATTTCGGACTACAAGAAATAAATAAATAAACTAAAACAAAAGGAAAAAATCAAAAACAAAAATACATCAAATTACTTCTGTAGATCAAAGATGGATCCAGTCTTCTAGTCAGGCGGATCACACACATGAGGTTCAGTTCGACTGAACTCTGACTGGTCTTGACCGGCTCTAATCCTATTACAATAGTAAGACAAAGACCCAGCCCAGAGAGGTCACGACTTCCATGATCCCACTAATGAAGGTATAAATACATATCTTTAAATTATTTTCATCGAGTGATTTTTTTTATATGTAATTTTTGAGTTACATTTCTAAGAAAATGAAAATTAGAAATCCATCGCTTCAACTGATATCACAAAAACATAGAACGCTCATTCAAAGTGTACTAATCTGAACCCTACAAAGGTATCCCTTTATAATTGTGATATAATTTTTACTCATTATGATCGAAGAGAAAACATATTTTAATTATTGCCAAATCATTGCAAAAGCCAAATCAACGCACTGTATAAATAGTATACAAATATTGCTCGGATCCAATTTTCGCATACGCAGTTCGATTCTCATTATCGATGTTGTATTATATGACGTCGGTGACGATGTATCAAAGTCAGTTAATCGGCACATCACTAGGGAATCGTAATAATATGGCTGCGTCACCTTGGTGGCGTGCGTTGACGTTCTTCGCGTTTTGCCCAACGAGCGACCTCGCGGACGGCAACGCGGATATCGCTTCTAAAATAACTATGTCACATGAGCAAATAAATAGTAGAAGGTAATTCCTTTAACCCTTTGGTCGTTACTGTGTCAATGGCGTATGTGGAAAGGTAGTTGCATTTTTTTTAATCCGACAAAAAGCTGGCGACTATAACACAACTTCTAAATATTTACTTAATAATATTTGTTAATAGAATAAAATGCGTTATATCAGTTCTATATTGTATGTTAACTTAATTCATTATATGATTTACATGTCGTGTCGTGCACCCATTCCATAAAGTGAGACTTTATAACCCCCATGTTAGCACTGATCCAAAGTTGGAACCTCTCATATCTAAAGGTATTGGTGATTTTTCTGCGACACGCGGATTTTTTTGCGGCTGTTCTTTTGTACTTTATACAAATGACAGAACGAATAATAAATATTTATATATCGATTTGCATATAAGGTGACATTGAACTTTAAAAACATGTGTTACAAATGGGATTTTCGTCAAAAACAGGAGTTAAAACCGATTAATCAATGAGATTAAAGCAGCGACAGTCGTACTTTTCTTGAACATTGGGTTTACAGTAATTAAACGAATTCGTAGGAAATAAATATTTAAATAAAATATCATGTTTGTAATTTAAGACCATGAATTGCGATTTAAAATAAATGCCAATAGGTAAAATAATTAAAATATTTTGATATGAAAATAGTCTGAAACTATTTTTGTCGTTGACTTTAATCAATCATGAAATCAAATTAAAATAAATCGATTTTTTTATGTAAATTAGTTAATATCGAAATTTGATTGAGTCGAACTCATTTCGTCTATCTTGATTTGATGAACGCTGCACACGATGTAATCCATTTCGTTTATCTTGATTTCATGAACGCTGCACACGACGTAATCATCGTAGAAAAATCACACGAATTGTCTACAATTCTATAATTATTTTCACTCAATAAATATTTATAATTTATTTTTGTTTATTTTTTTTATCTCACTTGTCTTAATTGGGTCTGTTGTCTTAATTGGAGTTCTATAATCTTCATGTTTCGTTTTAGACATGAATCTAATGATTCAGAAAACAAAAGTGTTTATGCAAAATCTTGTTACATTTTCTTTAATCTTTTTCTTCTCATTGAAATTAGCAAATAATAAATTCATATAAAGATAATTATTTTTCCTAACTCAGGTATCAGTCGACAACGGTTCGCTATGTTTTAAAGAATATGAATGTAATAAAATATTGAAACATCAATAGATATCACAAACTAACTTTATAGAGCGATGTCAGTGACAAAGAAATATTTTCTTTATATCCCTTATTTTTTTTATTACATTTATATCGATTGAAGTACGTAATCAGCGTCACTTACAAAACCATTCAGTGTTGTGGGCCTTCGTCGGTTGGATCGTAAGTATATGTGGCGTCCAATCATTAAACTCTCACGATTTTTTTGAAAATTAGTGTCAATTATAAATTTACGCGATCCGTTATAAATAATATTTGCATGAGTTTTTCATTGATTTTGTTATGAACAGTTTCCATCCGTAATAGTTCATAACTACTAAACGGGATAAAAAAAAGGAACTATTAATATCTGTTTTACGATCCACTTATACGTCTGTAATGTTATCTTTAAAATTAGACTAATTCCAAGTTGGTTTAAAAAGTGGAAGTAAAATGGTTAAGTAGAAAATGGCCATAAGATTTAAATGTAAATACAAATATTTGTTCAAGGTTTATTTATTTTTTTTTTCATTTTAATTATCATTGTTTTCGTGAAATTCAACAATAAACCGACCACAAACCTAACAAATAAAGAGCAAAAACTGTATAAAATAAAATAAATACATTTTTTTTTGTTTATATTTGTTATTTTTTTCGTCCAGTTCGTAAAGACTTAACAAAATACTATCCCAAACAATTATTGAAAGTACAATCTGCAGCGTGACCACTTAGAGGATTTGAAGCCCCACAACTTACATAAGCTTGTTAACTTTGCTTAGTAAAAACTATGTATTTGTTTACTATTGATTTAATTGATAATTGTAAAGTTTTAGAAAAGAATATATTGTATAGATTTAGGAAACCTTTTACTTTTACTCTATAGTAAAGCGTAATATTCAGGAAAGACTATAGACGTAAATTTAACGTTATAAAAGAAATACTTTCTAGAAATAAAATAAATTTCTTTACCCTTCGACTTGGTCTCTCTATTAATGTTTGGAGATAAAAGTACTTAAAGTTTAAAGGTACTATTACAAAACCATGTTGAGATAAGTTGGAAACGTTATTATAACGAAGTAAAAAATATAAACAAAAACGAACTGGTGGATTTATGATTTTTTTTTATTGTTTGAAATGAATCAATTTCAGATAGCTAGTATTAAACGAACCCGAAAGGTTAAACAAAGAAAATACTATAATGAAACCACGAAAAATAAAGGAAGTGATGAAAACACTTTTCAAACGAAGGAAAATCCGCTTTGGCGCCGCGAGTAGTTTCCAATTCGGCGTTTATTATTTTGTAAGTTCGTAGTCGTAACATCGTGAAGGTGAAGTTAGCACTAACGAGGCAGAAGGGCAACGGGCAGGGTCGCAGCCATGGTTTAGGCAACAGCCTCACGGCGATGACGCGCCGACTCGGCCGGCAACGCGAATGGGTTATTTTTAAAGGTATTTTTTTTTGATTGCCGAAACATGCTCAGTACCGTAAGGTTGTATTCCCGTGAAGAATGCAATACGGATGCGTTCATTTTAACTAAAATCCGTTTCCATGCGTTAATATTACATAGAAGAATTCCATCCTTATGTATGTTAGAGCGGTGACGGCCCAGTGGTTAAAGGGCGACGCCTTCCAACCAGAAGGTATCGGTTCCGTGCTAACGACGGAGAATCGAGAAGAATTTCAGACTAAAGTCGGATTAGTCAACTCGCCCCGTGCCTCGTAGAACATTTTAAGTCATCGGTGTAGGACTTTGTTACAACATCGGTGACGACGGCCATTAACAGCTCTTGACGCGAAACGAGCCGGCGCTGAGGGTTGGAAGTATTAGCCCCTCGATCTGAAATATAACGATTGTCGTAGGGCGTGTCTTAGTAGTGGGGTGATTTTAAAGCTGACACAATAACAGGTATTTTAAAAATATGGTATAATTCGAAGATTTATTGAATGGAGGATTTATTATTTATATGTCTAAAAAATTATGATTAGCAAAAATGTAGTTATTCTGATTGGTAATTTTAATTAATATATTTACGTATTTTTCTTAAATGTTATGAATTGTATTAAAAAGTTTTTAAGTGGTAAAAATTACTATAATGTTTTAGGTATCTAATAATATTTTTTAAAGAAATCACAGTAAATCTTTACTGCATAAAACAAAAAGCCACTTTCGAATAGATTTTTCGCCGGTGCCCAAACAGTGCAACCGAATGACGTGTCTCACGGAGTCCTTTCTCTTTCGAGCTTTCTCCGGTCCTTAGCTGGCGCCGGCCGCGCACTGCGCCCGCGCCGCGGCCGAACGAGCGCGATCTTATCAAACCGAATGTAATATTTTAGTACCGCTGTCGGTGTTTTAGCTCGTACAAGAGCGTTATGGCCGACGGGAAAGCGGGATATATATATATATATCGTGTTCCGGTTACCGGCGATAACTATGCGAAGCGAATTAACAAATCGCACGGTGAAAGTCGCGAATGTGATAACAGCGATCGTGCACTGGTTATGAGCTAAAGTACCGTCTCGTGGCTCGGCTGCGTCTTGACACGTCTTTACAAGATGAACCTTCGACTGGTCCAACTCGATGTTAAGCGTTATTGGTAAGGTGTAATTTTAAAATTCGAAATTATGTAACGCATGCGCCGTGAAGGTTAGTAAATCCTCAAAAACTCTCGGTGTGTTATGGTTTTAAACAAAAAATGTTGTCCCGTGAACGTATTGAATATGTCCAATTTACCAATGACTACGATTGTTGTGATAAAAATTAAAAACGAAGTGGAGTATTTTCAAATCAGTTGACGAGCCTGGAACTAAAGTGGTCTATGTAACATTTTCACTAAAATCCACTTTTATGCATAATCCATCTTAAAAATATAAATTCTATTATTATCTTTCAATATAAATGTAGATCATTAAGCTATCTATTAAGTCACCATAAAAACGTATATAATTAATTTCATATAAATATATAAACCCACAGTAGAGTCAAACGCGTTGCCCCTGTTTTCTCAGAATTTAATGTTACATAGACCGCTTTGATTCCAGGTTCGTCAGTTAAAGATATTCAAACATCAAAGAAATGGAACTTGCCATTGCATCCTGTCAATGTATAAAATAATAGTTCTTTATACTACGTTATATTAGTTGAAAGAGTCGATCCGTTTTCCAAAAAAATTAAAAAACTGGCCAAATGCACTTAGAATGAACTTAAAAGAAGACTTTTTGACGACTTTTTGTTTAATACCAAGAACCTATTAATTGGGTTCGTAATTTAACAGCTAGTAACGTCTAAAACGGGTCTACGTCGGACGGGTATTAAGAAAGATTTCGTATTTTCTTAATTATACATAATTCATAAACTTATATTTACTACCTATTTTACACGACTAACAACGTCATCTAAGTAATTTCTAATAGAATTTGTACGAAATTTTACTTTTTACCTCTCTAAGTATACTTTATAAGTTAATTAACGTGTAAAATCTACTTGGCTTTGACAGTTTCCCGTTTATCTTTTTCATGTACTGTATATACTTTGTCTAGATAAAAAATTTAAAAAAGAGAGTATACTGTATGCTAAGTCGGACAGATTCAAAGGCGATTTTCAGTTTATTAAAAGTAAATGAACTGAAAAAAAATCCACAAACGGGAATATATTTTTATATCGAATAATTATCGCATGAAATAAAAAAAAATATGTAAATCACATATTTTTTTTTATTTCATTGAGGTGCTGAGTCAATAAAAGTGAAATAAAGTTACTAAATAGAACATATTTATGTCAGATTTCTGCTGTTAGTTTAGATTTTATGAACGTGTGGAAATTGCTTAGAATGTTTTATTATGAACATTGTAATGTATTTTCATTACATTATGATTAAGGACATGTTCTTAGAAACAATTAATCAACGAGTATTAATAAATTAAATCTTATACGAGTTATATAAATAAAGATGGAGTAAAAGGTTTTAACGAAGCATACATACGTAAGCAAATTTATGTGAAATTTCGACCCTGCCCAAAAACCAAACAGAACACAAAAAACCAAACTACCTTAAAATACAATATTTAAACAAACCTTATTATAAAACTATTTATAGCATGTATTTAAGCAATAAGTACAATAAAATAAAGCCCTATTAATATAGTACCAAGAATAAACTCGATGTTTACACTTTACATGAAACATGTGTCAGGATAAACTCAAGCTATATTTTAAATCTTGCAGTGGTGCATTTTTGCACATAAACATGAACAACCATTTAGATGATAGAGAAAGGAAACTATTGATTCATAACAAACAATTAGCAATTTGAAGCTTAATATTTCGCAAACATATTCCTAAATCGAAAAAATGGTTTTCACAGGCCAACAATATTTTTGAATGAGTTATCCAACGATACCCCGCACCATGAGATAGACGAGAAAAAAAATTAATTCCCGCTTTACGTATAGGAGAGGTAGCCTAATTATTTTTTAATTTTGTTGAAAATTTTATTTTTCCGTTTTATCGGCGCGATTTATACGCATACCTATGCCAAATTACAGTTTTTTAGTACTGAGAACTCTTGAGCTAAGCAACGAATAGATAGGCGGGCGTACAGTGCGAAACTGTGAGGATTCCTTGTTGACTACGGGACCCTAATAAAATGATATTGAGGTGTATAGAAAATATTTTAAATAAAAAAGCAATAACATAAGAAATATCCATTAACATGTAATGTAAAATGAACAACTAACAATATGTTCAAATAATTTAATTTAATTTTACCTCACTTCGTAACCACGAAACCTTTTTTATGAAACGAGTAAAACCAAAATAAAATTGGAACAACAAGAACAATAAATAAATACAATATAACTCAAAATAGAATTCTACTTTAAATAGATTCTTATATTTACAGTAAGTGAATGAAATGTGTAGACTAAGCTCTTATATAGATGCATTTAAAAAAAAAATAAAATATTCGGTTGTATTAAAATTACTGACCATTTTTATAAGCGTCCATGTCTCAACTTTAAAATAATTAAAAAAATAACTTTAAAAAATCATTTTTCCACATAAATCACTCTATTTCATACGTATACGTCATCTTTTGGGATTCGGTAACGGCACAGAATCATAAAACTATCTGTGGCAGTAGCCGTCTCTGGCTTTTATTTATATTAAAAACTAGTAATTTTTATATTACAGGTACAGGATTAACATGAGTTACCAATATTTTTTTTAATCATAGAATAATCGCCGTCTGTATAACAAAACAATTGTCAGTGGTTATTTAAATAATTGCCTACATGTCTTTGTAAACATAGTTAAAGGTGATTTTCTTTAGAAGATATAGAATAAATTTTCAAAATAATAAGTATATCAGCATTCTGTTAGCGGAATCCCGCTACACGCAAGAGGAAGTTGAAGTGTGTATAGAAATGGTAATACAGCGTACTAAAATACAAACCTATTTACTATCAATATTTGAACGTATAGTAGAAATCCAACTAATGAGGTTGTACTTTGTGAACATTTAAACACATACTAGACCGAAGCGGCCATCCAATTAAGTATGATGTATTTGAAAATTCTAAAATATTCAGTAATGTTTTATTAATACCACGCAGCTGTAGGACTGGCTTATAGAACGTATCGCTTCCTTGTCCACGGCAAAAGTTCGTCATAAAGGAAGCTAGCTGGTCTTCAAGTCCTTTCCTCTTCAGAAAATGGCTAGCCGTTGTTATAATAATTTACGTGTATTAATTATAATGTCGCTTTTTATCTATCGATTATATGTGCTGCATTAGAGTTATTTTTACTTAATCTTGGCATAAATCATAGTTTAAGCATTTTACATCAAACATTTTTACAATGCTGTTATCAAAAATATTCCACACCTTTAAAACATACATAATTTTGTGTTTCAAAGGATAAAATTTTGCGGTATAGCATAAAATCGGTTAGGGAAAACTAAATAAGGGCTGATTTCTTAATTGTCAGATAAATCTTATCTAAAAATTACTTTTAGAGTTTTTTTATGGAATTGTTAACACTTCAAAGTTTTTATTACAGTAATAGTATCTTAACGACTGAAATATCGCCCCACAATTTATTATTTTAACAAATATTGTAGTAATAAGCAATTCACACTTCTTTTGTTATTGAGATAAATCAAATTAATTAGCGGCAAATTCTATCGACTACTCTAAAAACTAAGAAAACACGAAGAAGCTTTTTTGTGAGCGTTTAGCTTTGTTTTTGCACCTAAATATAATTTCATCATAGGATATGATACTGAAAAAATCTAAAAAGAGAATTAAAAATCAATTACTGACTATTTATCTATATTTACCATATATATCGATCTCCACATCTTAACAGCCCGTATTAATTCTACGAAAAATTCTATAACACGACAGAAGCCTTCCTAAAAAAAATCAATAGCAGAAAATTAACGATAAGGTTTACGAAACAAACATTACGAAATCCGTTCTATATTTCGTCTTATATTAAATTTAGTTTCCAAACAGGCAGCATGCCACAATGATAACGTGTTGAATGGATGCACCGAAAGGCGGGCGGCAGGGCGCCGTCGGGGCGGGGCGGGGGCGGGCGGGCGGCCCGCCGGCCGAGGTGCAGGAGACAGGTTGCCCGTGCGATAACCCGCCACGAAAAAACGCGAACATGGCGATAAGGGGAGCGCCGCTACGCGCCGGGACGCGCCATTACAATCGCTAGATAAACATATGGGTCACTGAACCGACCCAGTTCCGTGCGGGCCGCGCGCCGAACGAATGCGCGACCGCTGCCGAATCGTACGCGCCCGTCGTGTACGCCCATTGTCTAAGCGCATCGATCATACGCGGCGTATTTTTACTGATTTGTGTTGCGAGCGCGTAGGCTTGTAGGAATACTGAACCGTTTGTCGCTGCGAGTGTGTGTGTGTACACTGTTTACGAGCATAGTGTTGGTCGCGGTCGAAATATAACAGTGAGATCATCGCGTTAGGTTAGTGCACGTGTTCTTCGGAAAGAGGACGTCTCACGAAGTATTGCACTCTGGGCTAGATCATCAAAAATATATCATCAAAAAAATTTACAACTTTTACTACGATCGCTCACAATCTGGTGTTTGTTTATAGCTGCATATTTATTTTCGGTTCAACAATTACAACACTGTTGTGAATATGGCGGATAAAAAGACTAGAATCCGAACTACACAATAAAAAAAATTTGAGCGGACAAATGAATGAAGCAGTAATACCACATTGTGTCGCGATTGACATCACTTATGTACTAATGATAAATCTGAAATTTGTTTTTCTCTAAAAACTGCGCAATCTTGTAAAATTATAATTAGAAATATTATTTTACAATAACAATACTTAATAAATAACTATGTATCTTTTCCAAAATCCTTCTATTGTTCTATATTTTTCGATAAGATGTATAAAGATCCAGTTCAAAATGAAAAGTCTCCTGCAGCAGGAGTTTATCATTTTGCCCACATCCGCTTCGATTATCGGTACCGCAAATTGATTCAAGCACTCAAATTGTTTCAATTAATGAACACCGGCTACATAAGATTATACTATGTCAGAGGCTTTATTTTACACAAATTGTTTAAATGCAATGTCAATAACTGCCTGACACTTTTATAAGGGTGTACAGACTACATTTGGACGTATACTACACTGCTTGCTTTTTTCCTCAACTTTCACCTTCGTTCAGAGATGGTCTTGAATACTGTATTCTTAACTTCAAAGGAGGCGTTGATATTTAAATTACACGTTAACGCCTCGATCAAAGTTGTAGATGCTTCGGTTATTTGCATGTGTCCACATTTAACCGGAATCGAGGCCTAGCGACGACAATCTTATGTCATTAATTTTCTATTCCCGTAATAGTAGTTCAGTTAGAAGTGAACATCTGTCAAAGATTAAATTTCTACAACAATGTTTCTACGACATACATTCATTGCTTCTACAACAATCATTACTTATGCGTTTCATATCCAGTTTTGGACAATCCAAAACTGATGAACGGATATGGGATTGAGATTATAAGCAGTAATAAAAATTGATCATGATTGGGATGAAAACTATAATCTCATTAATTTGATCTGGCGATAATACGAAAATGAAGAATAGAATTATAGCCAACTAATCTATCCACCAGCAGAGTCGTCAAGAAAAACCTTTTGGAATATAATTATTTTTTTTCACAATTAACTACGTCGACCACATGGATAAAGACTCAGGCGAACGCTAGAAATAGGGCATAAAAAAAGCAACATTTATTTTTATTAAAGCGCGCAACATGGCGAATACCAAACATGAATAGTATTATTAAGTGTCGATAGTTCACCACCAGATGGCGTATATTTGATTAAATTATCAATATCAAATGATGAAAAAAATGTATCAAAAGAAATACTAATTAAGAGATAAAACACGTTTTTAAAATAAACCGATCACTTTTTAATTTTTGAGTTTGTTTCGTGGGACTTTTCGAAGTTTAAAGTGAATATAATATTTTTGTTACCGTAAAATGGTGCTTTTTCATTCGTTAAATCTAATAAATTAAAATACTGTCGGAAAATCAATTCGAAATAGAATATCCAACGATACTAAAATGCTAAGGCAAATCAAACACAAAGCTAACTTTTCCTTTCAATTGCTATTATTAAATTTATGTTTTATATATAATAATTTACTCAATCTTTGATTTTGTTTACTGAAGATTTTCTGTTTCAGTATAGCCTCACAAACAAACCATGACGTTATTCTATGAAAATAATATAAGTGTGTTGTACGTAATATAATACGCTTTAGCAACTAAAATTTTATATTGCGTGCTGTGTGTGCGTAACGGCTAATTATAAACGATGAATGGAACGACGCCACCAGACGACGAAGTGCATGCCGACGTGACGTACAAAAAATGATAAATAAGCGCAAACAACAAGACATCTATCTATTAATTTTCGTTCTCACCGTATATCATTATGGTCAATAGCCCCGGTGCTCCCGAACGCTAACTTACAAACTAGAGTCCATTCTGTTTCGTCTGTCATTAAAAGTTCTAGAACAGTCCCATCACTAGCATTCGGCCGCTGGCGGCGTGCGTGGCGGTTATCGCGGGGGGCGTGCACGTGCGCGGAGCGTACGCTGCGCGGTCGCGGTTGGCGCTCGCGCGGAAGTAGGTTAGTAACTAAAGTTTTGTTTGCGTGAGGCTGCGGCGCGCTGCACTCTGCTCGCTCATAATAACGCGCGGGTCGCGCCGCCGCCCGCGCGCCCCCGCCGCCCCCGCCGCCCGCGGCGCGCATCTTTCACTTTCAGAGCGGCGCACCGGTGCGGCGACTGCGACGACGCCGCGGCCGGCTGCGGGGAGCCGGTGCCGAAGCCGAGTCTCATCGAATCAACATGCGATGGCAGAATCACTTTCTAACGAGCACAATAGATGATGTATGGCAATCGAGGCGCATATTCATTCAGATATATCGGACCTATTGTTTGAATGAAACATACATTGTCTGTATATAAATCCACGTGTATACATTTGTTTCATTAACAGACCTTATCCTGTTGATTGGATAATGAGATATTTCATAGTGCAAAATGCTTTATTAATTGCAGACTGACCTTCACCGACAATTTATAAAATTAATACTCGCGTCAAAAGGCTAAATAAAACTGAAAAATTATAATCGTTTTAATTATATCGAAAATGAATATATAGATCAAGACTGAGTATAAATCAACACATGTGGTTTTGTAATGAACTCATAATAAAATAAACGGTGTTGATAATTTTATTGAACTAGAATGTTACACAAACTTATTTGCATTTTTGTAGCAACTACAGTTATTATTTATCTTGGCTTTTGTATTCATGGTATAGTAATGATATATTAAGATATACGATTTACGAAGTATTTAGCTACGTAAATTTAATATGACATAATATTCATTATGAAATTGACACTGAAAAAACTACCTTCCATGAACATCCATGATACTCAACCGATGCTAGAAGCGTCAGCTCATGAGTACTCAATGTGCGTTTGACACGCTAATTTTCATAAACCATGAACGTAGATCAAACTCAGATCGTCAGTCGCGCTTTGAAGGGTTAGACAATCAGATGAGCATTCATCGAAGGTCGGGTATGGACGATAGCGGCGCCTGTGCCGCGGCCGGCCCGTCCCGGCGCTCGGCCGGCGGCACTCGCCGCTTTACAGACTAAGGCTTCGCGGGGTCGGCACACGGCGGGCCGGTATGGTGCGGCGCGGCCGCTCATAGGCGGTGGTTATGTAAGGCGGAGGCCGCGTCGTCGCCGCCGCTGCTGCGAGTCAACGAACGGCATTGACACGCTGCGCCCCCCTCGCCCCGCCGGCCGCCCCGCGCGCCCCGGTGCGCCGCGGCGCCGCTGAAACCGGCAGCTGCAGAATTAGGTCACGAGCTCCGCTCTACGTGACGCACTCGTATACCAGCAGACGACTCAAATAAATCGTCCACATTGGCCAACTTTAAAACTGACCGCGGCGACCGTTGTCTATTCGTCCAACTTCGCATTGACGGTACGCGATTATGTTAAATAAACATTTAATTACTGCAATAAATCATCTACGAGCACTGGCGTCGGGTCGCGTCGCCTTCGACGCGAGCGAGTACGTTTTCACAGATAACATGTTTGTTATTCTTACATTCGGATCGGTATTTAATTTACCCAGTTACGGCACTGATAAAACTCGAATGAAGGTCAACGAGATAGACAATCGTGCGCCCGAGCTCTTGATCGATTGTTCCGATGACTCCGAATAAATATTTCAAATTCGAATGTATCAGACAACACATCAGCCCTATATCGATCGATGTGGCATATCACAAGAGACACTAACGCTACGTGTCTCATGAGACGACGAATACGGGAAACCTCTTGCACCTCGAAAAGCTGTTAAATAATTAGCAGCTCTAGGTTTCAAACGGTTTCTAACAATAATGCATGAAAATACAGAAGGAAAACAGCGCTGCGCCGACATCGACCGCTCGAGTCAACGAACGTCATTGAACGTCGGCAATAATAGATTATAGACCGTATACCATTCTAATAGAGTTTTAAATTAAGAGGCAAGTGATTGCAACCTAGCCTTGGCTCCTACTGGCCTAGCTGACTTAGACATTCTATCTACTTTTACATGAGCGAAGGCTCTAGTAGCTGCGGTACTTGGAACTTGCGTTAGCCGATATTAGTCGATATTAACTAGTAATTTGATCGATTTCGTCTAACACATATTTCTTCCCCACATCTCAATTAGGTATTTACGCAATCAATTGCGAAATAAAAATATGATTTCATTACATAACCACTTGTTTTTGCTATTGAATGTTCATTGCGATAACTTTGAGAGAATATTCATCAAATGAAATTAGTGAATAACAGAAGTTTAATTTTGAATATGAAATTTTAAAATTGAATCAGATTTAGGCTGTATATTTTATGTCCATTATTTTTTTATCATACAGTATTTAATCTCTTCGAAATGATTTTGTATTTCCAGTTTCAGGTTAATTCCATAATAACCTTTATTTTTTTTTAAACATGCGAAATGTATTTTTTTAGCATATGCCACGATTTCGATTATTTTAAAAAACCTCGAAATTGATCAGTATTTCAAAATTGACCAGAAACTTTAATGAATTACCAATGATATTTTTGAATATCAACCCACCTTGCCAGCGATAAAAAAATAAAGGCACACCAAAACATAACAGTACCATATATAGAATTAACGGTTTGGTCGGCCTCGCTTCATTTAGTTTGAGAGCTTTTTCCGAGCTAAAGATTAAGTAAACGCATATGAAAACACAAGAGATAAAGAAATAAAACGTAAAATAAAATTATTTACTCAAACCTTTTCGTTTTATTTTCAACTTACATATTTCCAAGACATTTAGAAAAAAACTTGGATTTTGAATCACAGATGTTATAACACTGTACTGTCGTGTTATAAGATCAAAAAGTTAAAAAAAAAAAACAGACAAAGAAACTCTTTCAAACATTTTTTTTTAAATAAGATAAAATAGTTCTACGTTATTTTAATTCTTTTTATAATAGAGGCTCAATATTAAATAAAGAGTAAATAATAAATTAAACTATTTTCTATTTTATTTTCAAGTATTATATTTTGAAATGATTTCTTTTATTCCAACCAAACACAGGTGTAAATGCTTAAAATTTGGATAATATTATTGGAACAAGACGTACAGTCTGAGCAGGCTAACGAGGCCCATCACCAAACGTCAAATGCCTCTTATTAGAGGCTGTATCCGTAAATATCTTTACGAATACAGCAGCGGTGGTGACAATTAACCCAGAAATATAAGGGTCGTGTATGGACTACGAAATAAAACTACATAAAAATGAAAGTTAACTTTTAAAACTTTATAATGCGAATCATCTTATTTGTCACATGTGTCGCAGGTGGGTATATTTGCAATTGACTTACAGATAGATTTAATACCAAATTTGGAACGGAAATTTGATTTCATCTTGCAAATTTTATTTATAAAATCTGACAACTTGTTTAACTAATATGGCGGAGTTCATTAAATGCCTGAGTATTAGTTAATGGAGCAATTTCTAAACTTTATGTTCTAAAAAAGTTCTGAAACAATGAGATTTCGATTTTGTAGTGGAATTTGAGAGATGTAATATGTCGGATTTAACGAAACTAATCGGTTTAAATCGGTTCAAAAACACAATTACATGTGCGATTCCATCAACTAACTGTAATTTTAAGCTGTGCATTGATAAGAATGACTGGTTGTCACGTCGTTCGAAATGTTCAATATTGAACTAACTTTAAATTTCACTTTTCCATTTATTTTTTTCGAAGAAACCTATTAGATTTTATTAAAAAATATTAAATTTTTCAATGTTCGCTTTTAAACCTTATATTGCGCTACGGGACCTTAACAAATTTTCCACATTCACGTTTTCGACGGAATCGTATTTACGTTCAACGATCGTCACGGCATCGCAAACGATCGACTGACGTTTCAATTCACCGTTACGTAAGAGCTGATCGCGCGTGATCCCACCCCCTCCTCCCGGCCCTCCCCCCGAGCACCCGGCCCGTTCCGATGGTGGAGGGGGGCTTGCACCGCGTGTGAACGAACGTCATTGACCCATCTATGGTACCTGCGCTCAGGGCGCAAGCTCCTCCTACCCCCCCGCCGCCGCCCGCTCCCCGACTAGCGCCGTCTCCTTGCCAACGACACGGGCCGATAAAAATAGCTATTAATTGCGATAACGCTAGTAGTAGGTGAGAAACAGGTTTATTGTGAATTATGTGAAATTATGCCGGTATTATGGCTTTCGATTTTTGCTAATGCGTCCATGATGATAATAATAATTATGATACGATTAAATCGTCTATTATTACTTTTAAGAAAAATTGAAAAAAAGTTCATTCCGACGACGTTGACTTTTATAAAAAATAAACTCTTATCTAAATTTATGATTGCACGATGATACAGGGATCAATAATTAGTGTTGTACAATTGTAATTATATGTAATCTAAATATAGGTATTATGTTATATACAGTAATATATTCTGTTAAGGATGAATAAAAATAGACCTTCGAAATAAATCTATAGAGTGAATGTACGCGATGGAAAGGTCCGCAGGGTTCGTCCTAGAAAATCATTATGTAAAAATCAAAATGATGACATATTAAAAAAATGGCCAAAAGCAAGTCGGTATGGCCATTATAGGGTTCCGAAGCTATTATTGGAAAGAAATGCACTACAGATGAAAAAAGTACGTTGTTACAATTTTTCCATGTTTCCCGCACAGAATAGTTATAACCACTTTAGTCGCGTATAAGTAAAAAAACAAGTAGGTATGTCGACTATTACTATTAGACTAGTGTAAACTAAAGTGCATCAGCAAAAAAAATATCTTCATTGCACTTACGTCCTTTGATTGAGAAGCGCAGTTTTTCGGCAATAACTCGAAAACAGTATATTCAACCATGTTCAAAATAATTTTCGTTGAAAGTATTTATTAAGTATTACCTCCGTTATTTTTTTCATATTATTGGTCATATGGTTTAGAAAATAGAGATGGGGGGACACAATTTCTGCAACTTTCGGAACGATTATTTCTGAAATTATTCACGTAATCAGAAAAATTACTTACAAACCTTAAACTGTTTCTAAAAGAACTACAAAATATGTGCCATTCATTGATGTTTTTGCTGAAAAAAATTTTTTTCAGCTTCTGTTACATCTATGGAGTGTCCCCCCTAGAAATATTTATTTTTGATATTCAACTACCAAACTAAGTAGCAGCTCATACAAAACACCTACTTGATATTTGAGATTTGATATTTCAGTCAAATATGGTTAGTGACGAATTTTGTGATACAGAATCTTAAAGTGAGCGGATTTTCTAATACAAGATTTTTTGCTTGAATGCGTAGTCACAATAAAAATCCTTATCTGATTCTCTATAATGCATTTTAAAAACTTTAAAGATATAAATTAAAATTTGCAATAACAGTCGACGCCCAGAGGGATATTTTAAATGTCTAATTAAATGGTATTATTACAATAATAAAAATTTTAAGGAAGTATAACAGTTTAAATGGGACTAACGACACGTGATAAAAACATAAGGGTCGTGACCTTGCTGATGTCAGAACGTCACTGGGTTTTATATTTATCAGAAGAATTATTTGTGGTCTAATTATTTTTTGCCCAGTTAGTTCTCCATTAAAAACTCTCAAATTTTAAGATACGAAACCCTCAGCGAATCGTTTAAGCTTTATTATTTTCACCTATCACAGCTATTTCTTTGACGGACTAATGAAAAATCTTGCAAAAGAGAATATCGCATATTAATTATTAATTTGACAAATAATATGAAAAGGAAATCGATAAAAAATCCATACAAGAATATATAAAATTATTAATAAATAAGAGTCATAACATTAACAATGTATAAATAATTGAAATCCATTATGGAGTATGAATGTAAACTAGTTGAAAATAAATGGTATTTTCAACTAGTTGGCCCGGCAGACGTTGTTCTGCACTTTCTTGTGGGTAACTTGCCCGTGTAGTTAATGCCCGCAGCTGCGCCAGCATGGACGTAGTATCGAACGATGTCAATTTCAATCCCGGTTCTGTTTTCGATTCCGGTCCCAGTCACACTTACTGATTCTGATTCCGTCCCCACACTCGACCACATTTGCGTTCTCAATTTTGGTCCCGGGTTCGCTTTTGATTCTGATCCTGGTTCTGGTGTTTATAGATTAAAGGAAAAAACCTATAAGAAATCTATTGTCTTAAAATCACACCACAAATCTCTTCAATATTATGCATAGAACTTAGCTTTGCAGTTGTTTTAGTCACCATAAGTAGATTAGGATCAGATTTAGTAAACGTGCTACTCATAACGTATCCATCGTCCGGTACTTCCTCCACGCTAGTTCAACTCATGATTTTCCGCTTCGTCTTTCGACTTAGATATGTCGTTTGCAGTCAAAGTATCGATCCTGATATAGTTGGAAGCATCCATTTAAGGGAAAAATTCTACAATCATTCGACTCTTGTACGTATTTACACGTCAAATGTTGAAATTCTGTCAGGCAACACTAAATACACGGATACACAAATACACTAAACACACTTATCGGCTTTTAATACTCGAACACCCGTCGCATATCAGTTTCCTTACGATTCGATTTCATTGGGATTTACTATCAATGAGGCATCGATTTGTTTATTATGATGTTCATTTTCGTTAACTACTAATAAGCGTGTTTTTACTGGACGATATACTGCGTAATCTTGTTATACTAGGAGAGATACGGATGCTGGGTAATGCTGCAAACTGAACCCGGCGAAGAACAGATGCATGTCCTGGACGGTTAGCATACTCATTGCACGAACGACTAGACACCCGGTTTCTCGTTTGTGAAAATACGACACGCGAACGAAGCGAAAACGTTCGCATGTCAATTGATTTGCTTGACATTTCCTGCTCAATCACATTGTTTTTTCTTTTGTTTAATGTACCGCAGCAGAGAATTTCTGTAACTAGATCAAGAATTGAACTGTTAGTGCACAGAAATACACCAAATTTTGTATTAATTTAAACTAAATTTGGAATATTTCTCATAATATTTTTGCAATGCGTTCTTGTTGACTTGCAAGGAGCGTTCTCTTCGAGTTTAAAAGGCTATTGTGACGCGTGACTGGAGACTTAAAATTGAAAAATGTTAAGACGTTTACTGCTGAATTTCAAAACATTTTTTCAACTATATTTCGGCGGTCAATGAAAATGATTTTATTCGACTAGATACATCTTATCACTGTATTAGGGAGGTTCTAAAACATTATGTTTCCATTTTCGACTCGACAGTACTCTATCTGTTTGCATCCAATTTATTTTTAATAAACGTGAAATCTGAGAACGACATAGCTTTAGCATACGTCCGAACATTATGTATGTAATCAATCGTTAACCCAAAATGTAAATTCTTGACCCTTTGAAGTTTTTCACCCTTGGACATCGCCAATACCTACTATTGGCCATGTGGAAATACCACAAAAAGTGACAGAATAAATACACCGCCACACAAAAAAAAAAAAGTTGTCTGTACACCGAGCGCCACCTATCTACGGGCATGTTTTTCGACCCGCTGAACACGAATTTCAAGTCGGTTTAGGCCGTCCAGCCCTCAGTTTCGAGTAAATTGCAAAAAACCCCAAAAAATCGCGAAAATTCGATGTTTTAGTAAGAAAAAAAATTTGAGGATCTAAGAAAAGCATGATTTTTATGTATTTCGATCTGTGAAATACTAATTTTGATTGTGCTTCAATTATAAGCTATTTTAAATCGAAAAAAATTGGAAAAAATCGCAAAAAATTGGAATTATCTCGGTATAAAAAATTTGTGGACGCGGATTGACGAAAATTTAAGGAGCTAATAAATTTTTATGTTTTAGCCTTGATGCCAGTAATTCAGCTCCATCCTTTGGTAAATTTAAATCTCGTATGAGATCATTCAGTTCTTCTCGACTAAATGTTTCAGGGTCTTTTGTTTTCTTATCTGGCATGAAATCCTTAACTTTAGGATTTTCATCTCCAAGAATTTCTTCTTCCTCTTCTTCCTCTTCTTCATTGTTATTCTCATTAATGTCGCAATAAATATCGTGTGCTTATCCTTTTTTGCTGTTTGTAAAGACAAAATAAAAAGTGAAATAATTATACCATTCTTAATAGTAGAATGTTCAATTGAGAATACGTTAGTTTTAAAATATTATTTCTTATTTATATCGTTGTTTTTTTAATATATGTGTCATGTTCATTGTTTGTGTTTTTTGAAGCGAAACTTCTTTTGGGACGGTTTGAATTGGATTTTATGAAACGAAAATGTGTGAAGTGGTTTTTAGGCTATGAAAGAATGAGAGAGAATGCGTTCTATACTTCCCTATCCTTCGTCTCCTCTTTATGCGATGGTTCGTAGATGACTGCGTACACACAACTCTACGTCGTTTACGGGCCGTACGTGGACTCTGCATATCATGGAGACTAAACTCCATGCTGTATGTACTATATTCTTAATCTACTCGAAATACATTGACACACGCACACGCACACACGCACACACACACACACACACACACACACACACACACACACACACACAGAGAGAGAGAGAGAGAGAGAGAGAGAGAGAGACGGAGAGAGAAACATTAAAATCAATAACACATTATTATTTTATATTGGATATAATAATTTGTATCTTTATTGTTACTGTAAGTAATAAAAATTGTTGGTCAATAGCACTCTTTCTTTTTTCTCTCTGTTTTCTACCCCATAGTGTATTCAGCCCATTCTCTTAAAAATTAACCAGATTACTGAGTATCACTTCCATCGCGTGTGAACTCACATTGGTTTTTTTTTTATTATACTAGCCCATTTTTTTTTTGTTAAACAATGACGTTTAAACTAAACTAAGAGAACGATTCTCTGTTTTGAAACCGATTTAAAGACATGCGTTCGTCTAGTCGAGTTAATCGGCTTACCTTGAAACCAAACAACGTGACAAAACAGAGTTTATATTTCGATATGGCACATGCACATCATCCTCACCGATATATGGACTGCTATCTGTATACTCGCACATCTGTATCGGTGAACGCCAATGAAAAGCTGAAAAATATTCATCGTTGAGTAATGCCTGTACAGTGAAGTGTGCAAACGAAAATTCCAAAAGCTATTTCGTTCTAGAGAACCATTGTCGGCATTTAGTTTGCTTTCCGCATTAATTTTTCTGAAGAGATGTAATGTCAATTTGTCGTCTTCGTCTTATAAAATGATGAATTATAAGAGCACATGTATTTTTGTAACTTGTCGTTTTGTAAAATATTCCAGTGGGAAAATCCATTAAATATTATATAAAGTAGACCGCTGCTTTACGTTTAATTAATTTTGATTGTCTATTATCAAATTTTTAGTTGATTTCTGTTGTGTAAAAGGCTCTTCTGTAAGCAACATACATTAATATAATTATCGGTAAATTATTTAAGAACAGTCAAATGACAACGTCTCTTTTTAAGTCTTTTAACCTTTTTGTTTTATGTAAATGAAAATGCTTTTTAACAAAACAAATTATTGTCAACTAAATATATAACGGCGAAGCTCAATCTTATTGTTGGTTAGTTACACTATAAATAAAAATTGCATATTATTATTATTTTTTTAATGTTGTAACAGGTTTTGTTGAGACTTCGGCTTTCAAAACGACACCGTAATAGAGAGCATGACCGAGATCAAAAATCGAAAATTTGAATCAGAAACAATAATCACTAACTTTGAAGCAGGCAGGAAGTAGCTAGCAAGTTTTTTTTTAATCCACTACTTACTTCACTAAGCGATACTCGATATTCATCACAAAGGAGTATTATGCCATTTTATAAGATGTGATTTAACTTTATCCTTTGGCAGTAACAAGCTGCTAGAATTTTTATTTTAATTCCGAAAATCGATGAATTTCCTAACGGGCCAATTAAATTTTACGTTTTAAATTTCCTTGCATGAATACCAGCGGCCATGCTGCTGCGGCTTGTGACGTCATAAGACAGTCGACATCTGTAAACAGCATCGAGGGCGTGCTTTGAATTTCGATAATAAGAAAATATTGTCATATTCTCTTACGACAGATGCGGTTGACATGATGTATGGCACTGTAGATGACATCAAGTAGGAATCCATTATGGTGGCTACTGTTACATATTTGTAGCGCATACAAAAAACATAGAATATTTGAAAAGGAATATGTTATATTTTTATTGGCTAAAGTTAACACAATTCGATCGCTTATGACAATAAAATACCTTATTAATACTTTTATTATTTTTTTTCTAGGTACAGTAAAATACCCTATCGATGTCCTTAGGACTCATTGTCACCTGGACCTCGGTTTTACAAAGACATATTAATTATTTCCACTCAAGGTAGAGGTGTCAGCTTATGTTAACGAGATAGTAAATACTACGGCAGGCAAACAAGAGCAAAAGCTACACAATAAATATAGATCTCTGAATCGCAAAACACTGGTCTAGATCTCGCTCGACTCTAATCAACTGGCAAAGATTCATCACTAAGAAGGATCTAGTCGAGTGATACATAACATACGAACACGTTAATTAATAATATTGCAAACGGCTTAGAGGTTTTAACCGAGACTTATTGTTCATTTGTAATCGGTCAACGAACAATCAGGTGCGGGTCTTTTATAACGATTGTCATAGGCATCTCAGCTGGGGTAGATTTCAAAGAGATGTAATATAGAAATTGAAATGTATAATCGGCCAAATGAAATAATTTCTATCCAATGATCTATCAGCAAAAGTGCATAAAAAGTTAATCGAGTTAAAAGCAGTTCTGTCTTTTCCATAATGGCACGCAGGGGCACGTACCAGAGGCCCCGATTCGATGGAGGTCCTCATGGTCGTACAATTTGCACGTAAAATTACATTCTATTATCGTTCACGTATTTTTTGGTTTTTTAAACGGGCCCCAAACTCTGCGTACCCGAAGGTCAGAGTTCTGTGCGTCCAAGACGCCCCGTTTATGTGAATATAATATTTTATTTTTAAAACGATTTTGTTATTTAGGTAGAAATATAATATGTTATGAATTGCGGGCAGCATATTAAAAACAGGCTCGCCGATTTTGATATGCTGATCAAGCAGAAGTGTAATGTATTTGTACTTTTACATATCAACCCATAGGGCAAGATGTCGGAGGGGCCATGAGAGGTGATGGGACTGTTCCCAATAATTTGAGTTTCCATCAAAAAACGCTTTCATTTTTAGCCGGCAAAAAAATACAGAACCAAAATAAAATGATAGAATCATCTAAATGCGTAAAGGACTACATTTTGTTATACGTAACGTAAACTACTGGCGCATTGTGCGGGGATAAAAACAAAATGCACGTGCTCAAAGTCCAGTCCTCGACGGTCGGCTCGAACGCAACTAAACACGCCGACAAGGGCCCGTGCGGGCAGATATTAGATTGTCGAGCGGCGGCGGCGATACGGCATTGAGCGTAGAAGAGGCGGTAAGCGGAGGCGGCACGTGCTGCGTCGCGGCGCGCGGTCGACGAACGCCATTGACCCACCTACGGCCCGGCTGCGCAGCGCCGCCCCGCGCCCCGCGCCCCTCGCCAACGCCGGACCGTCGTCGCTGACTCTATCTACCACGCACACACGAAAAAGTGTACGCCGACTCGGTGACTCGGCGACCTAGTGGAAGACCCGGCCTGCGGGATGAACACTATGGAAGAAATTAAGGCACAGGTTCAATTTATGCCGCAGCGCGCTAATAACTAGCGAACGGGACGGCCTATGGATAGTCACATCCCATAGACCCAGATGGCTCTGGAAATATTGAACTTTCGATGTGAACGCAATCGCGGGGGGTCTTTACTAGAAATTGACGATTTTCAATCAGATCGGGATCGAGATCGAGACTAAAAATAGGAATTTCCTCAACGACCGCGCGAGCAGAGCCGACGTTATAAATATAATAATCTTAGCTTTGAACTATCAAGGTCACGGCACAATAACAATCCTCACGCACTTTGTGACATACTTAAGCTATGAAGTTATTATAGTTTTTATACTTATTGAAATATGAGCTTTTGTTTATCAAGCCACAGCTGTTTTTGATTAAAATTTGTCAAAGTTAGAAATCTGTATACATTTAACAAAAACTTGATTGCCAAGGATAATTTACCTTCAACTTTGCCAAAGCGCACAATGAAAGCACGTAGATTAAAAAAATACAAATGCAATGCTTAATTGTGATTTGTATCATATTATTGCTTGAATTATTGTTTATTGATATTCTGATTAGCCCTGAAATAAATATCAATTTAACAAACTACTCACTAATTATTTTAGACTTTTAAAACAATCTAAATTATTGATATATATATAATCTATTATATTATGCACAATTTAAATATTGAAAATTCTATTTCATTAATTTAGAAAACTATTAAAGATTTGGCTTAATGATGGTTTGATTTGAGATTTGAGACACAATTCTGACACAAGGATTTCAACCATTGTTTGGAAGATATCATATGCTATCGACGATCTGAACATGGATAATGCTCTGGTGGCACATATAATGATAACATATATACAATTCCCAACGCATAATCCTAAAAATATTATTTTATAGTGATTGATCAATTAAAATGGTACTATTCTAACCGTGAAATACAACCAAATACCATATTAGGACATACGAATTACGCTGTATCAAAAACTGTACAAAATTTGAAATTATTTCCTCATCTATTATTTAAACAACGTTTCATTTTTACAGATTCGTCATCACAGAATATTTCTTTGTGCCAAGAAGAATATATAGGACAAGACCGGCTTTCGTACTTGCATAACGTATAGAAATGACGAATATCATCACTCTTTCGCTTTCCGTTTGCAGATACGAAACGCGGAATACTCAGAAAAAGCATTGTTCACGTGCGGTAACCGATAAGGCCGCGACCCGCGAGGTCGCCGAAGAAAAGCCGCGATCGCGCGACAGCTTTCGAAACCGGCGGCGCGACGGCGGCGACGGCCGCGCGTACGCCGCCGCGGCATTCGCACGGGGGCTCGCGCGCTCTCGGTCGGGGAGAGGAGCCGGCGGAGCGGCGCGCCCCCGAAGGCCGAGCCGGCGGGGTGTCGCCGCGGGCGGCCGCTGCACCGCGGGCCGCTTCCGCTCCAGTTGGGGCGATCAATACGCGTCGGGGAACGAACCCGCGACCTACGGGCCGAACTGGGGCGCCGCGCATGCCCCGCGCTGCATCCCGCGCGCTCGCACGCTCCGCCGTCCGCGCCGCCGGTCGGGAAATCGGAGCCGGTGACGTAAGCGATTTCCTTGATTAGTGATATCCACACGGGATAATGTACGTTCGGTTATTTTGGAACTAACTCTAATAGTTTTAGTTCTATTGTGTGGTATAAGAATAATAAATATTTGCTTGTTCAAATATTTTTTAATGTTAATCATGCATATTAAGAGCGTTAATATGAAATAATATTTAAAATTTTAATATTGATCAAAATTTTGATAATTTATGATATTTTCATCTTCATGAAATTCGTACAAGATACTGATAGAAACTGATTTTTGACAGAGTGTCCCATTAATAATAAATAAGTCTAAAACAAAAAAAAACACACACATTTTCGATTATGTTTAATAGTTTTAAAGCACATGAAATAGATTTTGATTATTAGAAACCCGAACCTATTTTGAAGACGCGTCTGAATGAACGTAGGCGTGGGCGGCGGGAGGGCGGCGCAAGGAGGTGCTCTTGCACCGCCCTCTTTTCTCAGAAAGTACACCGAAGTAAAAGATGCTTTTTCATTACTATATTTATAAACAAAATAATAATAAAACTTAGAAAAACCATTGCGTCAATATAATCTAGAGTCGTCTAGGTTGTAGGGGAAAAATGTAATCACTTGTCCACGGAGGTATACGTAGACTTTAGTAGCTTTTTGATTTACCTTGGGAAAATTACAAAAACCCTAAATCTTTTCATCTATCTATAATGATACATCTATTTCATCTAATAAAGACCCTTTCCGAATTCAATTAGAACACATTACTACTAGTTACATTGTGATATAAAAAAAATATGAAGGTTATAAACGACATAAAAAGACGTTGAAACTAATTTAAGCAAATTAAAAACCAAATTGTGAGAATTTTATTTTTAATAAAAGCTAAATCAGTCGCATGATTATGTTCACTTGCAACGATCTGAGCAAACAATCGATGAATTAAGAATTTCGATTTCAATACTACTCTATTGCCGAATCGCACGGAGCAAAAGCGACCGCGTCGGAAGAAGAGTGCACATCTTCACATCAATACAACGGCTTCGCGCTCAGACAGTCCCAAATCTTCACGACTCATTGACGTCTGCGCATAGCTAAAATCGATATAAAATGCAATCGGGCTGCGTGAATTGTCAGCGCGGGCGCCTCAGAATGCGGCCCCGCGCGGCAATGCCAAGGCGAGTGCCAAAAGGCGCGGACTGAGGTCAGATACCAATGTCGGCGGAGTGACAACGATTTTGTTTGACTAAAAGCGAGTGGATAACCTGTTAATTAGTTTATTAACACCTCGGCTGGGACGGCGCTCGGGCAGGAAGGCTAACGTCATTAATTAAGGTCGATTTATACTTACGTTACGTTCCGTTCGTTGTGTTATTGTTAACGGACACGCACATATTATTGTTGAAAACATTCTCTGGAGTCTAGTGTGTCGTTAGATATGATAACTGAAAACACTTTCAAATGTTATTGATGTTTTAGTATTTTAAACATTAATAGACTATAATGTTGTAATAAAGTATATAATTTAAAAAGGAAGAGAAACGGCTACATACGATGGTTCTAAAGAGGAATTCATAATATTTTCAGAGCGGACCAAGTATTTGCGTTGAATTTAATCGAATGTGGAATATTAGTTATTTTGCATTTGTTGCACAATAAATATAATATAATGATACTAAATTGTTAAAAAAAAAAAACTTTTATTAGTTGTTAAGTTATCAAATATTATAAAGTGTCTAAAATCGATTGTCTCTACATTGAAATACGCATTATATGACATCGTACTTTTATTAATATTTACCATAGAATTTTATAGGTTAACAATTAAATATTATTTTTGACACACCAATAAAGATCATTTGAGGTAACCCATGAAAAACAAAATAATTTATGTTTATATAAACATAATATAATATAACATAATATAATACGCTTTTTATTAAATTAAATAAAAGTCTTGATACCATCCCAATGTCAATACATGAAATAAATGTATTTAGTTTATAAGTAAACACAATTTATCACAATATTGCTCCAGAAGGCGTCCACCTGAACAAAGCCTGTCGGGGCTTTAGGCAGGAACACACAGTCACGCGAAACCGGAATCCTCGAGCTGCTGTTTCTTTCAGTCACTAGTCTTACCAGAGATGACGATAGTATCCTTCTACCCTATCTTTCTTATCCTTTCCACCTCTTATTCTTTCTAATGCCTATCCTTTCTACTCCCTCCAAAATTCACACAATTCAAAAAATATTACTCCAGAGAGTACACACAAAAGTCCCTCTTCGGGCAGTCTCGTCTTATTGGGAGCTCTAGGCTTGCTTGCGACAACGAGGATCGCCACCCGTCACATTTAATATCTCGGAAGGGCGAAACGCGGACAAGGGAGGAAGTCCGCTTCGGTACTCTGAATGTGTGTGGAGGTATGGATTACAAAATTGATGATGTCTGCGAGCTGATTAAAGTCAGTCAGATGAATATTCTCTGCATAAATAAGACTAGTGGTGGGGTCATCAAACACGGATCCTTCGAGACTTACCAGTGTGGCGTTGACCAGAGCCAACAAGGATGCCGGAGTGCTAGCTTCATACTAACAGAAAGATTATCTAAATGTGTACACAGTCACGAATGAGTAAATCCAAGGCTCCTGTGGCTCCGAGTTAAAATTGGACTGACGCGGATTCTTATTTTAGACGTATATGCCCCAGATATGTCCAAACCGTTCGAGGAGCGAGAGAAGTTTTGGACTGATGTGAGAAACGTATTAGTGAAATGTGACAGAAACGAAAAGTTCGTGCTATTAGGTGATTTTAATAGTTGGGTGGATGTACAGCGGGATGGATATGAGAAAGTCTTAGGTAAATTTCAAGATTAAAGAATGAATCATAATGGTAATTGCCTTTTCCAACTGTGTCAAGAGTTTAACTTGTATGTAACAAACACTACGTTTAACCACAGAAAGTTACACTCGTATACTTGGCGCAGAGGAGAAGACAAAAGCATTAAAGAGTTTACAATTATGGATAATCAATTGAGAAGCAAAGTTGTGAATACAAAAGTGTACCGTAGCGTCAGTGTTGGCATAGACTACTTCTTAGTGATCTGTCAAGTTAAGGCCATTACGCCAGCGTTAGCGATACCGTGTGAAAATGACCACTACAGAACTTAAACGAATAAAAGTTGGTAAGCTTCAAGATCAGAATGTAAAAGATGAATATGTAGAGCAATTGGAAGATAGTTTGGATGAAATCAAACAGTACGAATGTTTAGACCTTGACAAATTATGGAAAGTGACGAAATCTATATTAACAGATGATGCAAAAATGTGGAGTGAATAAGAGAACAAATGTTAATAAGAAAGATAATTAATTATGAAATTTTGAAGCGAGGAAAGTAGTCAGTGAAAAGAAGAAAGCATGGCTGGATTTACTGTCTGCAAAAGCCAACTACAGAATGTAAAGAAAGGACAGTTTGAAAGATAAGCTAAAAGATGCTGAAAGCACGTATAAATATGCAAAAATAAGAGCGAAATAATGAGTGAAAAGAAGAAAGCATGAAATAAAAGAACGGTGTAACTGGAGATACTCGGATAATTTCCGAGAAAATCAAAAAGTTTTTTAGAACATGGTGAAAAAGGCCCGGAATAATTTCGAGACATTGTGTATAAATATAATTAGACACTATGATAGATATTTACTTAACGAGGAAAATCTTAAAAGAGAGCTGGAAGCATTATTCCGAAAGCGTTTTTTGCATGTGAGGACACCGTTGCAGATGACAATGTTACTGCAACAGAATATATGATTGACGATGGAAACGAAAGAAATGATGATGGAAATGGATGAAATTATGAAAGCAATAAAATGAATGAAAGTTGGAAAAGCTACCGGATATGATAAGGTTTTGTCAGAGATGCTGAGGGGCGGTGGGCGTATAGTGGCAAGGCTGCTATTCCAGCTCTTTAATAAATGCTGCAAAAGCCGTAAGGTACCTTATGATTGGTGCAAGTCCGTCATTGTACTCCCCTATAAAAGGATAGCCCGACCGATAGGTTTGCACAAATTACCACACTATAAGCTTCCTCATGTATAAATTACTGGCGTAACTTGATTATAAGTAAAATGTACATAATCACCGTGTCTAAAATATGAAGTTGAAAATTTTAACTAAGCTGTCAGTCACAACGCACCGCATACAGAACTTTTAATTGACTCGTTCATTAAAATAATTGTTCACGTTTTCTTTAGTTCTATGAACCGACCGTTGCGGCGCTTATGTGCTGGTCTCTGCGCGTTCATAGATATTAAAGCGGATATAGCGGGGCGGGCATAAGTAGAGGCTAGTACTGTAGAATTTATCATTTCGTGAGTTTGATAATAAATCTTTGCGATGTAACTTCGTGCCAAATAAAGAGGAAAATATATTGGGTCTTTTACTGTGACCCTACTTATGTTTTTTAATTCCTTTGTACCAACCATATCCCATGCTTAAAACTATTAAGCGATTGGGTCGATGTGGAAATTGGAGAAGTTGAAGACGTCAATTGTTGTCCGAATTCGATATTTTGGTCAACTTGATTCGTATCGGTACCACTTTTGCTGGACTTCTCTATTTCTTAAACGATAGAGACAATTTTTCCTGATCTCGAAAGTTATTTTAGACATTCCAAACGGATTTTAATGTTTTCGTTTTGTATTTTTTTGGTTTCCTTCTTATCATTCTGACATGTGAGCGAAGCACATTTTTTTTTAATATGGGAAATAGATTACTTTTAAGCCAAACTATGACATGTATGTTATTCTTTAAAATGAAGTTCCTTGGTCCAGATCCATCGAGTAGTTACGACTTTTAAAGGTCACTTTGCAGCAGAGAACGTCCAACACGTTATTCCAACGCTAAATTTTGCGGAAATAAAAATGCAAGAATCTTAACAATTTATGATTATAATTTTTGTGACTTATAAGTTTTAATAGCACAAAGCTTACAAAATTAAGCGTTTTTCATATCGTAATTTTTATGCACGAACCAAACGCAAAACGTTCATCGAATTTAGATACAAAGAATTTTTTTGTTTAATTAATTTGTTATTAAATTAATAATGAGAAAAAAAATGTTTATTTGATTTAAAAAAATGCAACAATGATAATTATTATTATTATTAGTATTCAATAATAAGTGCATCTGAAAATTATAAATAAATTTGATAATAAATATTTTTTTGAAATCAATAACTAACTTTAAGTTTTTCAGAATCACAAACTCCTATTTACTTATTAGGGATGAACATCCACTTTATTTTACTACACAAGGGGGAGTTGCACCAAAAGGTGAAAACGGTAATCGCTATATCTTCCTTAAGATTTGACAGTTGATATGTGATCAATCTGTAAGTCTTACAGGTAACGATTAACGAATTACGTTTTACCTTTTGTTGTAGAACGCCTAAACTTTAGAAAATTAGAATTTACACTCTTTTTGAAATATATCCCTTCCCCTAATCTACCGTCGTTGCCTCCACCTCCATCACCAAACTAGGAGGGCTCAACCGCTTCCATGCACATCCGCCGCCGAAGGTCACCGTTGTCCACGTGCCGGGCGGGCGCGGGGCGCGCTGTGGCAGTGACAGTGGTCGTGGGGCCCCCCTTATGACCTATTTTCAGATCCCTTGGGGTCGTGACGCAAGCACGAACGCACTCCCCGTGGCCCCCGCGCCGCCCGCCCCGCGGCGCGGCCGCGGGCCTTTTGATGATAACGTTGTAATTGAGGCGCGGACGGCCCGCGCCGCCGATACGCGGCCGTATTGTTGTTTACGCGTAACTCTATGGAAACGGCCGAAACGGCGCCATTTATATTTAAAGCGCGTGATTCTTTTTTTTAATCTAGCAAATGCGCCGCAAAACAATGGACGTGGATTCGGTCCCATATATAACAGTATTCGATTTTTATGGGCTTAATGGTTTTAACTCGTATATAAATAGGGAGATGAATTTTATACCAGTCTGTTTTTAGGGATAAAAGAAGATATAGAATAAGTTACTTGCTGATGGAGGTCTCCAGAACTTCAAAAGGCATGCAAACTTCTCATTTAGAGTAGGGATTATGCTCTAATTAAATTTTCGTTCTATAGTAAGACATGATATGGACTACGCAATCACAAACAAAGTATAAAGCATTTGTAATAGTTTTAACAGCTAAAAAAAATGTACTCATGTGAGTGAAACCCCACTTTCAATTATTATCTGTAATGGAATGCTTTTGTTTTTATAATAATCCTAAATTAACAAAATTATCACAGTACCTATTCATCCTAAAATAAGTTTTTAACATCACTTTTACTGTGAAAAGAAAGACTGTTTTTTTTTTTTTCGAAATATCATTATTCTAGAGTTTAAGTGTGAGGATGGTACTAGTAAACCGGTGTAAACAAGAAGAAGAAGTTTTAATCGAGTCTAAATAAATGATGCACACGATATCAATATTGCAGTAGTCAGATTGGGCGAGTGTGGGGTAGGCTGAGTCGGCGGGCGGCGGGCGGGGCGGGCGGGGGCGGGGGCTGCAGCCCGGCGCAGCGCCCCAGTTCCGCGACCCGCCGCCCAAATGTTAATGACCTCCAAAAGCCGGGTCGAAGTTCACCGCTACACGAGCCACAAATACACTTCTACCTAAAGATATATACGCTTTTTACGGGTCAACCCATGTATTGATCTCCTTTAAATTTGTTTAGGAACGAATCTAGGTTGGATCGGGTCAGACGAAGCCTTCTCGAGTGTTGTCAAAATTTGCTTTATGAAAACGTAAACAAAAGCAGAAAGGAAGCATTGTTGTACAAAATTATTTTAAGAAATAAATACGCATAATACACATACAAAGCATAGATAAAAATATAAGTTTTAACATTATACAGTATCAAAAAATCGACTCACGTTTCACACGAGCGGAGATCTTTACAAAATATATTTTTTTAATAGTTTTTCTTTATGCATGACGTAAATCTCTCTACACATATTTCATTATGTTCTGTACAAACCGAAAAACACCCATTTAAGATGGAACGACATATTGTTAGGTAGGTCGAAGACTACTTATGAACGTTGGGCACCAGAAACATGGGTCAGATACCCATATAAATAGGCAAAGACAAAACAGTTAAGTAGGTAGCTATTTCTCTTTTTTGTTTAATAGTTATTGACAAGATTTAGAGATATAAATTATTAAAAAAATATATAATCAGACATCGGAGACTGATAACAGAAGTGAAAACTTAAAGCAATTAGTTAACAGTAACTTTTGGAAATTAGTTAATTTAAATAAATTGTAATATTTAAATATTACAATTTTTGTATTAAAATCATTTACATTAGTCTGGTTTTCACATCTATTGACACTCGGAACAGTTATATACATTATTATATGGTTTATTTATTAATTAAAACAAATATGGGCTGCTTTAAATTGCAAAATAGAAACTTTTTAATTTAAACAAAACAACAATAACGTTGCCGTTAAATAAAATTTAAAAGTGTAATTTACACATATACAAGATTTTAGATGGATTTAATCCATCCGAAAATCGCTTAAGACGGATACAGAAGTTTTCAAATATACTGCATTAGTATGTCGATAAGGCGAACCCATAAGATTTTCCCCTATCAAATATCGTTCAACGCGCTTAAACAAAAGTTTTCTTCACTTCAAAAATTTCGGAAACATTTTTTGTTTCGCCCCGTTTCATGTAGAACCGAAGGCTTAATTTAGAATTCTCTCAAGAATTCACACTTAGAAGTTTACCCTACTTATCACTACATCCTACAAGTCTTTGTACAATCTCAATGCAGTTTTCAATATTTAGAATTCGTTGTATCTGTTATACATCATTCCCTATGTATTTTTGGGAAACACACGCTAATGAAGTATTTATAAACGCTCGCAATCGACATAATAGAATAGAATTTAAGGAAATTATCTGCATTGACCATAGAGATGCAACTTTTGACAAAAGAAACTCATAACGCTTGAAACCAAAGATTTAATGATTTACAATCGAACTTCGACCATTACAGGCGACCACTGGTGTATATTAATAACTTACTAAATATACCTTTAGAGAGAGTCATAGATTTTATCTGGTCCACGGTTAACACCTTTAACCTTCAGCTCGCAACAGCAAATTCGCAATACGTATTTTATTAGCGCCGCAGCGGGTATGCACCTAAACTGCACTAATCATAAGTATGTAGCCGATGAATAATGAACACGATTGCACTGTTTCAACATGTACTATGCTCTTTTCAGTTTCAAAACGAAAGGAAAATTATAGTTCAGAAATCGGATTAAATTATTAGTCTCAATACTTTGCAGCTGGAGAGCGTCCTTGCCAGTTCGATGGTCCGGCGTTTGCTCACATTCACACACACATACACACACACACACATATACAGCGACGCACATGGATCTATGCAGTTCTATATATAGAATGTTGCACACATATGAATGCCGTTCAATGCATTAGGTAAACACAAACGGATCTTGGCAAAAGGAAATTGCACATATTTTTAGAGTACCGCCACGGCGGCGCGCACGGCGTATGTTTGTGGTTGTCTGTGGTTGTTGTCTTGTATTGTTGTCTTGTGGCACGTCTGTGGTTGATTATACCATATTTAAACGTCAATAAATGATCAGCGAAATGTCGAAAACAGTAGATACAATTACTCTTACTGCATATTGCCCGGATTTTTGATTGGTTCAGCCATGCTTGCAATTTTGACATATAAATAAGTTGACATATTTTGCATATATCTATGAATATCGCGCAGCATCATATCTATATATTGAATTAATGAAGCGAAGTGACACCAATGAGAGCTGTTTTGTGAAGAAATCTTGAAGCATGCTAGCATAGAAAGAAGCACCACTGCCACGCCAACAGTGGCTGGAAATCAGTGGTTGTGATACATATACACGCATACAAACTATAGGTATACGTACATATCAAACCACCTTGATTTGACATGGTGGACATTCCGGGCGAGCAGAAAACAAAAAATTTTGCCAATCTTGCGAAGAATGATCCAACTACTTCCAAGTTCCACGACGGCGATCTGCAAAATATTATCACCGCTCATCTCCAGTGTCCCTGAATTTCAGTGTCCTCGACCATTGAAGTTCGCCATCACTGAAATTGAACATGGTTTAATCGATGATTATTAATACGTTACTTAAGATTATAGTTGTCCTAACCCACATCTAACTTTTTTAATATATCATTTCATATAGATTCAAATCGATATATAAGGCTATTTATTATGTATAAAGAATATAATCTATCAAATGTCCCACAGATTTATTGTGTCATGAACCGTAATTGTGATTTTTGTGATTAGAACATTAAATTCGTTTTATAAGATATTATTTTCTGACGACAGTTCATGAGTTTCACTGCCTTAAAACGCAACAGTCTGTGAGAAATGTTATTGTTCATTAATCATATTAAATCACATATCTGAAATGGCTGGATTATTTTTTCTTTAGATATTTTGAATCATCATACGAATAAACGCTGCGTATCATCGATTAAAATAAATGTCGTTTTTTTTCTGTTACTTCATGTTTTGTGTCGTTTTTGTGCTGACCTGCTTAGTTTAGAATTTTCTGACCTCTGACTTTGCTCACTTAGGCATAGAAAAAACCCGACTTTAGAGTATGCATTATCCGGTTTCGACTGTACATTCTCGATTTCGACTAAAAACTGCATTGAAAAATTTCATTATTTTAATTTACTACCCTACAAAATGAACTCGGGTTCCATACTTGCAAGATTATTTATGAAGCTTATCTATAAAAACCATATATACACAAGTAAATTATGTTTTAAGTCGTTTTATTATGCTAAATGTTTTACGTTTTCAAGGACATTATGAAAAAATATTCGACTATATATTGTTTTCATTTTTGCTTAAAGTTTAAAACAAAACAATAATTAGAAAAGTTAAGAACATTAATAATACCTTTTAAAATTAAAAATTTCACTATGACTACGCCAACTACGCACGTTGATACGCACCAGGTTGATGTATCGAGTGTGTTTACCTACTTCAAGGAGTCTTATGCCCTTCAATGGTATATAAAAGGAATTGGCGAAATATAATCTTTTCATACTCTTTTTTATTTCGATTGAAAAACTTGAACGTGACGCACTCTACACTGGTCTGATGTAGAATTAAGATCTCCATCAATTTTTCATCAACGTGGTGCTAAAGTTTCGGGTTGGCCAACAATTTAATACGCTTTCAGAGGCAAGTTGTAAATGGTTTTAATTTGATTAGCATTAATAACTTTTATGACTATTTCACTTATGGCCAGGGTTTGGGCCAAATCCTTCGGATCAGAATATATCAAACCTACTGATACGAAGGCATCGTGATGACCATTTGGATGCTAGACACCACCATATCTATAAGGATGGAGATTGGGTATGTAGAAAGTCAAATTAATTAATGAAAAGTTTGTATCTATAAAAATTTTCAACTCTCAAGCACAGAATTAAGTATTTGACGTTACTAAGTAATTATTATAAAAATGAATATATTCCGTAAGATCATCGTAAATTAAATACATAATTACAGTAATGCCTTAGCGAAATAGGAAATAGAGGAATGGTTCACTTCAGTCATTCAGTGACACAACAGCTAGAGTCTACGATAGATTAAATATATTGCACACCTCATAACGCGAAACGTTTGAGTTGCGCTGTACTCTCGACTTATCAATGCCAAGCAATTATCTGAACTTAAATTGACTCTATTGTATTGTAGAGTCCGTTGGTTCCCGGGATCTATTTGTTAAAATTCCTAGGAATATATCCTTTAGTTACACCTCCACCAAATAGATCCTGAGAGCCAAGAAGCTCTACAATATTCATAGTGTAGTTATACAATTATACAAGTACACATAAGCTAAAAAAAACACTATTATTATCACATTTATAAAAAAAAAAAACATTTATTCTATTTAATATTAAAAAGAACTGTTTAAAAGTAATTGATATTGAGATGTATTTGTTTATAGATACTGTAGTCATGATAACGGTCGAAAACTTTATATATCAGAAGTGTTTTTTTCTATTATTAACTTTAGAATCACTGTGAGTATTGAATATAATTAGTGTAGTTTGTTTATAAAAATTATACTTGTTGAAAAACATTATGATACGTATGTATTTTTTTGAGAGAGTGACGTGACGTGAAATGGATTAAATTATAATCGTAATACCGTTCGGCGTTTGCAGATGTCACTATGAGTCAGTTTACTAGTTTATTTTGATTTAATTTTTCTTATAAGTTCTTCAGGATAACATGTATTTTTTTTTTCGTTCTCCGTTTTACTTTAAAAATTAGCAATAGAATTTATATTTTATTAAAAATTAAATGACCCTTGCAAGACGTGCACTTTAGCATTTTTGTAACATTAGTAAGATACATCCTACATCATCACATTATGAAGACGTACAAATTAATTGAAAAATCTGACTAGCAATTTAACAAAATTCATATCTCAATTGCGATTTTGTTAAAGCTACCGCGACTAAATAAAAAGAGTGATTTTTGGCAGAAATAGTTTAGTTTAAGTTTCTTCAACGCTATCTACGTAAAGGGATAATGGCAAATAAATAGAAATAAAACGAATGGCGATGAACAAATGCAGTATGTTTGTTTAGTGTTCGGTTTAGCACGTAATCGCATTAGGCAAGCAGCTTACAAAGAAATTGTTATGCGCAAATGTGGGCGTAGTCGATGGCGTCCATAATCCCATTGTTTCCTCTGCACTGGGTGGTCTAATGAGGTGTGAATTTGCTTGGGGGGGGTGCTGTTTAAACCCATGCGCAATATGCAAAAGCTGCATAAATGTATAAACAACTAATTTCATTTTCGGACGCAATCAAACATATATTCTAGGATATTGCCTACCTTAACGCGTCCTTTTCTGCAATGCGAAAGAGAGAACTTAACGTCAAAAAAGAACTAAAATTGATAATGGCATAATTTAATTGCTGAACTATCATAATTTGTACTACGTAAGCATTTTTGGATCAAAAAGCCTCCCATTCCGGTAATTTCAAAGATGTATATACTTTTCCATTGTAACCAGGGCACATAATTATCTGCTTAAACGAGCTACGTACAAACACACGTAGGACCTAATTAGTATATGCAGCGAGTTAACAGTTTTTATTACCCTGAGGCGCACCATGTCAAACTATTTTTGTATCAGATCGAGAGTTTTGTACCTGATTAGGTTTGCAAACGACCGTTGTCACAATGCGGTGACAAACTTCTGAACTGACTGCTTAACGTGTCTCTAATATACAGAGTGAGTTAATGATACCGAATGAGATGTCAAGACGTAGAATAATAGGATAAGACGGCACACACACACATAAATATGACATAGGTTATTAATCACAAAGTTTGTTTGTGTCTTTCTTATTTGATATATGGATTGGTTTAGTGTTGAAGTGATCACTGTGATGATTCGTGTCTCGTCGAAATGCATAATCACAATGGGATTTAAGCTTTACCCACTTTTAATAGTATTCCCCGCAGGTGAAACTTCGAACCGCATAATCGATATGATGAATAATCGTTATCGAGAGTGGTGATCGGGATAAGAATCTAGAGAAGGATCAAAAGAAGAGTCAAGTTCAGGAGATTAGTTTAAGTCAATTTTTTTTGTAATATGTGCTCATGTCGAAATTGACTATAAACGTTAAGATATATATTCATATTACTCATTAGACAGAACATTATAATTAGGCAATTAGAATTTTATTTATTTAAATTATTTCGACAATAATCTAATGCCCATAAAATAATATTCAAAGTTCGTTATATTGCGATTGCAATTTGCATCGAGGATCGCGACCTGACCTCATCCGTGCAGTCGTGGCCTTAGATCGCAATGAAAACTGCACCCGCGGCGCCGCGACCTCGAGCCGACCAATCACAAATCGGCGCTGACTATCGCACCAATCGCAACCCGCATGGTTTGGTGATCTGCGTCACTGGGGAAGTTGAAGTTGTTGTAACATGCAACTAACCCAGGAATCCGTATCGCTGTATGAACAATGGTAAATGTATTCAGTATGTTTAGAAACAGATTAATCTTCGATAAATTTTGATAAATATCATTTCAACCAAGCTTTCAGACCAATAAATTAAAAAATAATTAAACAATTTAAATCGATAACTTATGGTAATATATGTTTACTTAATGTAATATAAATAGTTCAAATAGTATTATACAGAAAATTATAAAAAAAAGTCAGTGTTTATATCATTGCTGTACGTTACAGGACTAAACCTTTATGGTATTAAATTAGTGTCGATATATTTTACAACGAAATTTGATACTAGAGATTATTTTTATTTGTGCAGATCTTGTACAAGCGTATAGTGAACGAAGTGGATACACGCCTCGCCCCCAACAACGCAAACGGATCAAAAGAAAACTATCGACGACCCCGCGGCGCGGGCGCGGCGACCGGCCCCCCTCCCGCCGGCCGCGTCGCAGCACTTTAGGTACCCGTGAAGCATAACTCGGTTGCGAAACATCCGCATCGGTTACTTCCCCGCCGCATGATCTATGGCCGCGGCGCGTCTCGCCGACGTAACTGTACCGAATTTCGCCCGCACCGGCTTTAGAAAGCGAGTCTTTGTTTTCACTCCGCGGCGGTAATCTATAGTAATGAGGAGAGATCATCGCTCCCCGTCCCGTAAGTCGCCGGCCGGACCGCGCCGCCGCGCCGCGCGCTGGCGCACCTCCAACTCGCGCTCTCTACTCGCGTCCGCCGCGAGCGACGAGCACCTGATTCTTTTCTTGGAATTCATGAAAATCAGTGTTTATGTCATGCACTAGTTCTTGCACGATCTCGGAGTAAACTGAATTTCGAATACATCTCGTTTTTCTTTTGCCATTTGACTCTGCACGATGACGATTTTTCAAAATAAATATCGCATATGGAGTGTATCGAAATGAGATCTTTTAGGTATGCCCCAAATTTCAATCGGCATACGCGAAACGAACATTTATTTCGTAACGCCCGGTAGATATCGATAAAATAAAAACTTTTTAATATGTAACCGTTTTTGTAAAATTATTATTTATTATTGCGCGATACCGGCGCAACAGCAAGCGAGCTTATGAAATACGGATGAGTTGGCATTTTTTTAGTTCAAGTATAAAAACGAAAACGGAAAGTGTTGTAAGTGGGCCCGAAACGATAATCGATTACGTCAATGACTCTCCGTAACTCGGTCGACATTCGTACGACTCGTGTGCCGGACGACGATAAAGTCATATTACGCGGAATAACAAAACCGACGGGTCCTCTGTGTGCCTACGCATATTTAAAATCGGCAAGCGGCTCGGCCACGATCTAGAACTTGCCCGATTTTTATAGCGGGTTTAGAGAAGCGAGCGAACTTGCCCTAGTGACCACGGCCGGTGGTGAGGCGCCAATATAAATATAATCCGCCGAAAGCCGCCCGCCAGCGGCCACGCGCCCTCGCCCGCCCACGCGCGCTCTATGCTCATTTACTTCTAGACGTTCGCCGCCAGAGCCGCTTCGGGTTTATGTTGAAATTCTCATATTTCAAACATCACGATCCGTGCAACAGTCCGATTTATGTTCGTGGATTATGTTATAAATTACAGT
The DNA here is from genome assembly GCA_005406025.1 of Eumeta japonica. Taxonomy (NCBI): domain Eukaryota; kingdom Metazoa; phylum Arthropoda; class Insecta; order Lepidoptera; family Psychidae; genus Eumeta; species Eumeta japonica. The sequence continues at coordinate 194,807 of BGZK01000227.1, forward strand.
TGTCCCTATACGTACTGTCACTGGATACGATGCATTGGAATTGACAATCGCTATACTGTACGAGGACGTACGATTTCCATGTATAAAACTTTCATAATACTGTTTTTCCCGAAACGAAAATTTGGCATTTCGAAAATGCACGGAAGAGCAGCGGGGGCCGGGGTGCCGGGGTTAGGCAGGGCGGCCGCCGGATCGCGCCGCGTAACCCACATACCGGTCAACACTCCGGCACAGTCAACACCCGCCGCAGGGACGCGGGCCGCGTTTACACCGGCGAGGAACTCGACGGCCGCGAAGTCGCAGGCGAGTCGAGTGGTGCGAGTGATGGCCCCGTACGCGATTGTGACAGATCCTATGTGAATTGTCTCAATCGTGAATGAAGTGACAATAACAATAAATACGATCGCTCAAATATATGCGATCAGTTCGATGTTGAATCTAGTGGTTTGTATAGGACTTGCAATGGACGACTTGTACAATGATATAAGAACTAAAACTTATTTCTTTGCAGATAAGTAAGAAAAATAATTGATTTTCGTATCAAAAAAGAAGGAAATTAAATTTATTTTGTTTTCCTTCATTTATACAGGACATCAGTCCCACAGATTAAGAGCCGGGTACACTATGCAATATTAAATCTTAATAGTTCAACAAGGTCTGTACTCATAGAATTGATGGCCAATTACGGTGATAGTGGCTAATTATGATGCGGTTCACTACGAACAGACGAAAATTTTCACTTTTATCGTTTTTTATTTTATTTTTGATGGGATCAAAAACAAATTAGTGATTTAAAAATTTTGGCACATTGAAGCACCTTTTAGATTCAATGCGTTTGTTACCATGGTCTAGTGAATCAAATATAGTTATTTATTTATAAGCTCACGCTTATATACCAGAAGAGTGGATGAAAACAACACAGATCTGAAGACGAGTGTGGTTTTTAAAGGAAAACAAAAACGAAAGGAGTAAATACGCCTATGCATGTATGCAATACTGTAAATGTAAAATTCATATTATATATACGTAGTAGGTACGATCATTAAATACTTCCTTCTCCTTCACTGGCATCCATCAATTGTTTTATGTAAGCTCGTTTGACCCTTCTCTAATGTGTCAATTTGGTTTGCATAAAATTCCCTAGAGAGCTTTCGCCAATGCTTCCATCACGCAAATTTCCTTTGTAGATTTCTTCCTTAACAATATTTTCATTTATCCTTTTCAGATAGTCAAACCACTTCAACATACGTTGTCTCATTCTCTTCTCATCATTTTCTCACGTCATTATTTATATATTTGTCTCTAAAAAATACTCTACATACAATAAGCAAAGGTTGCATCTTCACTGCAATGCATCTACTTTGATGTTCATTCCGTCACAACTAACTTTCACTGTCGTACATTCGCATAAGGCCAAAAACTCCATTCGCGTGATTGCCTATCCTTAATAGGCAATCACGCGAACTACAAGACACCTACTATTATAAATACATAAAAGCTAGTAAGGCCCCATTCAATTTCTGTTCCAGTATTAACTCTCCTTTCAATATCTCTATAATCTTATTACCTTCGTTTGTAAACAAAAGACAAGTCACTTGTTCAATAGAGTTTATGTTTCAGCCATATTCAGTAAAGTTTTAGCTTTTTTCAAAAATCTTAACCTTAATCTGATTGGAATTTACTTTCATAACTTTTTTCTTAACAAAAAACCTTTTATTTTAAATACTATTGACTGCAACTCGCATGTCGATGTCGCAAGATTTTTTTTGGTCGTTGGCGTACAGTAAGCATTTCACCGTATTTCTCTTATTGTTACTCCATATTTGAATTTTTCCAAAACAACTATTCATGAATAGTGGCAACGTTCTACATCCTAATCTGACACCTAACACCGATCAATGTATGCCTTATTTTTTTTTTCTGATGCAGGCATTGGAGAATCTGTGCGGAGATTAAAATGTCATAAATACGCTAGTCGCACCATCTTGTCTCTATTATAAGCTTTTTTTAAATCCAAGAAAGTACAAAACATTCTTTAAACCTTCACCAAAAAATTCTTCGTAATTTTTTCGGGGGACAATTCGTTACATATATTCCACTTCTTTTCGAAATTCCTTTTATACATTCCCGATCTTACTTGTGACTGAAAGTAAATTGCTAACATATCACTTATATTTTTTAAACACAGTCTGCTAACGATGCTGAAGAGACGTGTAGAAATGCAATTTTCGTCAACCTGCCGTAAATAAATATGTCATTGAGAAAAGGACGGAAAAATTGAAATGGAAAAAATAACGATGATATTCTTATCTATTAGTGATATGGATGTATCAATTCAAGAATAAGAAATATCATTTAAGTAATTATATCTATTTACGTATCTACAATTTATAAAGCGACTAATAAATGTGATAATATCATTATTATATTTAAGCTACATATGTTACTTATATTTGTAATAAATTGAGTTAAATTATTGTACTAGTAACTCATAAAACAAACCTTATTAAAATGCAGTTTACTTATTTGCAGACTGTAAATTCACCTTACCTGAAACAGAAAAAGCACACTTTCTAATTTGCATAGTAATTGTGTCAACTTCGGTAGTTTTGGCGCCGGCTGAATTAACAAACCGCATTTCTAAAGAACACATGCTCGATTTGACCTACAATATTGATACAAAAGAGGAGACATACCGAGATAAGTAGGTAAAGAAAATGTATGAATTCCGTATCTTCAACTACTAACACATTGCTCGCACAGCGTCGATGGGAATTCTATTTATCGAATAACCGATTCCATTTCATCATTACCTCACCTCACCTCATCAGTTTTTGTCCAAGTTTCAGAACTTAGATAAAAACTCAATGATAAGGCGGACCCGGTTCGAAACACCCAACTCTTGTTTGGAAACGAAAAAGATGTACGTAATTCATTATTACGCACAATGATAGAACAGATAGCTATGTCAACAGACTGATTGCCCAGTAAATACATCAATATACCTATACATAATGCCTAGTAAATACATCAATTCTTCAATTAAAATATTCGCATAAAACGTTCGCTTTGCTCGCTCGTCCTATTGTCGCAAGCCGGACACATTGTAATGTAGTAACATTGCTTTCTATTCATAAACTTTTATAGATAGATCTTTAATTCACATGTCGAATCGTAGGGTCTAAAATGTTTAAAGTACATTTTTCCGTCACTGTCCCATATATTCGTTGACATCGAATATATGAGAATGAATATCTGTATCATTATCCCTGAGTTTTGCAATTTCGTTAAACCTTTTAATATTTGTCCTGAACCGGGACCGGACAACCACTGAATCAGTGATAGATATTGAGACCGCAAAGGAGTTTTGCATCAGAGCCGAGATCGGAAATAGGGATCGATTCTACTTGTGAGCTGGAGGAGCAGCAGACGGCTATTCCACACTACACCAACATGAATTCTAAAACCCCCACATATCGTTGTTAACTGTCGTTCTGTCGTTGTGTCGTGTTATCTATATGAAGTTACTGTGTGTAGAATGTAATATGCCCTCATACGTTTTCGTATATGACTTCTTACGAGAAAAATAGATGAGAAATATAAATATGTGAATGATCGCCTCTTTACTTGTAGAGGAAGTATGCTAAAAAAAATTCACGAATTTATTCTACCAATTTTTCGGCGTAATTAGTATGTGTAGCCCTATCAAATTACAGCTTTTTAGTACTAAGAGGCTTTTAGCTAAGCCACGTACATACAGATAGACAAATAGACAGACATCCAGACGGACATGTCGAAACTATAAGGGTTCGTTATAGACTCGGAATCCTGAAAAGAAATAAAATAATAAGTTTTAAACGCCAAATACTTGACAATTACAATTATAATATTAAGTACTCTCAAGGCTATATGTACACAATGTTGTGCAAAATTTAAAATTCTTTCTTGAAATTTCGTTAACGTTTTATCTTATAATAAATAAAGAGGGCAAACGAGAGTTCAAGTCATTGTACAATAAACGACCACCGCTGGCCCGGAAGGTTCTTAACTCGGGGGGGAAAATAAATGCGCACGCATCGCGTTCCTTGCAACTATAACAAATATATTTCTTCATATAAAAACTCACAGAGAAGATAATTTAAAAGGGTAAAGTATTTTATAAAACACTTTTTGGATACCCTAATCGAACTAAGAACTTTTCCGTTCCCCGTACAATCCACGTACAATCCACGTTTATACGGTATTTATAATGTCTATAAACTTGATAAAGATAAATTTAAAATAAGTGTTTTAATGGTCTACCCTTTGCGTAAGTTTTATTTGCGAATTTCTTCATAAGCGTAGTTAATAAGCTATCGTTGTATAGACAGACATATTCAAAAGTATTGGAGGCGTACTTGTGTACACATCAAAATAAGATCGTTCACGAAATATTAACGGCGAGTTGTACCAAAATAAATATTCAAAATTGAAAACGTCATCACAAATAATTATCACGGTTAAATGGGCCCTGCTAATTAATGAGCAATAATCGACTAACTTACGACACGTATATTTTTAAATCTTGACCAAAACATATAGGAGCATTGCTTTACCCAATGCGAAGGTCTGCATTGACAGTGGTACGATAACTTAACGGACGATTATTTTTAAGTCATCGATCGTCCAAAATGTAACTAACGCCAGTTAGACAGGCGAGTCGACTCGTGCCAGCGGTGCAATACCGGTAAAGAGGCCGATGTGATATTAGATGGGACTAGACAAGGCCATAACTATCAGTGAAATGGCGAGAGGAAAAGAGACGGACATACGAGGTATTTATTGCACACTCCAACATACGTCGAGTGCAATTCACGCACACTCGCATACGTTTTCTATTTCTAGTCCTGTCCTAGCTATGCCTACGATGTCGTCAATATGAAGTGATAAAACCAGAGACTAGTACTCGCTGTCTTCTCGCTTATTAATATTACGACACGATACGAACCCGTTCATTTATTTGTATTACTCTTCTCAGATTTAGAAAAATAAAACAATTTTAATGTCTATTATATAAATACAGACTATTTGAAATTAATTTTAAAAATATAATATTTTTGATGAAATCTGATAACATAGTAAATGATTTATGTCTTAACGAATACAGCGTTTTACAAATACAGATTTTCTACACGTATTATAGAGTATTTCATTTCGTAAGCGAATCAAAATCTGTCAAGGTTTTAGCGTTTCGTTCAAGCGGTGACGCATACTGAAACATCGAAACAATTTTTACGAAAAGCGATTTAACAAAGTACATGAGAAATTATGGTTCTTGATATATACAGACACAATCTAACTTACATATTTCTCAAACTGATATAACGGGGAAGGTTTTAAAAAAGGTAATATTTTTTTTGATCCTAATATTCAACAAGCTATTTGACATAATCCTACGTAAGATACTTCCATTTTGCACATTCTTGCATCACCACTGTTAAAATGCCATACATTATTTTTTTTAATGTAATTTTCAGTAATATTTTCTTTTAAAACGATTCTCTATTTATATTAAATTATTCATTTTTCATTAATTATATTGAGTACTTCTGAGTTATCCAGTTCGATAAAGGTGCAGTACTGACGCATAACAGTCGGTCGTGCTCACAATTATACTATAAACTTTTATAAAATCTATCAAGTCAGTAATATTAGTCATTCAAAAGTTTCCTTTAGGAAAAACCTACTTAGTCTGACACTTACATTTTCAAAATATTTTAGGTGTGAAAAATTTAAACTCATCGCTACATAACCATAAAAGATATACGCTACACGCACAATCAAGTCAAAGTCATCAAACTGTTGCCCTGTCAAAGATTTTGTACACATGGCAAAGCCTCGAGGCAACTGTACGACAGTAAGTGAGGAAAAACTGAGGTTCAACGCTGAGAAACCGTTGTCTTAACATTTGCTTCTAGAATTCGGACAGTGATCTTATAGCGTACCTGGCATTGTCTGCTCTCCACAGTCAAAAATTCTTTTGCATTACTAATTCACACCTAGATTTCTAACGTTCGTTACCACACCGCCCGTAATGACCGACACTTGCTGTCAGTTGTAAGCACTTAGCGCTCACTTTATGCCGACGGGCAAAATTTAACATACAACGGGACAAAGTTCACGTCGAACAGTGAGACATTTCGTAATTTTCCATTAATTCGATAGCTCTATCAAAACATTACATCGAAACTACGAAATCGCATTAGTATGTTTAATTTTTATGATCTGGCAAGGAAAAGATTTTTAATTTATACGATGTTTTTTTATTGAAGTTTGTTTGGGTAGTGTTTGTGTGCTTTATTCGAATAAATAAATAATGTACAGTTACAAAAATATCATATATAATGGATGTAAAGAAATGAACTTCGTTTTAACTTCCTAGTCACATAAAACTATAGAGGAAATAAATCAGTAAATTAATAAAATTATCCTAATACACACTTAATTACTAGTCATTTAATTTTGTATGCAGTTATCGTTATGTAATTTTACAACGGTTTTATTAAATTTTCGTAATATTCTTAATTTTATAAAGTAGATGAAAAACCAAATATGTGTTGGCAACACCAACAATATTCCCAAAATTTACAAATGTTCTAATATACGTATTAACAAAACTCATTATTATATCTTCCTCTAATATTCGAAAGCTAATGTGACGTGAAATATTAAGTGCCAAGGCTCAAGGAAATGGCCGAGTTGGAACCGCCTGTTCGGATGCCCTTAAGGTTACATGAGAACGTGGGTTTGATAATGTAAGTATTTGTACGGTGCTGCGTAATGACTAAATTAACATTTATTTAGTTAGATGTAAACACTTAAACGACCCGATAATGAAAGAGTTGATATGGGATTTGCAAAAGGACTAATTGATTTTACGCGTGATCTCATCACTTTTTTGAAGTAAAAGTGTCTCTTTCAATCCTTTGTGTGGGATGGCCTGTTCTTATTTTGATATATCCAAATCGTCTACGAGAATTGGTTTGAATGATGGTGAGAACTACAACAATGTTTGTCGATGGTTTAGAACCTTATACACAGACAGACAGCCCCGCACTGCTCGACAATGGAACTTTTGTGAAATTAAGATAGAGGTATGAAGCATCTCCTAAGCTAATCTTACAGGGATCGAAAGATGATATACATTAGATTAGTGATCACCTGACAGTCAGAATTTCATTGTACAAAAAAAATGCAAAAACTTCACACATAGGTAGCAAAGACTTGTTACCTATAGATGACAAGTCGCTCAATGAAATTGAAACACCTGCAGGTAACTATGACAATAGTTAGCGACGGGTGAAATCAAATTATCATTACTCTATAACTATATTATGTGTAAGTGTGTTTGTATTTTGTATTTTTAAATAAAAAATACAAAATAGGTACTCGGATTTGAAAAACGTTCTTCCCTATACATTTTCATTTAATACTTCTGTAGACATTTAAAAAATGGACGCACGTTCATTTCTCGACACGCAATGTTTACTTGGCGACGTGGTGTAACTCATAAATCAAACTCATATTTTTATGGCTTTTTTTTTAATGTACCCCTATTCCGATAAATTAAACAAGTGACACGGAACGTTTGGATTTGTTTTTATTAATCTGAGGTCAATTAATAATAATAATTGATGTAGTCTTACAGCGAAGACTATCACAATTATTATTATGTTGGCATAAAGTATTGATACCATTGTGTTTTAATAAATAGATTTTTTTTCCAAAATAATTGCCTATCCTGTAATTAACGCTGATAGCATTAGAGTTCAAATTGTGGTATATGGTTTAGAAATCTGGTAATCATCAATCTTCACTTCACCTTATCAGTGCTACATATGCTAAGTATTTTATTAAAGCATTTATGGTAAAAGAGTCCCAAGGACACAAAGCACTAAGGGTCTATTTAAGGGATCAAAAGGCAATCTTTATATAAAAATTACAAGAATGAGAATTGCAACTGGATTTAATTTTATAATAAAATGTATTTCATCAAAATCGGTTTATCCATAACTTTTATGATTTTTTAAGAGTTCAGTAGTCCGCAATCTTGGATCTATTACCAATATAGTCAAGATTTTGACCCAAAGTCGGAATGCTGTGGATTTATTTCTTTTTTACCTAATAATCTTTATATTTCGGGTTAATTAATATGACGGCAATTTTTCTCTATTTGAAGAAGAGATCTCCATTTAAATACAACTTTTATAATAAGTATTCATCTAAAAACAAAATAGAAAAATGTCCCTACTTGCAGATGACAAGATATTTGCGTAGATGCAGCCATGGGCTACAGTTAATCAAGAGAAATAACTATCAAATAGAAATTATCGGCAGTTACGATGCCTTTTTTAGCTATTCTCCAAATGTAAATAATAAAAAAAGACCTGAAACAACATATAGATTCAAGCGAACGCCTCTATGGAGGGTGCAGTTCGCGTGATTCTTACGTTTTTAATATCGACGGAAGGAAAGTGTGTGTTCTCATAAAGTGCGCCGATCGCGTGCAGCGCCCGACGCCAGTGTTCGATTATTATCCCTGTTTCGTATTCCAAAATCTTTTAAGACATGGAAATATTTATTTTGTCAACGATAAATTATCTATTTTTTCCAATAACATTAGACGTTTATGATATGTATTAGCCGAAACAAAATGATCAAGGACAATAAACCGTGATAACAATTAACACCACTACATTACTGAACCGTATCGATGCATTAAACTGTAAAACAAACTAATTTAAAGTTTAAAGTAATTATCAAATATTCATTAATGAAATGATTTTTTTAGCATTTCAATGATAACACCATAAATAATATTATCTGTTGAATAGTTTGATAAAAAAATTGTAAAATTAAAATTTGTTATAAATGATAGCCATTTTTGGCAACAAAGCTTTTCTTAAATATAAACAATTTTAAAAATCGATATACTATCGGAGATGAAATATTGTAAAGTAATTTACGGTTAATTAAAAATGTTTATAAATTATAAAATTTCTCGGACAGCAAGCAGATTCTGACTCATTAAGTCTCCTCTTGTGTGTCAGGATTTCCTTGAAAAATATTTATCGGGGTTATCTTGATAGATGGCGCTCGGTTAGCACACGCCCACGGCCTGAAGACTTACGGTGAGGAAACCGGACCGGCTCGGCGTCGTGTATCCATACCCGATACTTTATATCTCTCAGCCGATGGATTGTCTATGAAAAACCTTTGTGGAATTTTCGATGGACGCTGCGGCTAGAAGTGTTTTAAGTTCATGTTCATCTTAAACAATGTTACTTTACGAAGGAAGGCTCAATAATAACGAGCGATTGTGTCGCGTTATATTTGTTTTCTTATGCTTGTAGTCGAGTTTATTAATAACATACTGCATTTAATTCGAATTGTATAAAGTAAGTTGGATTGAGTTACCATCCTTTTCTTGCGTAATGCAATAACCTGCATCGGTTAGGAACTTATTTCATATAAATAATATATTTGGATAGGAATGCGATACGTAGTTAGTAAAGTACTTATATGCAAATATAGAAAGTACTAAGTAGGTATTCGTTATTTGTACCGATCATTAAGCAAATTGGCGTTCGACAGCTACATTGATTAACACTTTCACAATTTTAATACTAATTAACTTTAGCTTTATCGGTAATGATCTTTCATTCCTAGAACGAAATAATAACAATACCACATGCCTAAACAGAGTTGGATTTTAAAGCAGTTTTATTTGTAAAAAATTGAACAGCAATGATTCTTTTGTAAATAACTGTAGAAATAATCGAGAAATTTATATTTCATTATGCCGCTTTGGATCAGAGGATTCTACGAAACACGGACTTAGGCAGAGTAGATTTTGGGTAAAATGCATGTTAAATAAAATTCCGTTTTAGACCTTTTTCGATAAATAAATAGCATTCAATTCATCGAGATTCGTCGATTGCTTATAATTCTTATTATATTTCTTTGATATTCAACCAATTTCATTTATGTTATCAGTTATTATTACATTGCAATGTCAATTTATTTCGTTAACAAATATTGTATTTAGATCATTAATCCCTATGATATGTTGTTTGATGAGCTGCTTGAAAATATTTCAAATATTTCCCGTTTTATTTTTTTTATTTTTCATACATCGTCTCATTGCTCAGCGCAATGCCAATTTGCTATTTTCATAATGTGACCATTCGACAGCAGGCCGGTCGCCTTCGGCCGCGGCCGTCATCCTGATTAAGTGTCGTCCCGAATGCTCGTCTTGAATTCGAACCGGCGATGGCGCTTCTGAGAACCGTCCTGTTTTAGCCCACAATCTCGGTGACATACATTCGAAGCTAAAATGTTGCAAGCCCCCGAGCTAGCTTCTCGTTTCTAGTTTATTTTCCGAGTCGGTGTTTGATTTACGTCTTACTAAAATCGAGTTGTGTGATGTCGACGAATGTAAATTAGTCTTTTTTTTTTCCAGAAGCCGAGTGAATTGATTGCGACAGATGAATAAGCTGACGTTGCCGATGAGGAGCTGCTATAAGACTGCATTAGAACTGGTTCTAAAATCGTATAACATTCAAGAAACGTCTTATGTTACAAAATATAACACCTCTTTTTCGTTTCGTTTATTTATTACCAGTGTAATATTTTTTGTTGCTTTGTACTGCCACCTCTTGACGAACTACAATACTAAACGATTACGCTACTCTCTCCTAGATGGCGCGAAATTCATCCTTCCCATTGAAGAATGTTATTTTCAACCATTGTATAGGATGAACCTTAGTTATTCACTATGTCCAATCAATAAAATGTATATATACACGACCAATATGTGCATAATATATAATATCATACGCGCAAACAAATTTACATTTCGAAAAACAAACATACCTACCTACTGTTTGTTTTTCAGATTCATCGTGAACTTTTGAATTAATATTTAAATAACAGTACTTTATTATACAATACATAGTAAATGCTCTTACACAATTTATTTCATTAAAACATTTTAAACTTATTAATAATAAACATGACATTTTAAAGTGTTTACTGATATCGTTTGCCTGTTTAATAAATAATAACTTTATTCATTTTACAAATTTATTTGGTAATAGTACTTCCGTTCAGGTACTATAACCTAACGTTCTAGGCAGAATAGTTGTTTATTTGTAAGCATTAATTCCCCAAAAAAAATTAGATTTTCTATTAAAATTAATTACGGTCCATATTAAAAACTAAAGCTAAAGCTACTTCTTGTTTATTTTGTAAAAGAGTCACACCAGATGAAAGAGCTTGCTTGGGAGATTCAATATTCAATATATATTTTATTTTGTAGATATATATCTTATATTGAATATATATTTACAATACTTTACAGAATTTTCCTTGTCCGTTTATTGATTGTGAAATTTCGCAAGTTGATTTTGCATTATTTCCTGATATTTGATTAAGCAAAATGTTTTTCATTTTCATTCATATTAATCCGATGACTGTAATTATTCAATGATCTTGATCTAATTTTTAGAGTCTAGATTACATCCTGATGAGCAAATATATATATAATTTAATGTAGAAATGAATTCAAAAATCTATTTTAGTTAAAATTTAAAATAGTTTAAAATGTATTAAAACGGGTTTTGTATATTTTCTAAATAATAATATTCTGGAATGAGCGCAAAAAATAAAATAAAATAGCTTTCTAGGCGTCTGCTTACCTAAAATATATGTCTAAACGTATTATAACATTTAAATTATTAATAATAATTAGATATGCTCGTACAATTAAATTATTTTTATACGGTTATCGCTTAAATAATTTTAGTTTTGTTACTACTCTTATTTAATTAAATTAGTAAAATCTACTTGAAATTTTGTATAATTCTCCTTCAGTTTTGATAACAAAAGGTAAGCTTCATTGTTATCTGATGTTGTACAAAGTACAGGCAACACAAATAGCGGCAATGTTTCACCTTCAATAGAATCGATTTGAAACTTTGCATACTAGTTCAAATTATGTCCCGTTGCTAGGAGTCAGAAACTCTTTTAGCCCCGTCTGGACTAATGTTTCTGGCCAAGACTTTTCGAAGCGAGAATTCTCGGTAAATCTAATCTTTCTCGAGATGGGACAAATTATCGACAATTAAAGAAATGAAAATTTATATAAAGCTCTAACATCACTAAAATCAACATTGAGGGAAAATTAGCAAATTTTCTTCTTACCCGACAACTTTGTGAGTAAGATTAAAAACCGATTATTAGATAATGCCACTGATACCCTTATATTTTAAAAAACATATTTTATTAAAAATAGAAACCGAGAGGTTAGCGGTTGAAATGATTCCCCTGTTTAGGTTTCAATTAGATCGTATGTTTAGTTGGTTAATAAACTAGAATATTCCCACAAATTTTTAAGCATCCAATTAAAATACTGACAACTCAAAAGCATTATTAGTAACATACACACAAAACATTTTTCATAAAATAAGTGCGCATTGAGACAAATTAACATTTTATTAAAATAAAATAAAAAATTCACAATCACACTAAAGAATATTAGAAATTCACTTCACTTGCATAAATAAATCCTAAGAAATTTTCCCATGATTAGAATACAGAATATTATGTCCATTATCCATTTCATAGCTTTTACATATTGAACGCTATCTTCGGTATGCAAGTCTGACTAGCAAACAAGCACTCTTTCGGTTTCCATGTATTTCGCAGCAAAATCGGAAAACGGAATTTGATTTATAGGACCGCTTTACATTCAGACAGTTCTGTTGCAGTCTATTTTTGGAGATATCAACCAGTTTTGCAAATTAATTATGTAATGCACTCATATAATTTGTAAGCTAAAATTACTACTCGTTGAAATAATGCAACTCCTTGAAACGGTTCCTTTCTAGAGTGTCGTTTACGTACCCACTCACTTCTGCAAATATATTGCTACCGCTGTGCTTAAACTTTGACAACCGTCACATCGCATAATCTAAGAAGTAAAGAAGTAGTCGGAAAATATCTCTCGCGCTTCTACTTCACCTGTCGAGGTCCGCTGTGTTGAAGACTTGAAATCGACTTATGAGAAGGTAAGAAGGAGAATACAATGGACGTAATCCTTTACCTCCGTCTCCTGCTCCCCGTGCATCGACAGGGGATACGCCAGTGATAAATGCGGTACCCCTCATTCTTCTGTATGGAAGTTGTAGGTAAAGGACATAGAGCGCGCGGCCCTCGGTAGTATAATTTCTGCCATAAAATGGTGATGTGATTGGCGAGACGGTATTGAAGGAGGACGCTAGCCGGCAAATACATCGAATTTGCTGGTCGGTTAGTCGGGGTTGGAACGTTACGCGCGTCACGCGCTGTACGTTTAAAAATACCTAAAACTATTTATAATAAAATATTTTTTAATCAAAACGATTTATCATGTCATTTATAGTAATATATTTTTGTTTCTACCCGCCGATATTAATGAAACATAAATGTTTTCGCATATTTGTTGTACAGGTTAAACATTTTCTTATTAAATATTAAAAAGGCACAGGAGTTCGATAATTTACTTAAAAAAGAGTATTTTCATATTCATGTACTCGTATCCTTTAAAGTTCATTTAGATTTAATAAATGTGTGAACTTGAACAACCCTACACATGTCTTGGGTTAAAGCTATGTTCCACTACTTATTTTGACGTGATAATGTCTAATAAATCGATGAATTCCGGCTGCACTAAAAAGCATGACTCATTGTCGCGTTCCGCCTGAGCCGAGCGTGCAAGCGAGAGCGCGGAACGAGCGATCTCTCTTCCACTCCATCGGCCGATGCGTCCGAGTAGAAGAGAGACAGCGGCCGCACACAACCTACACGTGAACTGTTTTGTCAACTATTTATAAAGTGAAGTGAAAAGTTAATGTGGTTTCCATTGTTAATTACAACAACAATTGCGGCAAGTGATAATAATTCATTCCAATTCATAAAAGTATGCAATTTTTCATCAATGTTTTCTTATGACGTTATCACGTATCACCTATCTCCATTGCTATAGAAATAGGACATACGTCTGTTTACAAATGATTAAGGCATAATGGATAATGCATCGAAAATTTGTGACGAACCATTATCTTCGGTACAAAATGATTAAAAACATTGTTATCATTTGATTATATTATATATCAAATAAAAAATAAAGAATATTGATGCAAAAATTTACGAAAGCTGGAAAATAGTACCTATAATTCTGGAGAAAATAAATTTACCAAAAGAAATAGTAAGTGTTTTGAAATATAATCCTCATTCACAACAAAACAGCAAAGGAAAAGAAAAACGAACATTCTTATTATACTTCGGAAGTTAAACTTGTTTGAAGCCATAAGTTTCAAAACTTGTCAAGTTGAGACTCATTTCATAGTACAACTTATTGCTTTCAACTTTTGTGACACACTTTTAGAAGTACACTATTTTTTTGTGTTCACATACTAAATACGAGACAAGAACTTGGTTTTGTTTTAATGCTGTATCGTAAGCCATGAATACACTGAGAGACTAAATTTGAGGAATAGGTCGAAAATTGGTTACATTTTCATACATTCGAGGTTACTTTGAGGCTTCGGTTCTCCGCTCGGAATCGATATAGGTGCGTTTTGATGATGGACATGCAGATAATGAATGAAGGTGATGAAATCACTGTGAACGATTATACATCCATCGACTGCACAAACAGTTTAAATTATGTATGGGAAGTAAAAAGCGAAATTCACTTAAATATGTGCAAATTGTAGCACTAAGAATCAGGATCCAACGCTTTCGGAGTCACCGCGAACGTGAGGAGGTATAAATTATTTTTAAAGCTATCCCCCAATTTAGGTCCCTCGGTATAGGTAAGAAATGTTCCATGAAATTGTCTCAGCGAGCCCTAACATCGGTATAGAATCAAAATCGCGTTTAGCTCTCGACATGGTTTTCTTTTTACCACCCCGTCAAACCCCATCCCTATATATGTTAAACACGAATGTTACGTAGGACTTTACACAAGTCCATTAGAACTGCGTGCTATCTAATTCGCATTTATTGCGTTTTAACTATTAATTGAAAGTACCTCGCTTTATGCGAATTTAAAAAATGCCTGTGCCCGAAAAAGAAATCACAAAGTTTGTTCTAATTAATAGAAAACATTCAATACAAAAAATGCGTTTGTAGAAATTAATATTAGGGTAAAGAGTCATTCTGTAATTGTCAAAAAATTAACGTCATATTCCATTAGATAAATGCGATAGATTTCTTAAAGATTTCAATGCATTATATAAATCTTTATGACAAGAAAAAAAACGGAACTTTACTTATATATTTGCCCACGTTTAATGTCCAATAATTAAAGAAAATCATTATTGATACATCTATGTATCATTGAAAGATTTATCGATATATCTATAGATGTTGGCTACAAAAGTCAAAATATTTATAAGTCCATGTATAAAAAATAAACTACAAAATAATAATTGATTTAATTTATGAAAATAGCACTTTTTGTATTGATACATTATAATTTTTTCTGTTAGTAAATTCTATTTTTTATCCGAACTGATTATTACCTTTACTGCATAATAAATTATATTTATGAGTAAATGTAATCAAATCGGATAAAAAATTTATTCAATTAAGAGACGTCCATCCACATTATTCTATTCCATTTAATCCATTTATTTCGTTGTATTTGTTATGTTTCAACAAATATATATACATGCTATGGTGTCAATTATCTTTTCAAAATAATGGAACTGTGTAGGTACAGCGCTGTGAAATAGGATATAAAGAAAAAAAAGTTGAAATAAAGAGTAGTGTCGTGGGACACCAGATAGGAACAAAGTTCCTTATTATAAAAAATTTAATTTCAAGTTCCTTTCGAGGTATAAGGAAAATAATTAACCTGGTATACATTATTTATTATGATTTTGTTACTGATGCAATTAAAAAAAAACAAACTCAATGACTCTAAATATAGTGGATATATTGTATAAAAATTAAATTTTTAATTTTTGAGAAAAATACTACGTTACTGATTGCTGGGTATTGTTCACCGACATAACGTCATATGTCGTGGTTATTTCTTCTCGTTCTTTATCTTGTACAATCGGAATTATAATTATTTCTGAACTAAAAAAAAAAAACAGCAAAATATACTATGTAACTTTGACATTGTTTAATAATAACCAACAATTATAAACATATTTGTATATGTAAATAATTTATTAATTAATAATAAAAATTAATAAAATTATTTTTTATTCATTTTCATTGTATTATTAATAATAGTAATAATTAAATTGATGTCAGAGAAATTAAATATCGTTATTTTAAACAAAATGTAATTATACTCAATAATCTCATAAATAAAACAAAATTTAAGTAATAAAAAACACGAGCCACGCTTAGATCATGAAACGTTAGTGGAATGACATAATAATAATAGCAAATTGCAATAATAATAACAGTCAGCACATACGACTATAGGCACTGTATAGCCATCATACATAGGCTATACATAAAAATCTTACGCATTTATTGAACGTTACGGACGTTTTTTGCCGGCTGGGGTACCCTTCGCAACGCGCCGTACGGAACTTCGTTCCAACAAGAACGGGAATGGAAAAGATAGATCAGAAAATTAATATAATCCTAACAATAGTGGCGAAAGCAATAAAAGAAATATTTTTAAAATATTGGAATTAAATGTAAAATCATAGGACATGATACAATTTATTATACATAATACTCCAATGAATTACATCATACTTATATAAAACACTAGTCGGCGACTGTAATTGCACAAAAACACATTTCAGTCTACCGGCCAGCTTCTAGGTACGTCAACACAGACGCAATACGGATCGGGTGATGATGCATTTCGGATACGCGAGGTCGTGTGTGCGGCGCCGCGCCGGTGTGAGTCCAGACGCAAGCTAGACTACCTAGGCGCCAACGCGACGGGTGCAATGCTGCATCGGTTGGCGTAGGTCATGAGCGATAGGTCGGACGTATCCCTGCATCCCCCTTGAATGCAAGCCAAGCGAAGTACGTCATAAAACGATCCTACTTCGAGCAGGCAGTAAGGCCATTCCGTTTGTGTGACATTGTTGTGGAGTATTAGCTACGCAATTTCTTTAACTGCTAGTAAAGTATATACATAAATGTATTTATGTATATACTTGAAGTTTCGTTTCGATTCGATAGAGATAAATGAAGATATGTTCCAATTTAATAAATTCCCTTCTGGCGGATTTACAGTAAGTACTATGGAAAAAAATTGTAACAGCAATTAATATTAATTGTAGTTGTTTTTCAGTTATTAATTATACATATGTTTGTTTGCGGGTGAGCTGTTTGGACACTAAGCTTCCTACAATCTCGTTTCGGGATTTTCTATTTATTGTGATCATACTTTTTTCATAGCATATTTGAGAGGCAAACGAGCAGCTAACCGTCAGAGAGTAGGTGGTCATCGCCGCCTGTGAACACTCGCATCACCAGAGGAGTCACCAGTGCGTTACCGGCCTCTTGCCTTAGAAAGGAATGTCATATTTAATGGAGGGGGAATAGTGCTGATGGTGGGCGAAAGACGGGGAAGAGGGGGAGTGAGCCACCGGAAATATCAATCACTGGACGAAACGTGACAGCGAAAACTGCTACGTCACATCCGTATTCTGTGAGAGTGTGGTATCTCACAGGTCTAGCCGGCACCATCTTTCGTGTCGCAGCCAAGTCGGCGACCATATGTATAGCTCTACCGCAATATTATTATCATTACAATATTAAACTCGAACGCCTTTTCTCATGAAAATGAACATGTTTAAAAATAAAAGGCACAATGAATGTACTAAATTACATTATTTTTTATGACAAAAATCACACTATTACGTAATATTAATTTTGCTTAAATCATCTAATATAAGGTACATAAGACACGAAGAAATGCTTTAAAACCTGTTTTATGATAATGCAAAATTATTCTGTAATAGTCTTAGATAAGTATTATACTAGCAGTAACCAGGTGCTATAACAATGTAACACTTTGTTGCACGCGTGCCAACACCTCCAACACGGCATACTAATGCAGTTATTTTAATGATTTCAAAGGAAACAGGAAGCGCCAGTCGGACTATTTAATTTTCTCATATAAAAACGAGCTCCGTTTTAGGGTTCCGTAGCCAAAGGCGTAAAACTTAAAGCTTGTAGTTTCGCCTTGTCCGTCCGTTTCCCTTTGTAATTCCGTCATTTTCTCACCGATTCGAATGAAAACGATGAGATCATTCATTTTTTTAGAGATCACAAAAAAATGCGATAACCGTAAGATTGAGAGATGATTTTTTTTCTCGCACTCAGCGTCGTGGCGCGTTGTTTTTAGGCATTTAAAAAGACATTAAATACATATACTAAAGATTTTTTTTTTCTCTTAACTGCAGGGGCGTGCACATAGATACAAACAGGGTATGCAAAGCTAAAATAACTTACTAGTTTCAGCATTGTTTAGATTGGTGGACCACCGACGTTTCGATATCTTAATACCTTGCATAAACGAAACAATCCTGAAACTGGTAAGTTTTTTAGCTTTGCCACAAAATATATATATATATATATATATATATATATATATATATATACTACCAGCTTTGCACACCCTGTGTGAATCTCTGTGCATGCCCCTGCTCAGGTGCATATTTCGGTCTACCTCTCTCTACCGTTCGGACCATCTGTTTTCAAAATCGGGAAAGAGTCATAACAATAGAGCTTCATAAATGAATTTCATGCAAAACCACCATCTTTTTGTAAGTTTTCAGATAACCCACAACAATTTTTTTCATTAGTAACAATCCAGTCGCCGGCCCATACGTGCCAAGCATTTGAATTTTATTCAATAGATATCTACCATTCGAACATTTTGCTTTTGCCAATATTATCTTAGCTCAAATTCTCAACTTTACAAGAAGTTAAGTGACACCAGTTTGATTTGAACGCATAGCAATGATAATTTATTTTGATGTCATCGCTTGGTACCGAACTCCATATGCAGAAGGCCGACTACCACCTTGCCTTAATCTTTATTCGACAAGAGTCTCGTAAAATGACACGAGGCGAACGCGTGCGATAGGTTATAATTCGCCTTCGATAGAAATATCGATAGCGATGAATATGATTTCATACGTCGGCCGCAAACAATAATCTAACGACGAAGCCCGCGACAATCAATCGGACGACTATCGCGATCGTGCGTAATCGCGTTTGTTAGGATAGAAGCAAAGCTTTTAGAAATAATGAACATTTTCACGGAAATATCACACACTGTAACAAAAAATGCGAATGGAAAAATATTAATAAGTCGACGACGTAATTTTAATGTAAAAAAATTCCAAAGAAATATATTTGGTATTTAGCTATACCCGTTAGTTAGTTAGCTAATAAGTTGCAATGTGTGTTTAGTTCGACTTTTAAGCTTAACTTTAACCATTTTCTACTTGTACTAAAATTATCGTTTTTTTTTTTTTTGGTGTGTTGCTATGATTTTGCAAATCTTTAGGATTTAGTGCGCACATAATTAACGTTCACGCAGGACTGCAACCGCTCAGTAGCACCTGGTGGTGATAGAAGAGATCGAAAAAGAAAAACCTTTATTTATTGATCCCAGTCAACACCACGAGGAGTGATCTAAATTGTAGAAGTTGTAGATCATGGTAAGATATTTCATTTTAATGTATTTTTTTATGAGAAATTATAGAGTTTCAAGAAAAATATTTCTCAGCAACGAACGTCACGATATCAAGATTATAGTTTCCAATTCTATATATTCTCTATGTACATGAAGACTTCTGATCTATGAATTACCTAAGATCAAAAACAAAATCTTAAGTTAATAAATATGTACAGGATATTATACTAACAAATAAATTCTAATGAACGTGTAAACATGAAATTACACAACTTCAATCGTATTTTTATTGCAATCAATCTGTATGGAGACTTGTTCACGAATTTTCTTCGTAAAATCCATATTAATAAACTATTTCGTTTTACTATAGCGGTAGCGGGTAACGGCATGAAAATTGCTAAGCTCCTTATCCGAGTATTATGTCATGTACTCACAGTGTTTATTTACCAATACGTATCCCGGTTCGGGTCGTCGACCCCGAGTCCCGCTCGACGAAATTCGGCGGCTTTCGCCTTTTAGAGAGGGAGGGACTCATAGGGCGCGGCCGAAGTGCGAGGGCGCAGCGACCAAGGGTAAGAGACCTTGAGCTTGGCAAAATCAAGGGTAACGTCGTGGGAAGGTCCGTGCGAGCGCCCGTGAATATTTATACGTATTTATATATAGATCGAGTATGAAAGGTATTTTTATATTCTACGTAACGCGACACTTTTCTGGACGGATGATTAATTTATTTTTTTAACAATAGGCGGATATTCAGTTATTTATAATAGTCTATCAAATGGATAAATGGTCTCTTATTTTTTATTATGTAATTATTTTTAGATATTTACAAGTAATCAATTTTATTTTTTTATTTTCAATATCGACGAGTTCTTCCACAAAACTCCATATATATTTCCATATCAACATAAGTAAAAAATATAAGCCTCTGTTGTCTCTCATTTGGGGATGAGTCGATGCGTGTAGCGAAGTGAGTGATGTAACACAATTAACCAATCACGACGCCATAAAAATTAAAATGCACGCCGACGGGCGGCGGGCGCGACCACGTGCTCCAACGAAAATAGACGCACACACGTCGGCGGCGCGCACACCGCCCGCACGTCGCGTTCACACGGAAGCCGGCGGAAAAATCAATATTTTGAGCGAAACTACTCCCTTAGCGCCGCGGTGTGAGTGAACCTCCACAACAACAAAGCGGGCGCCCGGTTGCGGAAGGTCGCATCGGCCCGATGTCTGTAGTTAAATTTTTATCTTACGGTGATAAAAATAGAGCATGTATTCGAGCCATATACTTAGGGGTGGTTGCGTCGAGAGGGCGAAGGGCGCGGGGTCCCGCTCCGATCAATCGGTCGGGCCGGCCGCGGCCGCGTGGCGGCGGGCGTCGACCCCGCGCCGTTCGTCGGCCACTGCACCCTGCTACCCCGGCCGCCCGCGCCGCACGCACCCTCTCTTACCGAATTCTAGCTGCGCTGACATTGACTGAGCGACGGGGTCGATCACCCACTGCCGAACTCACGAGTTCTTACCTTTATCACACTACCGGCGTAAGATGTGCATATTAAGGAAATGTCACTGCATAGGCAACCGGACATTCTTAACTTATAAATAGTCCACCTGCGAACACCTTCGAAGATACACGACAGAAGAAACACACGTTAGCGTCTTATCGTTGGCATTGAACTGACCACTTCTTTGATGGAGAGAGTAAGGAGTCCGTCTAACGGACGGAAGCTGAAAACTCGATGCCCAATGCACAAAACATTTTCTTA
The DNA here is from genome assembly GCA_005406025.1 of Eumeta japonica. Classification (NCBI taxonomy): domain Eukaryota; kingdom Metazoa; phylum Arthropoda; class Insecta; order Lepidoptera; family Psychidae; genus Eumeta; species Eumeta japonica. Next base: position 216,296 of record BGZK01000227.1, read on the forward strand.
TGAACGAATTTTTTGCCACATTTCTACACATGTGTGTTCGGGGGGTTTCCTTGACGTTTTCCTGAATGACGTTGTATTGCCTTGTAGTACAGAATACTTTTAGAGAAGGGAATGTAAAAATAAATTTTTAACTAGTAAAATACATCATGAATTCATTTCATTTTTAATAAAACAATTGAAAGTATTGCAGGAATCGTGTTTGATGTTTTAAAGCCAGCGATAGGATTAACTTGATGGAAGCCGCATTCACTGACTCGAAGACATAGATAAAACATGTTCGCATCCATATTTAAATAATCTTCAGAATGAATACGCAATCTAATTCCAAATTAAAAAAAAAATGAGAAAAATATTCATCGATTTTTCTAAAAAAATTAATTGCAACTGTTACTCACTTAATTCAAATTCATGCCATAGTGCCCTGTCTAAATACATGCCCTAGAATTCCGCACGGTGAGAGACTCGTGTGTGGCTTCGATGGAGAAGGATGTCAACAACGGGTGTCGGCGTCGCGAAAGGTCGACACGAGAGGCTGCGTTTTGGTAGAACATTATAGCGCGAATTTTAATTAAGGCGAATGATTGCTGTAATGTAAGTTACAACATTAAAGTTAAACAAAAGCGACGCATTTTTTAATATCTTTATTAGATTCCAAAGTAGATCATATAACTGATATGAAGACTGTTTAATTGTGGGCACCAATGCGTTGTCTAATTCAGTTGCAACAATTAAAATTGCTGATATGTTAGAACAAAAGCTGTAAGTATTGACGTACATCATTAACAACACATAAAACATGAATCGTTTCAATGCAACCGCTAATAACTTAGACTTGGTCACAATTGAAACCTAAAACAAGTTTTATTTTTTAATTACTTATACAAAATCATTTTATAAAAACTTTCTAACTAACTGGCGGACAATGAATTAAAACGGAAAAAGATAAATTTTAAGACACCTTATCAGAGAACGGCAACCAAAATGTTTTTCCCTATACATTTCAACAAAAACATGAAGTATGAATAACTATGACAGAACGCCACAAGTGTATATCGCGATAAATGTGATATTCCCGTGGTGGGTTGGCACATGACCTCATGTCGACTTTACCTAACGTGACATGTTACAGTCAACAAGAATAAAAATTGCCCATTAAAAAGAAAACAATAATTTGGCTAGGTAGGATCTGAACAGATACAATTTTTTGCTTTGAGAATGAAAAATCGTTTTTTGATAATTTTTGACAGCTGTCGACTGGCATGTGAAAATGATTTTATGTTTAATTTAAAGGTATAGAGAACGAAGCTAACTGCAAATAAGCATGTGTTTGATGAAAATGAAATATAAGCGACTGACGTTGTTTATATATATATATATATTATTCACTATAGTAATTAAATTTTCAGAAAACATAACATTTCGATACAAAAAGAGACATTTTATTCATAAAAATGAACGACACGTGAGATGTCTGTGGCACTGAATCTGATAAAATTGAATTAAATAGTATTTAATGGTAATTAAATAGTATTTAGATATTATAAAATACACGATTAAAAAAATACATAGACCACCCTCAACGGCACGAGTGAAACGTAACTGGTATTGGTTCATACTTTCACTAGAAATATTTTATTAAAATTTTCATACTACCATAGACAAAACATGTGTAAATGAATATTTTGCAACAACAGAGGACGAATGAGGTGTCAAAAATTCGTTAAAGTTGTTAAATACAGTCGAGTAGTCGAGGTTTTTCGCTTCGATTTCAATAATTTGAATTTCTTATTCACTTTCGCATATATATTGAATACCACTGACTGATTGACTCATCACGAGATCTCCGAAACTGTAGGTCCTATCGATTTGAAATTTGGCACAGTTACTCTTTTCGGAATGTAGACGTTCACAAAAATAGGATTTTACGCAAATCCTATCCAAGAAAAATTTTTCTTCATTTTATGTCTACGCGGGCAGAGGCGCGGGCAACTTCTAGTACAGTAGAATTAGTGCCCGCTCTCAAACCGTAGCTTTAGAAGTGTCACTTTAATAAATAGTTTTAAAATAAATTTGGAAAACTTACGTTTTTTCTATTGTACATTCGCATGTTTTAATACGAGCTATTTACTAAAATCATTAAGTTCACTACTATGTCATAGAACTACTATGAAAAAATTACATGTTCGAATGAACTGTATATTTTCATGATTCCAAGAGATATACTACTTCTATTGATTTACGTTACATCAGGTGTCAACTACCCGCTGCGGAGCCATAGCCCTTCCGCACTCTTGTTTCAAAGTAGTGCCGACGACCGTCGCGGTCGACGCGATGACGTCAGCGTCCCGAGCCGATGGCTTAAAATGCCGTCGGAGACAGAGTTCAATTTGGGTTAAGGTAGAAACCAATTAATCGATATGCCCGCATCAATTTCAACCTGATACTTGCTGGTTAGGATACAACGCTCCGATCTGAAAAACCGCGACGCCGCTGCCTCATTTATTTGCTTATTTTTTTTTTAACATCTTCGTTTAAATGAACCATGTTTGGTTATTTATAAATATTTTTTGCACATCGTTTAAATGTACGAATCACCTTTTAAGAATTTTCAACAATGTGCGGAATGAGCAGGAAAACGTGATATATACCTATAATAATCGTCATCAAACATGACGTGAATTAACAGTTTACGGTCTAAACGCACTTTTATTTAATTATTTCAACAGTAACATGCACATATTAAATATAGTTCCTATAATATCGATATTTCTATGGGGAGGTCGAAGGCGAATGACCTCACGAATCCATCAACCCTTTGTTTACATTTAACACTTTTTTCATATTAGAAATTCAACAATAGTTAATACCATTTTTATTACATGAAATTAAGGGAAAATTTACCGTTTCATCAGTGCTGAAAATCAAGACCTAAATTATTGGAAAGAGTTGAAAGAAAAACATATATATATATATAGAGGATAATATAGATATCTATGTTTTTTTTTTCAACCCTTTTCAATCCTTCAACGCGAAATTGAAAAATATAAGAAATTAACAAGAAAGATAGATCTTTGGCTATTAAATACTTTAGCCGAAAATCTAATTACAACAAGATAAATGAAAGAAGTACAGAATTGTAAGAATACAGCGAAAACCATCAAGAGGACATTCGCCTTAGCTCCTCCCTATTACGGAGAAATATTTTTTATTAGCAATTTGTAAATCCACACGGGCGGAAGACTTAAGAATCCAATCATAACAGAAATCACCTAAATTAAGTGGTCTAATTCAATAAGAAACCAGAGAGATGAACGAAGAAGTATAAACCCTAATAAGAAACTTGTTGCCATTAAAAAAAAATAATGAACATAGACACCCGACCATAGTGATGCATGTGTTTCGAGATAGAATGTATTATATATTTTCATTTGTAAACTTTTTCTGCGATCGTAATCGGTTTTCCGGTTTGCGTTTTTAGCAAAGTAAAGGAGAATTTATTTGTTATAAATCTGAATATTATTTCAATTCAAGGACCTTGTTTTTGTTATGGTCCTAAAATTTTTATATAGCGACTTTGTTTTTTTAAGGGCAAGGTCGATTATGAAAAACATAAAACGATAATTTTCATTAAAAAACTTCTCGAAACGTTTCAAGCGGTCAAATTAATAGGCAAACAATGAAAGGTTGATTTTATTAAAAAGGCCTACCTTTTAAGCAACATCATCGAAATTATGTTCGGATTAAGTTAATTTTAGCGCTTCGTTAACATGAGAAAATACACAAAATTGCTTTGAAAATAATTACAAAGTTGAAGCATTAGCGCACACCTACGATGTGAATGATAAAAATAATATGAAGGTTTTAAATTTATATAATATTTAATGCATTTAGGATTCTACTTTTTTCAATTTCAGTTTTCTCGATGTCACCACGTAACTGGAAAAAGATTGCCCCGAGAGCGCCTCGCCGGGGCCAATTGGGACAATGAGATCATACGAGGTTGTTACTGTGGGACAAACTTAATTTAGATATATGTGAGAATTGATACGCTCATTACATTTGTCGAGCCTGAAATTGAACAACACTTGAGCTTAAACCTCGTAATAATTAAATGGAATTTAGTTTTCAACTAAATTGATTTCAAAGAGAAGAAATTTTACTCACGAAGTGACGACATAAACGATTTGCTACAGCAAAGGTTAGTTTTAGTTCTTTAATATTTTCGAAGTCTAAAATAAATTATGTATGTTGAAGTGAAGACATCCTTAGATATTACTATGAAACACTACAGCTCATTATTCGTTACTGCAAAAACCAGTAGTAAACAATTCGTCCGATATACATGATTTTTTTCTAATCTGAACATCGTTGCCCGGCCAAGTTTTATAATTATACACTATATACATTTTCCCGTAGTTATGCTTGAACGAACATAGACCGAATCGTTTACTTTTTTATACCGATTGGTTATTGTTAAAAGCATTGTCCAAGAGCAAATTACGAGCAAAACTCGGTCCGCGATTGAGACCGCGAAGACTGGGGTCGGGATTATGGTTGTCAGCGTGATCCCGGCTGGTATAAATATGAAGGAATTAATTGCATTGTGTATTCATCGCGCGGACGAAGCCGTTGGCGAAAGCTAGCAAATATTATTCAAATAACTACAGCTGAACATAAGTCATTCTTCCGTGGGATTAATAAAGATGAAATGACTCGCTGTATTCACAAAAGCAAAGAATCCGATCTAACAAATTACCATAGCAACCGAATCCGACACGGCGGCGAGCGCCCGAGAGCGGCCGAAATGCTAACACCAAACAAATCATTCCAAATTTAAAATTAATCGCGAAACGCATGGGCGGATGCGCCGACGGCGGTCGAGTCAAAAAACTCGAGAGAAACGATTTCGGACGGCACGGCAGCGCACCGAATTAAACGGTATGACTAAGTGAACGCGTGCGATGCGCTCCGGCACCTTTTTAATTTCAAATTATTTTCGTTGCGGGCTGACAACCGAGAAGCGCCCGAGTGGCTGTTGAGAAACATAAAGACATGTTTTTAAAGTTAGACGTAAAAATCGTTTTATGGGAGCATTAAATTTAAAGCCGTTTTTCATATAGTTAATATGATAATAAAGGTCTAAATAAATGCGCTTCGCTGTTTACAGCTTAACCGTTACTGAGCAATTGCTACCTGTAACAAAATACTGTTCTATAAGCGACTAAAAAGGAAAAATCTGAAAAAACGGTAGACCGTATGGGCCCATCCCACAACCTTCTGTAATATATTACACACTATTTCTCAAGCAACTTTTTGTTAATAGAAGATTAATTGATACTTCTTATAATAATAATTTTGAAAAATCATCCGTTTGCTGAATTAAAAAATAATAACCTCATTTGCAAAATCTTATTCTTATCTACTTATAAACCATCAAAATTTGGACGTGCTTAGATGCCTAAAAATTCACCACGATTTCAGTACAATATAATTTACGTAACGGCAGTATAATCGTGTCAGTTACGATATCAACTTATGTTGATAATGCTTGCTAGTCCGAGCAAGCTAAGCCTATCGCTTTTATATATCGTCCTGTAATATAATAAAATAAACTATATATCTGCACATTATAAAATGGATGTGGTATGAGATCGCTACACTGGAAAAGCACTAGTTTGATTGACTTGAAATTTTGTCATGGCGTTGTTTTCGAATAGCCGCGCGTTTTTATATATCTAGACTGACGTTTGTTCCCAACTTCGCTTGCGTGTTTGTACTGTTGAAACGAACCATTTAGCTGATTCTAAAAAATCGTTTAACCGCGACCGGAATGGGAATCAGTGGAAGTGTCGGGACTATAATTGAAAGCGAAACCGGAATTCGAATTAACAACGAGACGTCCAGACGGGCGGAAAGTTAGGCCTGTGCGCATGTACTGGACGAGAATCGCTCAAATAGAAAACAAACCAGTATGAAGCCATTGAAAGTCAATCAAACAACTTGTACTGGCAATATCAGTGGCAAAAAGCTATAACTTTGAACAGGAATCAAAATAGTTTCTTAAGATTTAGGGATTTGATCAATCTATTTTCATTTGTTTGCTGTCGTCTCTGTTTATATGAGAAATGACAAGATCAAGCATGTGCAGCGCATAAGATGCAGTGCAGATCTTTGCCGATTTTTAACCGACTTCAAAAAAGGAGGAAGTTCTATGTTCGTCTGTATGTATTTTTTTTATGTATGTTCAGCGATAATTTTGTCAGTTATGGACGGATTCCGAATTTTTTTTTTGTTTAAAAGAGTATATTGCCAAGGTTGTCTCATCGTCACCAAGTCAGGATTTGATAATGGTATCTTAGGAACACATCCGAAAATATTTCGAAAAAAAATAATTTTTTTCAAAATATTTATTTTATAATATTTATTGACTAATAAGTAATTGTCAAATGTCAGACCATGGTCGCATCTGTTTGAATCTATTGTGTCATTTTAACAATGGCGTCTTATTTTTAATATCATACTGTGTAACATGCTACATCTTGACCTTTTCTTCGTCGCTTTCGAGTAATCGTAAATGTTGCGCATACGTCGTAATCAAGCTGTTCACCGTAAAATAAAAACGTTATTCTGCATAATGATACAATTTCTTACTTTTTTTTTTATTTGACCGCAGAGAAATAATGAAAACGCGAGTTCACTGTATTTCCAAATGCATCATTTTAATCCACTTCAAATTTCATTTTTAATTCCGTCATGGTAATTATTGAAAAACCTTTTTTTTGTATGAAAATCCATCGATGCCATTATTGAATTCTTCAAATTATCTCACAAGGCCGATCGTATTCGCCTCGATTCGTACTAAACGACGTCACATTTAAATACAGCAACACAACTTATACCTCAAGACACAGAACACGACCGTTCGCAGGGCGTCACCGAATTTCGTGAATACACGGAAACCCATTCGACGATCCGACGTCGCGTCCACGCCCCGATCACGTGATGAGACCGATGCGATCCGTTACCCCTTACCGACAGACGAGACGCCGGCGCCCAGCATTCACTTTCACTCGCATATTTCTCCCGCCGGCTCCGACACGGCGACGCGTCCGTCCGACGCCGGCCGTGCGTTGATCGCCTTTAAACTTCGCCGATAAATCCGCCCGCGGACGCGATAAAGACGGCCGGCTTCCTCATATCGCGGCGCGAGCGTTGAGCGGGTCGAGAGCGCGTAAGAAAATGCGCTCACGTCCGCGCCAAATCTTCCGACACGGCGGGAGAACGCCTTCGTGCAAGAGTCGGTGTGGGAACGGAAGGTGTATGAATAAATGAATCGAGAAACGAGAACGGCGTATTATATGCATTAGTACCGATAAATTCGGTTTGTACTCGTAATATAAATACAGAAGACACGTCTAAGTGCGCGTCGAACTTGCTTTGTTTCGGTCTATAATTTTAGTTTTCTATGTTTTGAGAAAAGAAATCGCATAGACTGACACAATTCACAATGCTTCTTGACGTTCTTAGAAAAAATTCTATACATGTAATGCCAATGCATAATGAAATTCAGCCAAATATTGGGGGCTGTCACAGTATATTAATTCTAATTTATTCCTAAATAAAAAGAAACATTTTAATGTTCCCCTTATTTTTCTCCAGCATAAATTTCGCTTTCTATGTTTACAATCGTTTTTTCTAAAAACCTTGATCAAGCAGGTAATTTACAATAAATAGCAAATTGGGAAACAAAGTTTCAGAAAATTTCGCGTAAAATAACTCCAAGCTACATCATCGACATACTATCATCGACAGTGTTCGGTATTCAGTAGTATACTATATACACGGTTTCTTATCTCCTCATTCTCAGCCTTTCTCCTTGACATGCCCCAAGATGATGTTCCGGCATCAGGCGCTGCATGTCCACTGCTGGACACAGCCTCCCCCATGATGTACCACTTTAGTTCAACCAACGGCGGCCCGCTTCTTTTACCAGGCATCCCTTTGACATCCGTTCGATGATGGTTAAAAATGACAACAATAATATTTCAAAATTTATTTTTTAATATTTGATACTCTTTAATCGACATCGCCTAATTTCCACGTTCATCTCTTGGGAAAAGGCCCGTTGTCGACAAGCGAACAATCAAACAAGTGAATATCCGACTTAAAACTTGTCTCATACATTTGTAAATATTTTTCACGACGTATCGTTCGTATAAAGCTTGTAAAAATAAGCTATGAAGGGTAATTAATCTTTTTAGCGTTTCATAGCAAAAAAAGAACCTTCACAGTTTCATCTCGTCCGTCCGTCAATCTATCTGTATGTCACAACCGTATTACGTCACTATTTTTCTTCGTCAGTTTGGATGAAATTAAACAAACCAGATTCTTATGCAACCGGGTACATAATTATGTAAAGAATCTATAAAAAAACAGGGGTAATTTTTCAAATATAAAATTATGAAACTAAATTTTTTATGCGTTCCTTTGTATGTCATTATATAAGAAATTAAAAACACCAAAAATTCTTATGTGAGTTTTCCTCTTAGGTGTATATTTAGTGGATTATTGGCTTTCGAAGCCCTTAATTTTGTGTGTCCCCTGTATAATAAGTTCTTCAAAATAATAACAACGAAAAAGAGCTTTATACATAAACTCAACGAAGATTATTCTGAAGAAATCTACTAGAAAGTTTTTTTGGACACACAATTTTCAATTATCAACATTAATAATTTAATCATCGGCCTATATAGGCTTGATTATGACTTTTTAATAGAATAGGTATCCACCATTCAAACCCATATTTGTGCCAATACTACTTTAAGGTATCTTTCCTATTTATTTTTAAAGTGTGCAAATTTTTCGTCATTTGGTTCGTTGATACTCAAAACGCAGAAGTGTAAATATTTATTCTTTCTAATTTAACGACATACTTTTTGAAATTAACTAGATTAGTTTTAAACAATCAACTCTATAAAAAAATTATTATCTTATGCATCATTGTATTTCATGTAATGTTTAAAAAAATGTTTTCGTTAATTTTTACAAATTTTTCGTATTTATTTTATTTATGGCCTATAAATTTAATAGACAAGTTTCCGCTATATATTTACTGAACTAAACTTACAGCTAGTTCAGTGAATGCAACGCACACAAAGTTATCGAGTCGGTGCTGTTAGCACACACGCCTGCGACGCAAGAGACGCGTGTTGGATCCCACCCTTGCAGCACAGAGTGTTTTTCTAACATAATTACACATAGGATTATCACTTGTTTAAAGGGAAACATGACAAGGAAATCCGTATATCGGAGTGAGACGGCGCAGAATATCAAACATGAAGAAAACTGGACTTCTGAGATTCACTCATGGGAATTATAGCTTTATATCCTCTGCATAGAGGTAAAAAAAGACAATGTAAAGGCGCATAAACTTCCAAGCCAGGTCTATAAACCGTTGTAGAGTCGTTACGCTAGAAGACGATCTTGGCTATCTCATCGGCTGAGGCCATTAGACCATAGTGTTGTTGTAAGATATGCTGCTATACGTGAGGTGACATACAAAATTTTGACATTAACAAAAAAAGGAAGCATAAAAAGTAGCTTAAGTAAGCTTTAAGGAAACATGCTATATATTTACGTGTGTATTAGCTGTGCTCGCGACCCGATTTTGATAAAATGAAAACTATACTTTGCCCCAAGTTATCCATGAAAACCCTATAGAGGTTCGTTTAGTAGTTTTGCGTAGTAGATCAGCGTGTTCAAACTGAGAAACAGTGTTTTTAAAAATAGTCATCCGCAAATAGTTTTTGGAATATATTTTATATATTGAACAAACACGCCGGTCTAAGTTTGTATATGCATATCTATAATATAAATATGTATATATATATATGTGCGCAAACTACTCACTTCAGATAAAAGTTTATGGAATTCGAGAGAAAAACAAATGCGCAGACGCGGCAACAGCCGGTGACCGAATCGATGACGATCCGATCAAAAGGTTGAGCTCATTTTTATTTAGCACGAAATCCAGAATTTCCTCGTATACAACCGACGCTCCGACGGCGACGCTTTGGGTAAACGCTCGACAATCGGGCCAGCGGTGGATCGACGACACTCTTTGTCCGGTGCACGCACGGCCAGATGGGGCCCGCTGCGATCGACATGTGGATGGATGTATCTGTGTCGGCGAACAGGAAGTAACGGGACCGCGTCCGTCGCCGCGGCCGCCGCCGACGACGGCGCTCGTCAATTGGGAGAACACGTAGGCGCGGGGCGCCGGCTGAGCACCCTCGCGGGGCCAGTCGCGTCGGGGGTATGGGATCGCGCTCGAATATTCTTTGAAACATTGAAACGGTCGCTGAAGGTTTTGTCAGCTTCGGGAGTCGTGCAAAATGTTATAATACATGTGTGCTTTATTTGATATAAGATTATTAAAATTGAAACCAGCCAAGTGCGAGTTGAATTCACAAGCAACATATTTTATGCATGCTTTCCCTTTGCGACTATTTTGTGTAGTATTTCTGTAGGAATTAATGTAGGAATTAGTAATTCCTGTAGAAATTTAAAGAATTGAGATTTTTCGTTATTTTTTTTTTTGCAAACTGTATGCGTGACTGATTTCATTCCGTATTTTTTTTCCATAATTTTAGGTTCAGTAGTTTCTGAGATGAAAGACAATGCTTAAGGTCCGTATATTTTCTAAAACAGATTTTAAAAGACTCATTTCAAAATATTTTTATGTTTCTTATAACAAACCCATTTATTTGATGTATCACGTGATACACATAACCAAAGTTTTTTGATTTTCCAACTGGCCTCCAAAAATTAACCCCCAAAGTCTAATTATGAAAAGGTATGGATAAAATCGCAATTTTTTTCATCCAGTATATTTGGAGAAAATAGGATGCACAGACGGATAGGCAGTCAAACAGCAAACACGAGTGTGATCCGATAAGGCTTCCGTTTTCCAGCAGGTACAAGGAGCCCTAATAATTCAGTTGTTCAAGATTAGGGTTCTATACCTCTAAATAAAAAAAAAACGGAACTCTTATAGGATCACTTACGAGTCTGTCTGTCTGTCTGAAAGTCTGTCGCAGCCAATTTGGTGTGAATTTATTGGAACAATCAAGTCGACGTTCGGTTCACATGTGCGTATTTGTGACCTATTCACGGACGTATAACGTAAATAAATTAATTTTAAACATGAGAAGTATCAGAATACCTTCTATCATTCGTTGTTAGCCACGTACTCAAGAATCTACGACAAGACAGAATTCAAAAATAGGCGATATAGTCACCTATTTTCTTCTACGATTCGATATTATCGTACGTTTTTTTTTTTTATTTCCAGAAACAAATTTGGGTCAGATTAAAAGAATATTAAACGTAAAGAACCCTCTCCATACGAATTGAACTCGCACTCGCGGGTTTTTTTATTTTAAACCGTCTGTTTGTTTATTTGTGTAAATATAATGTCTGCGCTTTTCAAGTTACAAGAGCACCTAATGAGATAAAGCCACATAAGTAGATAAATTCTATCACTATTTACCTAGGCAACCCTGACAAAACATAAATTATAAGAAAATATCAATCATTAGTGCCCAAAGGAATCTCTTGTATTTTTATATAATTGAATTGAGCGCGTCTTTTAGGTACAATATCAGCTTAATATATTGCCTACTACTTATTTTATGCGTATTTATTAGTAAAATACAATTCATATTTTAGTTAATTGTAATTTTCCTTCTCATTCGATTGGCAAGCACTATACATTTGTTAGGCGAAAACAGTTTCATTTAATTTCAGCGCCTACATCCCGCACTAAAGGCATTACGAATAGTCTAGAATAACGATCGTCGCCCCGAAAGCTCTCGCCGAGATCGTTTACTCCGCAACCTACAAAAGTGGCGGGCCCCGGGCCGGCCGCTTCAGGCGAGTCGCGGAGAGTCGCGCGCTGAAACCGCGCCGGCAGCGGCCGAGCGCGCCCGAAGGCGGCCGAAGCGCCGGCGGGCGAGGCGCTTTCCGTGGAACGCGGAAAACATCGGCACATGTTGAAAATACGAGTGGGCATTGACCCCGACCGCGTGCGCGCCCCGCGCCCCGCGCCGCCCCCGCGCTGCATCGGCCGGCGCTCGCCGGTCTGGCCGTGCAACTTCACTGTTAGATGCATATTGCACGGTTGTTGACGTAATAATGATTTCGTATATGGTTATTTACGTTACTGCGAGAACGTTATTTAGATATCGCTTACGTGTTGAACGAGGACGAATTTGAAAAGTTACATATATAAAAAATAATTTATAGACGAGTTGTATAAAATTTTATGTATCATACAATAATAAAATATTAACCAATATTTTTAACTTTGCATAAACAATTTAAATAAGGTAATTGAAATCAGTACATGTAATTAATGCAATAAATAAACAATAATCGTTCATCAAGGAAGCAGTTTAAAATTTTAAGATTGAAATAAATGCTATGGAATTATCATTTCGAAAAATAACATTCGAATGTTCAAATTCAAATAGCCCTTATTACAGATAAATATAATAATATACATTTAATTGAAATTATTTTTATCGTTTATACTATATGATTTTTCTATATTATTTATATAAAATTTTGTGCATTACTTTTACGATTATTGATTAATAACAATATAATAATAATTACTCTATTCTTTAACGTCGGTAATATTATCCGCTTGCCTTTGGTATAATAGACCTCCCCCAGGGTTTTCCAAGTTTTCTTGCTTTCGGCGTTTCTTTGCCATGCTATTCCGGCTACTTGTTTGATGTTATCTTCCCATGTGATAATTTGACACCTTTTCCTTCTTTTCGCATCTCGAGGGCACCATGCCGTCACTTCTTTTGTCCATTTTTTTCTTCTTGCTTCTTTTCATATGGCCTATCCAGTTCCATTTAAGTTTTTTTACTATGACATCTTTAACTTTTGTCTTGTTTCTTATATTTGTGACTTTCATTTTGTCCCGTAGTTTAGTGTTTAGGATGCTCTTCTCCATTTTGTTTTGGCACACTCTGAATGCTCTACTTTGCTTGTTTGTAAGGGCTCAGGTTTGAGTTCCGTAAGTTAAACATGGTAGTATGCAGGAGTATTCAAGACTGTAGTATTCAATACTACATTTTCTTATCTTTGTCTTATCTTTCAAGGGCATGTGTGGGTTCTTCATTACTTTCTTTATGGACCAGAATCTTTTCCAAAGAGTTACTTATTCTGACGTTTATTTCTTTCTGCATCTGGCTTTTAGGTGCGATAATTTGTCCTAAATATGTCCTAATATAATATAACCATCAACATATTCTATTTCATTAGAATTTAGCCATACAGATGTTTTTATGTGATTTGACATTGCTTTTGTTTTGTCTAGATTCATAGTTAATCCCACTCTTGCACTTTCTCTTTCTAGTTGTGTTACCATTACTTCTAAGCCTTCTTGGTTTTCGTTTAGCAGAATTAGGTTGTCTGAGAATATGAGATGGTTAAACTTTTCGCAATTTATGTTTATTCCAAATGCATCTCAATTAATTTTCCTGAATACATATCCTAATACCGCCGAAAATAATTTTGGCACTCATGCCAAAATTATTTTCGGCGGTATTAAGGCAAAGAGATTCCTGAGGGGATCTCTTTGCCCTACTCCTTTTTTATTTTATAGGCTGAGCCTTTTCTTTCAGTATGGATTGTTGCTGTCGATTCTTTGTATATATTTTTTATTTTCCTAATGTACTTTAGATGTACTCCTCGTGAATGTAGAACATCCCAAATATGTGAGTGTTTCAGACAGTCAAATGCCTTACTGTAGTCTGCAAATACCAAGTAGTAGGTTTTTCCGTACTCATTACTTTATTGGATAACTTGCTTTACGTCCTGAATATGATTCATTGTTGAAAAGTGGCTTCTGAATCACCCCTATTCTCTCGACTGATCTTCGTCCAACCCCGGACCGATTCTGGTTAATATTACCTTTGAGAATATCTTGTGCAGATTGGAGATAAGGCTGATCAGTGTGTAATTATTTATTTCTGTTCTGTTGCCTTTCTTATGGAACAAGATGATGGTTGACGATGTACATTGTTGTGGTATTAGTGAGAATATCATTGTATATATTTGTAATATCTTTTATTATGTAGTCTAGGCATCCTTTTAGAATTTCGTTGGATACTCCATTATCTCCGGGAGCTTTGCAGTTTTTTTTTGGATCAGTATTGCATTTCTTATTTCGTTTTCTAATATTGGAAGAATTGGTTCTCGTATGTATTGGGTATTTGTGTAATCTACGTCATCATATAATTTGCTATAGAATTTTGTTGCTATTTCCATAATTTCGTGTCTCTTTGTTTCTTTCATTCCAGTTGCCTTGCTTTTGATGGATGAAATTCAGGCGATATTCTCTTTCAGTTCTTTCAGGGCTTTCTTAATGCCTCCATATTTTTCAATGTGGTATTGAACAGTCCTATTTCTTGTTTGTTTCCTATGTGTCCTTATTTTCTCATTAATTTGTTTACCTAAGTACGTTATTTGTGTTCTATTTTGTCTTTTATTTTTTTAAAAGAATTATCCTGGTTTCCATAAGGTGTCTGGCTTCATCTTCAATTATATCTTTCCTATTTTTTGACGTACACAGTTTCCTAGATACTTTTTGGAGTGCTTCCTCCAGTAGTTCTTTCGTTTTCTTGGTATTATGTGAACTTATCTATGGCTTGCTAGAATTTAACAATTTTGATAGATGCGCAATGAGATTATATCTGTTGAATATTTCGCTTTTTATTTTGTAATTTTAACGCCTTACACTAATTCTACAACTTAATATTGCTTGTAATGTTTTCTAGGTTAATATATTTTACAGTTGGTTCGTTTTTATTTCGTTTGCACTGGATTTAGTGTTGTTTATTACGGATAGTATTGACAAGCGTCTTTCACTATTAGTACACCGGAACCGGTTTCCCGAATATTAACAGGTCGCAAATTCAATTCGATTTACATAAACCCAATATATTTTGTGAGAATAGATGAGCTTTGCTCCTAAAACAATACGAAACCTAGGTACGGCCACAGACTTCATCAAAAATCCAAAAATATATAGTGTTTTTATCACATTCGAGGGCGTTACACACGGCCAAGATACTAGAGTATTCTATCATATTTTGAAAATATGTAATAATTTAACTCTTTAGTACCTTAAAATAAAATATTATCTTCGTCGTATTGTGACGCTTCGTAGAATGATAGCAAACAATATTACGAAATATAATTTAAGATAAAATGCATTTAAATATAATGAGATAAAATGTTATATTGTCTTTACCGTATGTGATGCTCTTTGATGGTATAGAAATATAAATAAACGTCGTTTAATATTACAAATACTTTAATACGCCTATGTTTTTTGCGTAAATACATTGCGTAGTACGTTCTTAATGCAATTGTAATAAAGGTACCATGATAATTACATTACAGTAGACTATATTAGAGCTCTTTGTAGTGACTGTCACTATGTACTACAAATTGTATGTAAATAAATACACATACACAGTTTTGTTGATGTCACTCTTTATATTTGTATGTGTCAGAATTTAATGACCCCACTGCCGAAATATACTATCTCAAAATCTTTGCCTTTTCTTTTATATAGTATTTATATAATGTTATTTATAAAAATTATAGTCGCTTCTGCTAGTTAGAACGAGAATGTTTTAACCGATAAATCTGCCCGTTTTGAATGTCATCTGCAAATGCGTAATTTTCTTTGTGTTTAGTTTTAGAAAGTTTTTCGTTTCTATATCCCTAACAGTGAACTTATATACGGCTGTGAGTGCCCGAGAAATTCATACACAACCTTCCCACGTACATCCCGGGCTCGACCTTTTTGTAACATTGCCTTAAGTATCTGTTCCCGATTAGAAAAAAAATATTCATTAATGCCTACACGTCAGTGATGGTTCGGACCTCGCTAGAATAAATGCGACCGACCACATTTTATTCCATGCGAGTTAACCATCCACGGGTGGTAAAGCAAGTGTCACGACTAGAGCCCTCTTCGGGGGGTCCTCTGGCGCCCTCTCGTGTGTCCGAGCCTCTTTATCCGCGTTCCATATTAAATGGTTAACATAAATATTATAAGTGCAATATAACTATAATCACCTAAGAGCCAGATTTGAAACACCAATATAATAATGTATAGTACATAACTAATTTTCGCCCGCGGTTTCGCACGCGTAAAAAATAAATCATTTCCTAAATCTTTTATATTGCCAGATAAATCACCATAATCCCGGTCCTACAATCGACACCAATCCTAATTTTGCTTTCGATTCCGCTCTGATTTTTATTTCGATTCTTGGTTTCAATCTAGAACCTGAAATCAGTCCTCAACCGATTTCGTTCCATCTTCGATTCGATCCCGGTCAATTAGCCCATACAAGAGTTTCCGATTTCTACACAAGGTGCTCTAAATATTTCCGGAACAAAACGCTATGTATAGTCCAATAAGTTTTAACTTCCAGTGGAAGTCCTACCTAAATTGTTTAAGCCGTTTCGAAAATTACCTCGAATATACCTTAAACCTTGCAAAATATCGAAATGAAAATTTAAGTTACGATTACTGTTTAAAACTTTCATTAGAGTCCACTGGACAGTTTCGGAGCCATTTGAAACAAACTTTCATACAAACAGACAGACAAAAGTGAAAACAGTCATTTATGATTAGCCATCGTTTAAACAGCACATAAATTTTGGCATTAATTTTGAAATCACAGACCAACATTTCAATTTGGTTTATTGGTATGGATTGTTGTACCATTGCGTAATGAATAATGTGTAATGATCATTATACGAATTTTAATGACACGAATCGCAAACAGTCATCGCCACTCGTCACCGGGAACGAACCGCACATATACATATTTAAATATTTTTAAACTGAGTCTTCTCCATTTATTTATATACAAGTAAATACAATACAAACTTGAAACGCATCTTAGCAACGTATTTTAAATTATACGATGAAAGTTTTACTTTATATGTTGTTTTTAAAGATCTGCTGTAATATGTGGAAAAAGAAAGAATAATATCTCGTACAATTCACAGTCGCGGACTGCGATTAATGACATCATGGAAATTGTACTTCCAAAGTAGAGGCTCATTAACGCTGAATTTCAATCGGCACAATGTGTAGTTTAAAAGTTACATTACAGGCTGCATGAGAGAGCGACACAAATAGACGCGGTGCACCCACACCGTGTGCTTTGGCGCGGAGGTGGATGCAGCGAAAAGCCTATGTTATTGTTCTCGCTTTCGTATCTCACCACTGCACGGTCATATAATATCATAATCTTTTCAGTTTTGGGAGACCTTAGATTTAGGGACTCGGATCTATATGACGAACGCGCGGAAGGACGCACTGCACAGTCTGTGCCGAGCGCGAACCGGTATGGAGCGTCACACAGTCTTTGACACAGCGTGGACGGGCGTACAGCGGGAAATTATATCAATGAAAACGATCGATCTGTATCGTTGTGACGTCTAAATTGCGTCAGCCGACGCCGAGCGGCGGCAAAGCTTTCACCCTGATTTAATTTGACTTCATATCGTTGGCGGTTTAATTGTTTATCTTGATCAGTCTCTGGCGAGCGCGCTGCTTGACTTATATCACATCCTGTGGTGTGTGCGCGGATGGACGTGCTGCGTAATCTGTGACAGACGTAACGTGGACGGACACACGACTTTGCACAGTCTGTGTCGAAGACGCGTACTGCGCAATCTGACTATGAAAAATGTGCAGATAAATACCTAATTAATTTACACATTTATATATAAATTGAAGAGGTACATTAATTTTTATGAGAAAAGAATTTGGAAATGTTGTCAGAGAATTGTTGGATGCTAGAAATATAATATTCTTTGTTTGAGTAAAATAAAAAATTAAAATACATAGTAAGACGTTAAAAAAGTTAAAAGGGGATTAAAGTTCAAACAATTAAAAAAAACCAATGAATTTATAAACCAGTAGTGTTAATATTTTTTTCGTAACCGCTGTCTAATCCAAAAACTTGAAAAAAATCGGACTTAGATTATTACAACTCTGTATGAACTTATTCTACGTTACTTCTTTTTCTAGTAATAGAATTGATATCTAGAATTAAGGATTCTTATCGTATGTATTAATTGCTTAATAGTACGAACATATCTGCTTTCAAATTTTTTCAATAATTCTGAAATGAAAATAAAAAAAAATATTTATAAAACTTATCGCGTTTTTTAATAGACTTAAACTCGTTATTTTACTAGAAAAAATGTAATTAACAGTTGACCTTGTAGCCGGTCCCCTCAATTTTAATTATTCAGTATTTATATATTTTCGAATACCAAAAGATTATTTTAAGAATTGGTAGTTTTAATTTTAAGCCTTTTGGATTCAAATCTTAATTTTTCTGTATTTCTAATTCGATGGATCTACAAAAAGAAAAACTGTTATTTTAATTATTTTCGGAAACGATTTTTCTCGCATGAATTAAACGATCGATGGACCTATTGGCTAAGTTTTTAAAACTCTATAAAAGACTGCACTTTAGAATTGATTTGATAAATTATTATCGAATGATCAAATTTTAGAATAATTGAAACTTATTGGAAGAAACTATATTAATGCCTTTACAAAGTTATGTATATTATGTATAGATGTCAACTTTTGTCAATTACTTCCCCAACTAATTATTTCTAAAATTATAAGAACGACCTCAATTGGTAAACACAATTAAAATTTACAAAATATTAACAAAAACATTCATATATTTATAAATGCACTTACGCGTTATATAACTTAATGTTCTATTAAAAGCACAATAGCTTCTTAAGACTTCATATAACGTGAACATCTGACAAATACACGACAAAAAATCGAAGTAAGAATGGGACTTCCTAAATCATTAATTAATTTTGTTAGCGGGACTTTAAAAAAATGCTTTCGACATTGATGCACCTATGGTAACTGACCAATTGCGTGTTCGTTTATTTTACTCAGAAATGACAGGTTAGGTCGAATTTTAGACATGCAAACACCTTAAACCTTAAATTGAACAATTGATCTATGGGTATTACCCAAACATTGCAGGTGAAAAATATTTGCAATCATACAATTTTTATGCTATACAAAAGCGTACAAAATTTCTGCTGAACGTATTAACTTCACACATCTCGGACGTAAGGTTCGACGTGAAGTTTTCTCAGCGCAAACTCAAATCGCATCGCAGTACAATAAAGTTGAATCGTATCATTTTGTGATACTTAGGTACATTATATTCAGTGCGCGTGCGGCGGGCTGTATGCGCACCGTGTGCAACCAACAGTGTTTACATTAGCGTTCGACCGCAATCGGGCGCGGAGTGGACGCGATTCGCGCGGACACCGCGTTTATGATTTCATAACCGCGACGGCGGGCGGCGGCGGGCGGCGGTGGCGGGCGGCGGCATGAGCCGGCATGACTCACGCGCATTCAAGTTCATTGTCGCGCGGCCGAACTTGAACCCGCCTGAAAGGTGCGCCACACTGCGAAATATAGCGCGTGAGCGGCGTGGTCGAGTTAATTAATCGAGGTCGATCATGCCGACGACGACTTAATTGATCAATCCCGTAAACGTGCAACAAGAGCGGTGCAACAAGAACATAATGATTATAATTCGATCGAAAGCAGTGTTCTTATAGTAAATAAAATATCGCCTTTACTTTCAAATTTGCGTTCTAAAGTATAAAAAAGTATACATAAAATTCAAAAATGAAAATTACATACATTTTTAAGAATACTATTTCACTTATTTATATATTTACGTACTTTTTAAAAATCATTGTATTACATTTTTTATATAAAATTACAGTGATTTAACATTCTTATTTACGTACATGCACAAACGCATACGCACATAATTTATTTTTTATAAACAAATAAATTTATAAATATATCATTTCCCCTTTGCATCAAACAGTCATATCATTTAACTTCTTTATCTATTTATATACATACATTATAGCATAAACTCCTATACATACATGTATATATTCAGAAGCACTAAGAATAGATTCTTAGAAATTCAACCCCCTAAGGAGGTGAAAAGGGCGAAATACTGCTGTGTGAAAAATCGAACCGTTGAAGCTACAGATGCAAGAAATAGTCGCGAGACTGAAATCGAGACTGAAAACAAGGTAAAAATCGAGTGTGGGACCAAAACTAGAAACAAAAGCGGGACCGCGATCGAAATAGAGAATGAAGGAACATCGAGAGCAGGACAGGGACCCGAATCGAGAACGGGACAGCTATCGGGATCTTGACTTCGTGATGGGGCGACATACAAGATGATGGAGTTCATTTTATTTCTACCTTGGCGGAGCCGCGGGCAAAAGCTAGTATGATGTAATTCCAATATCCTTAAAAACTAGCCGACAACCTCCAAGGGTGAAAACATATTTATAAAGCTGAAATTTATCACAAACGATTACCTGTGCCAGGTTTCTGAATTGTGATCATAAATTTCCAAGAAAAGAAAGCTATAAATAGACCGGCTGAATAAAGTAAAGAATGAACCCATAATTTCAGTTTTACGTTTTCCAAATTCGCTGTAACAAGTGAAAAATGTAACCTCCAATATGGGGATTAACTAACTATTAATAGTGAGTATGATTTTTATACATATTAGGATAATATTGTGGTAATGGCAATTCGACAACTTTAAATAAAAAAAGAATAAACTATATATATACGCGCGTAAAATATCGTCACCCCTAAAACCCAGACTTAGCAAGGTCAGATAGGCAAACCTTTCACCTCCCCATCGGCGCGAGCGTTAATTTTTTCACTATATTTCAGAGACATGATCGCTCATTATCTTTTTTTTTCAGATTTGATAGCCCTCGAGAGGGCTCCAAGCCCACCGCGCTTGCTCAGTGCAAATAGGTGATCGTTAACCGGCGCTATCACCAATGCGGTGACAAAACTAAGCGTAAAGGCTTAGTGTGGGTTATATCGAAGAGTGATCGGTCGGTCGATTTCTTTTAGACTCGAACGGTCGAAACCGTCACCATCCTATTCGAAAGCGACGACGACGACCACTGCTCGACCGCCACTGCTCGTACAGAGCTAATATGAAGGAGCGGTATATTGCGACATCGCATAGCTTCACATGTGCACCGGTTCTCCGTGTGTTATTGATAAGAGGGCAAGCACGTACGGCGCATCGCGGCCGCCGGGCTTGTGTACATACGGCGCGGGCGACGACAATGACACCGCTCGAGTGGACCTCGGCTATGAGATAAGGGCTGCCAACTACACTGACAATATTAACCAATCGACGGACAAAATAAACTGTTTTGCACCATGATGTGTGTACAAATACGTGACATGGTGAGGACACTTTAAACTATTATTTGTAAACTGTAATCAATACTTTATACGTTTCTGTATAGTGAAAGAATTGACTGAGTGTGAATAAGTTCCGAACTACATCATATTTAGAATGACCTGACCTCATTGGTTAGATATATATATATATATATATATATATATATATATATAGAAGGACTACCTTTTTTTTTATTTATCCTGTGATACGTATCACAACTGCAGACATGAATTATTTCAGCTCGTATGATCTTGCTAACTTTGGTGATGCAACTGAGGATAATAAAAAAGTTAATCGTCTACGTATTTCATTTCAAATGATACCCCTGACGGTACATAAAATTAAAATAATCAATTCATTAAAATGCTTAGTATTTTTGTACGTAATTAACAAATGCTAAAAATAATTAGATAGAAAAACATCTTTATATATTAACTGCGTCAAATTTTAATCCTGCTACCATAGGTACACTGAGGGTAACGGCTTTAGCGTAAAGACGAACACATATCCAGGCACACAGAAGAACGACGGTTATAACGTAAGGGTTCCGTTTTGATCTTTCAGGTGTGAAACTTTAGAAAGGTGCAATGACAGCAATATCTGACCACAAACGGTCACCTAATTGAAGAGTTGTAATCATGTGCACATTTGCGTTTGAAAATACACTATAACACTTGCACTGTAACATTTGCAAACAATTTACAAATTAAAAAGGAATAAAAGATGCTGCTAAAATTAGGCATTGTATTTGTGACAAAAATCTTGACTTGAACATTATCGTTCAATCACCTCGAGACTTTTTTTTCTCCGCTAATTTACAAAGAAGTAATTCTTAAATTCTTTTTTATTAACTTTTATGTACGTTTCTGAAATAAGAACTGGAGCGTTCAACCTTCATAGGAGGAAGTCGTAAGATACGTATCTAATGACTTTTGGAACATATTTTAACCGCTGACATATTGACTGACTGACTATGACACACCTAACGGTCTCGAGAACAGAAAACGTTCACGTCAGATACGGTCACCAGCGAGACAAGTGTGGATCACGAATACCCAGCGTGGCGATTGGAACGTACCGTCTCAAGGGAACCAGCAGTTAAATCCTATAATCTGAGAATTATCCAAAAATTTTATAGACGTTTCTAACGGTATAATAAAACTCAAATATTCAACGCGGTAAATATTTTTATAAAAATCATCGATTGTTGGGAGAACTCATTGTTTGACACAACTATGTAGCTCGATGACGATAAAACCGAAAGCCAAGAGCTCAGTGACCGCAACATTCGGGACTCGGCCCGAGCTTCAACTGCTACATGACCGAAGTCACGTACGTAATACCGTCTTATTGGCTGACTTACAACAATGTTACAACTCGCCGCAATAAGGGATGGGAGCGATCGATGTTTATGGTGTACGATTGTACGCCGATGGAAGCCACCAGACAAAAGTCGATACACGCAACTTGATGTTTTTAGTTTTAAAGTTTCCGTAATTTGTGTTGTCCGGAATGAAACGTTCTAATTTTTTATAATTTTTTAATGGAAAACGCAATAATATATTGTCATCCTGAAGAACCGAGGGGTTTGTCAACATAAAATCATATTTCTCAGCCCTCTCTAAACATCGTTCATTTGCTGTTTAGACTAAATATTTTTTCTGTCTTGAATTATTTCAAAATACCTTGCTTTTTATATATTTTATATTAATGCTTTCGATAACTTAGTCAAAACTGATTTTCAATTTATCATAAGATGAAGGGTCACGTTTTATCAGTTTGACAGATATTAACATTTCTGTTTAATTTTGTATATATATGAATATACATATATATTTATTTTAAGCGAAAATTAAACAAAGCTCATGTTCATTGTAGTCAAAGAAAGATCAAACGTATTTTATTAAAAAATATCAAAAAAATGTATTTTTTATTTACGTACATAATACCCAATAGAAAGTAATGCTATTTTTCGCATGTTTTTCATTTAAAAATTTGAAAATTCGAAGCAATTCCCGTTATAAATCGACTAGTCATTAGTGACATATGGCTTTAGAATTATGCCAATACATGATATGATTTTAACTTAAAAATTAGGAAAACCGAGAGACTAAAAGAGATATGTCCAGAATCGTGTACTGAAATGTGAGATTAGTATGTCGTTCTTTTTTCACTTCGAATTAATCTTCTATATTTCCGTGTACATTTAATATAGAGCGTATTGACCAAAATTGTGTTTATGTTATTCAAGAAAGCGGTATAAAAAATTACAATATAAGCTTTTAATTTTATATGCCTAAGGTATATAATTTTCTATGTTAATTTCGAACAATGAAAACGAAAGGGTTCGTCGCAAAGAAAAAATAAATTTCAATGTAACTCGATTCAACTAGTTCCGTCATCGTCGTTGTCCCTCGATCGTGTCGTCGGTCAAAAAAACCGGTTCGCGTTTCAGACGAGCTACGGGACCGGCCTGAAACCGGATATCCGGTAACCCCACGGCGGCCGTGGTCAGAATAATTATTTGGAATTGAACACCAGAAATAATCATGTGGCCAATGCCACAAAACGTCAATCAAGAACTCGGACGATTTCCTTGTTAACCTTTTTAGAAGCATCAACACGCCAGCACGCAAACTAAAGTGAGCGTAGATTTGAATTAAAATACAATTCGGTCCCACGTCAAATTACAAATATGAAATTTAAATGAAAAAGATATGCATTTGAAAGGATTCACCCTTTTGCGACAGTTGTGCCATCGCATTTGATATAGAAGGTTCTAGATTAATCAAAGAAAGCACTTTGTTAATATTCAAAAAAAAAGCATTGTCATAATGGATTATAGAAGAAACTATATTTTCTTATAGCTAAATGAACAAATAGAAAAACTTCAAGAAGATTCTTTCAGCAAACTTTAAAATACACAAAGACAAAAATATCCGAACGCGTAGGTAGGTCCGAAACGAAACAGGAAAACAATTCGGGGAACGCCATCCGCGCCGTTTCCTTTCAAAGCGTACTAATCCCTTTTAAAAGCATCGATTCATCATCCGATATCCGAACGACGAACGCGCGACATACCTCGAACTCGAGAGACGGCCGCCGGTCAAGACGCCGGCGCGGGCGCGGACGAGACGCGCCGCCCGATCGAATTAATCGTAGCGCCGGAGTCGCACGCCGCGGAGCGCAGCAACGGAACAATATAAATAAAGCCGCGTACGATTATTTCGGAGTTCACGAGCCGGCGGCCGCGGGCCAACGACCGTCCTTAGCGCACGCGGGGGGGGCGGGCGGCCGGCGCGCGCCGTCCCGCTCGCGCGCGCGCCGCTCGCTCGCCCGCGCCGCCGTACCATTATTCAAATTCATTGACTCCGGCCACTATTTTGATAGAGTTCATCGCTACCGTAACGGAGGCGATGATACGTGGCCGATCTACGGGGAAAACATTAAAAGTGGCTAAATTTGGCCGACTACATTAAGTACCCGATTACAAAATCCGTACTACCTAGCTGGACGCGCTTACGGATATCGGTGTTCGTCCGGTTCTCTGTACGACTACTTGTCGATGGAGTGATTTATTTGGTAAATTTGATGTACCGGTTGCAAATCCCGACCGTTAACGTATCGGGATTGTAATCAAAATATTGGTGGATGCGCCTGCCCCACCGCATCGGACAAAATTCTAGTGCAATTAGTTCATTAGACGATGTATATTTCACACGTAACGCCATATGAATGAAAAACAATTATTTTTACCTTGTAGTACCACGACTATATAAATAATTATAAATATGGAAACTGATTTTATTTTTCCTTCAAAAGTTTGCCATGTTTAATTTCACTCGAGTGTTAAATACAAATTAAAAAGTTATGAAAAATGAATTAATATTTGAACCCTTTTAACGCACTGGTAATGGCGCAACACGCGCAAGACATGCCGCGTATTCAAATATTCATCGTGGCACCGTACGACCCGTACTAGCCCCTTCGCAAATTCCAATTACAGTTTCCATTCCAATTACAATTCCAATTACAGTACATGCACGTTGTATAAAATCGCGTATGTGCACCTTGTTACAGCATAACACTTCTTACATTAAAATATTTTAATGCGAATTCAACTCGAACAAGTTTTAACAGCACATCGGGTGCGTACCAATTTTTTCGTTAAATACTACAATTATCTTTTATTTAACTCGAGAAATATTGAAATGAAATTATTATATTTAAATAGCTAAAATAATACATAATAATAATCGAGACACGACTATTATAAACTTAATAGAAATATATAAAAAATAAGACATGTATCTATCTGTACATTTTACAAGAATAAAATATGACAGAATTTCAATGGCTCACGTTCAATTTCATTCTTATTGAACCGATTTTAATTATGATTTCGCTCAAGTATATTCATCATAGCTAATCGGCTTACGTATCCCGCATATAAATACATAATGACGTTTTCAATGTCAGTCGATTATCTCACTTCCGAATTACGTCATAGGCAATTGGACTACTTCGTGAACTGCAAAATCTCCCCAAGCCGGCTGCACGTGCCCCGAGCCATTGAACCTCCCTCCGGCCGGCCGTGGCTCCCGTGACGTCACCGTCTCGACGGCGTCTGCCCTCGGCCACCCCGGCCCGCGTCGTGTATCGCCAGCGCACAAGCCAACTTCGCAACTCTTAAGTTCGAATTCAGCGACCAATGCTACGAAATTATCAGGCTATTAAAACAAAATTATTGACTACTTTGTATGGAAAAAAAGAATATCAATTTGAATTATGTGCCTTAAATTATGTTAACATCGGTTAGTGAAATTGGGTCAGCATCACAGGCACGAATCGGTCAAAGGAAAAAATATAAGCGCACCCGAACGTCTATTTTAGTTGGACTGAAAATCTGTAGAAATTTAAATATACATATGTGAACTTTTCTTTTTAATAATTATTATTAGAAATTTACGCCTATTCCCCAGAAGGATAGGCAGAGATTAACCTTCTGGGAAATTTATCATATATTTTTTGGGAATAACAATACAGTGTATACATCGTACCCCGTAGGTTGTTCATTATGTTCTTCCGTCCATCCACATATTGGACTTTGGAATTGTAACGTAAACTATAAGAAAAAAAAATCATACTTTGCACGTTATGAACGAGTGGCATATTTCAAAAGCATTAACTGTGATTGATATTAAAAAAATTTGTTAGTCAAAGCTAAATTATTTACATCTCAATTATATATGTTGAATAAAGAGACTTTAAATATATATAAGTGTATACATATGTGGTCTATATATATATAGGACTTCAAATCTTAATATATGTATTACTAAAAAGCCAAAGGATTACATTCTGTAAGCAAATTAACAACTTAAAGTTATGATAAGCTAAAGGAAAACAAACTGGTCCATACCTTAAATTTTATCGCAAGTAAAAATGTTTGTCCATTTTGATAGATCTTAAAAAATTCTATGACTACTTTACGAATACATCCTCCATTAAAATCTTCAAAAGAACGCGGTAACGCACAGCGGTTGCATTAATAATTACGGGAATCAGGCGAAGCGTATTGAGGCATTTTTTAATAAATAATCAATCACTACGCTGGGTAGCCGGATCGATAAAACCTGTTACGAGGTTGCTCGTACATAGTACTGCGAATATTACTAAATCTGACTACTATTCACAACATTTGGATATAATGAATACAATGATCGTTCCGTCATCGATCGCTTGTCAGAAGAGTTTCTGATTACACACTCTGCTTATTGTTCTTCGCCACAACGCGAGTATATACGAGTTATATAGTCCATAGATTAATTATTGTTCTATCGGACCTTCCAGCACCACAATGGTGTTAGCATTGTAAGGTAAACAAACAACAACAAGCGGTGAATCGTAAACATCCCTACAGATGATACATAACAACTTAGACGATTGTCTGTGCGTCTTTGAACCCGTCACAATGAGATGCCGACACCTTGACACAGCTGCATCGGTCAAGTTTCATTTCATGATTTAAAAAAAAGCGGGGCCAAGAATCATAAGATTCAGACTAGAATTTTCGTTAGACCTATTTTTGCAAAACAGTACGTTTCACTTGATACCGTCTTTTGCGTATCATTTACGACGACATTATGTTTAATTTTGTTGATTTGTATGTAAGTATAATGATTTCAAATTTTTTAACATTACAAATGTGTAAAGTGCACTTGTGCAAATAGATAATAGGCACAAATATTATATTTGTATATATGTGTATAAAATATGGCTGTGTGGAGTTGGGGGTGTTCTGAAGAACTGACTATTCAACTTTGTCCTTGGCGCTGAATTGCGTCATCGCTCCCCTCGCCGAATACACCACCGTCGTCATCTCGATGGCTGGCGTTCTACCACCATACGCTTCATGCGCAATCATCTGCCCCGTGCGGTAGAACTTTTTGGCGATCTACCATCAGCGGTATTCCCTATTAACTATAACACGGGGGTTTTCATAAAAAAGAGCGTATGCCTTCTTAAAAGAACAATTAAATCACACTAGCGACTCCCTTGGAATTACTTGTATCTACGAGCGACAGCGATGAACATCTACTCTGTGATAGTCCCTTAGTTTGTCCTTTGTCCATTTATCCCTATTATATATATATTAAAAAAAAATGGGTATGCCAGACAGTGACCAGCATGACAGTGTACGAGCATTTACAAGTATATATTTTTGCTTATTAAAATTACCATTTCGGTTAACTGATATATATATATAGCCATAAATATGACGAAAACCTAAATGGAAGTTAATTCGGCTATCGGCAACCGTATCAGGTACGTCCATTTCTGGCCCGCGACAGCGACTGCATTGTTATGACGTTTTCATGCGGCGCATTGCGGTGCGTTTACAAATAGTGGGGCGGTAAACAACACACGTCTCTCGAGCATTTTTAAAGATCTTTCCTTAAGCCGATGCGGGGACGTTGGTTCGTTGTTGCGGTATTTAAACTGAATAATAGATAATGTTTAGTTATTTCGTTTGAATTATTGTATGTAATTGAAGTGTCCGCCTGGACAACGATGATACGAGTTTGATGAATTTATGGGCCACTTCATTGTTTTTTTTTTAACTCACGCGCAGATTTAAAGAGAAAGATCGCGATGATGATCTTGTATTTTGTGGCGTATTTTTGTAATATCGGTTTTTTTTAGATATGGTGATAATAAAAAGCCTAAAATACTTTGAGGAAAAAATGCAGTCAAAAAAAGGTAAAACGAATTATCTGAATAGTGGAACATGATTTTCCTGTTTGTTTATATAAATAACGAATGTAACATACAAAATTTTTAGCTGTGGCATTGAAATCTAATGGTGAAAATTTTACTGGCAGTTTGGTTTGTCTATGTTTTTGCGTAATAGAATCAAATTTAACTTTTTAACTATTAATATTCTTTGTCCGTTTACCATTATCTGTATATAGGGTTAGTTACATCAAACGATCAATTTGTTCACTGTACAAATCCTCATACAAATAACAATAAATATAGATGAAGAAGATAATAATAGTTAAAAACTCACACTGGACCCGTTAACGTGTGAAGTTTAATGCACATTATATTCACATACTCTTAGCTCTGTATATTCACATACTCTTAGGCTCTTTCATTTGCATAATCACTTAAACACTTTTTTTTATGATTTGTCTGTTGTGAAAATTTGAAACATATTCTAATAATTAAAATTATAACAGTATGGCATACACCGTATTTTTGTATGTGTTTAAATTATTTTATGTTTACGTCCGTTCCATAAATTTAGCGTGATCAATACATGCAATAGACAGATATAATAAGTGACTCAATTTGTTAAACGCTCATGCAAAGGCGAATATAAATAACTATAAATGAATAATAAGATAATACAGACCAGAAATGGAAAAGTAATAAGTTACTAGTTATCGTTATTATCATAGACTACAGAGAAAGGTATGTAGTGCAATGAATATTTTAATAATAAAGTATTTACAATTTTAACGAGAACTTACTACGACTCACATTGGTTATAAGATTTTTTTTTAATTTTGTTAAACATGTATTTTTCAGTCTCCATAAACACATTATAGCATGTATCACTACCATAAGATGTCGCTATCCACGGTAGACAGTCGTTGTAGGAATATGATTTCACCAGGCACGACTTTACGATACCTCGCATTATCAAAGTGCCTTACTTCAGCCGTTCAAATAGAACATCCAAACATTCCACTCCTGAGAAATGGCGTGTCTAGGAGTCTGTGAAATTTTCTTCCGACGGACAACTACATGAGATATCGCCTGCCATGCCACATCCCATCTCTTTCACACCGATGATATCCCACTTGACACCCATATACCTACAACTTTATTTACCACATTTTGTTTGTTGTGCACCAACCGTAAAACAGGAAGACAACGGCATCATTGTGAGTAAAAGGATCAAAGGGAGAGGGATCGGTAAACCCTTTAAAAATATACCGACTAATAAGAACTGCGGCGTAAAGGTCAATATTATTTTTCATACATTTTTTATGAATATTTTTTTCAAATTTGTGCCTAGCTAAAATACCATTAGAAAGACTTTGTTTTGTTGCGTTATAAAATCGAAACATTTCCTTAAATCATTCAGGTATATAACTATATGATATAATCAATAAGGAGCTGTTTTATAATATTTTCATATTACAGTCTTAGTCCGAGTGCCGCTTTTCTTCATCATTTGTATCAATGCGTCTCTCTTTGAATGATCATCCTGATCCTGGTCCCACTCCTGCTTTTGATTCCGATTGCGATACTACTTTCAATTAAGGACATATATATTTTTTTGGTTTTGGAGAAAAAACTTCATCGTAATGCAAGTGAGTAAACTTAAAACGTACAGAATATGGAAAAAAATACATATATTCACCTTTTATAATGATGTACGATATGATTAATAGAATATGATATGGCTTTCTGGACAGCCAGGAGGTACTTCTAGAAACCCGTCTGTAACTACACGGAGGAGTTAGGAGTGTTGATACCGACATTTATGTACGACAGTATATATTAGGTATGGCAGAAGAAGCAAGAGATTAGGATAAATGCAGTAGAAATAAAAGCATCTAAAAGTATTATAGGGGCATAAATAAGTGACAGGATTAGAAATGGTGCAATAAAAGAACTCTGTGGCGTAAAAAAGATGTAGATGAAATGGAAATGGGAATGCTTAAATAGTCTGGTAAAATAGAGAAGATGAAACAAAGGAGATTGATAAATAAGATTTACAAGACGATAATAAAAGCAACGTTAGAAAAGGAAGGCCAAGACAAAAGCTCCAAAAGTGAATCCAAGCGTTCTTGAAAAAAGCACCCTCAAGCCAGGAACGTGCATGGAAAGATTAATAAAAGTGGAAGAAACAAGAGAAGTTAGTGAGGATCATAACAAGTGAAAGAATGTTGTCTTTACCCACTCCTGAGAGGAAAAGGCGTGAGCTTATGTGCGTATGTCTGTATGAAACATGATATGAATATTTGCATGAAGAACCTCAAATAAAAAGTATTACTAAAACAATATAAACGATAAAAATGTACTAAAATAGGAATAAGGTAAAATGGGAAGCATCAAAAAAGTATATTATATCGTATAAATCAACCAAAATACATTATATGAAAAAACAAAAACATCAGTATTCGCCACTGAGGTAATTTACTGCTTATAGTACATTTTACCTCTATTGTATTTGCTGTCGTTTTCGTAAATAAATGCAATGTCTCGAGATGTTTTTTTAAGGGGCACGGATTATGCTATAGTTTGATTCGTTTAAAAAACTAAATTCGCTTCATACAAAATATACGGTTAAATATAATGAGATAGACGCAAACACGGCGCAAAAAAAAAATGATTTCACAAGAAGAATATTTAAATTTCTGTAATATTTTACAATTTTTATTTACTTTCACTTGTCTGTCTGTAATCAATCTTGCAAGTCTTGCAAGTCAAATTTGACCCACTTCCCGGTTTTCCATTGCATTGAAATTTCGCATACATGTGTATATCGCGGTGACAATGCAATATTACGATGACAAGGGAATGATCTGATGATGGAGCTGGGAGGCGGCAATACGAACTCCATAAAAAAACGACGCAACCCATCGAATTTGGGCCCATTTGATTCGTATTGACAAGTACTTTTTTTCTTTAAATGGTATCTAGGGTCTGATGATAGAGCTGGGAGGTGGCCATAGGAACTCCGTGATAAAACGACATAACCCCCATCGAGTTTGAACTCGTATGATTCGTCTTGACCAGTACTTTGTATCTAGATGGTATCTAAGGTCTGGTGGTGGATCTGGATGGTGGCCATAGGAATTCAGTAATAAAACGTCATAACCCCCATCGAGTTTGAGCTCGTATGATTCGTCTTGACCAGTACTTTGTATCTAGATGTTGTCTAAGGTCTGGTGGTGGATCTGGAAGGTGGCCATAGGAATTCTGTAATAAAATGTTGTAAAAACCCTCATCGAGTTTACATTTTATAGGTACATTTTTTTCGAGTTACATTTTGACGACAAGAGAAATAAATAAGGTGCAAGACGCTATTATTTTAAATAATGTGATATAATATACCTATTAAACGGTATATTTCTTATCAGAATTAAATAATTTTTACTTTTTAATTCTTTTTATTAACAAGTAATGAAAGCTTAATAAAAAAATTCTCTATTTTTTTACATTCCCTTTTAGTTATTCTTAAAGTTACCGAAAGAATAAACAAAAAAATCTAATCCCTTCATTAAATATCACACTCGACACGACGGCGCATAATGATTCGTCATCGGCGTGACGTCGCTCGGAATGAAAGTGAAACCAGGAAAATAAACGGTACAAGCATACCGGTCGGCGCTCTCGCCCCTGCGCCCGCGCAGCCATCGTTCGCTTACGGATTTTTCAAATTAAACGATATTGCCGTAGACAATTTAATACTTTTAGTTTGAATTCAATAAACCAACATAAAACGATGACTGAAGGACAACAAACTTCTTTCTTTATAAAAAGGCAATACACTAACAATAATTATTTCGTTTATCTTCGACAAGTGATCTAAGTCGATTTATCGAAATTGCAATAAATACTTTTAGAAATTTCAATTCTTCGCTACAATACTGTTAAAAAGAAAATTGAAAAATTTTATTTATTGGTGTGTTAGGATTACGTTAACAAATAATACTACATTTAGAGCCTCCTCTACCACCTCTTTTCAAACTGACATTTAACAAAAAGTCACTTTAATAATAAAATTTGCGTTCCATGTCTTTCTTTTAACGGGTTTTAGCCATAACGACCGTTAAAAAGAGAACGTGGAGCGTAAATTTTCTTTTAAAAGTGACCTTTTGGATAAATTGTTAAAAAAATTTAAAAATTGTTAAAAAAAGGTGATGTAAGAGGCTCTAAACCTCTCATCTTCTACGCAAAGTGTTAGCCCACAAAGGCCCGAGGTGACCAAAAAGCTAAACAAAGTTATGAATGTGAGTCAATTAAAAAAAAAGGAAAGTGAAAATATATTAAGCATTTCGTAAAACTAATAAAAAAATAAAGTAGTACATTAAGAATTAGCATTAATACATAAAAGAATTTGTTTTAGGCATTTAAAACTTAAGTTAACGCTCTCATTAGTAATCGTAAATTAATGTTAATCTTTAACAAGGGAAGCGTCCAAACATTAAAGTACTTTCATATCTAGGTCAATCTAAATTTAATTTATTAACGTATATTTTGGATAAGCAACGATATTTTCCACTTTATATCCACCGACGAAGCGTTAGCTTTTAAGAAAATCTTTCCCGATTCAGCGTTACTATTTTTTTCTAAAAGCTGTTCGGCACCAAAAGATAATTTATTTCTAATTCGGAATTTATTCATATTTCTCTCATCAAACTGTTAGCCCGGCTGTCCGAATATGCATCATTCGTGATAATCGTTTAAAATTGTTATTCTCAACAAAAGCCGAAATAAAGTTTGATATTCAACTTTCTAGAACGATTTTTTAGTGTATTCGTACAAGGGGATGCAGAAAACTTAAAGTACTTTACGAGAACATGTAATTTACTACGAATCACATTTACATTATGCGTACTAAATGCGCGTCACACACTGCAAGAATGCACCGTCCCACGGTCTGTTCATTTCAGATTGAAGACTTTGAACGCTTTGCCACCTACGCTGTGATGACAGCCGCAACTGACTGCTCAACCTGTACGCTCCGAGGCATGAAGCAAATGGTTTGATTCGACTTAAAAACTCATTCGTAAGTTTGTCTGTGGTCGTCGAACCCGCTACATTCTAATTGGAAAGCAAAGCGCTTGTCGCTCTCTCGCGTGCAATTCGATTGCATATTTTTGGTTTTAAGGACCGGCCCGGGAAGTGTATGCCCGTGTTCCAAAAATATGCATTACAAAGGAAAACTGAACATTTTGTGCCTCGGCATTTTGCTCCTTTTGTGCTACCCTAAGACCCCAAAATTTTGCTTATCGCTAGTAATTTATTGCAATAATGCACTAGTAAATTCCTTTGATAGTTTTTTATTTTCGATTTTTTAGATTTCAATCTATTCTTCAAGTTGGTATTTAATATCAGCAGCCATAATGATCGCTTTAAACATACAAATACTTTTCTAAATATCTGGACACTGCAGTACCTTATTTTACCTACTACATATATCAAAAATATCAAGCTTTGCTTTGATTTACTTTCGAGTGCTTGGTTTCGTTTTGAAATTCTTATATTTCGATTTTCAGTCACTTATTTTTCTACCATAGGTAAGTTACAACAACTTTTGTATCGTAATAAGTGTGATACAAAAGAGACACCCTACGATCATAAATGGTAGCAAAACGTTTCTCAATCATAGGCAAAAAGACCGCCAATATGACTTCGGGAATTGGCACATTTACTTCATCGAATGTCGAAATCGATTAAAATTGTTTACATTTTTAAGTCATAGCTTAGAATTATTACTTTGCAATGTAACAAAACGGTGGCTACTCATTCAAAGACACTTTCTTTATTTTTAATATCTAATTTTCATTTATAATACACGTATAATAATTAGTTTGCATTTTTAAGGTTTTTGTGTATTTGATTTAATTTATCGCAACCAAAACTTTTGAATATTTTGTTTAGAATTTGGAACTACGGCAACTTTTACACGAAGTTATACTTTTTAACGAAAAGATGAAAATTTTCTAAAGGTCAGCAATGTCTTTTTGTTCAAAGTATTTAAATTTTTTCTACAAATATAGGTCGTGTTACTGTACTCAACTTGTTCGGGTCGAATGCAGAATAATCATTACGTTTCAGAAAAAAACAGCGCTGCATCGTTATCGTAGAATAAATCGACATCGAACATTTCAAGAAAAAATGCTTTAGCATTCAAAGCCGAATACAAAAGTTTCATAACACACGACTTTCAAAATTCTTACATCGTGTTATTTAATATTAATATTTATATTCGTTGTTAGCCTTACACGTTCGCCGGAAGAGTGATTTTGCATAAGATGATTTTTATAAAAAAAAATGACTCAATGTTAAACTTAACTCAATTCGCTGATTTATTACTTCAAATTATAACACACTATAAGCACATACAGATTGAAAAAAAAAGGTCCACGTGCTCGGTTCGTTAACACAGAGCGAGTGGTATGCGACGCGGAAATGATCTATTTCTCTTGGAGCAACAATTTCTCATATAAATCATTATATTGCAAACTGTTCACTCTTACTCTTATTGGACAAATAAATTTCCGGATAACCAACTTACGTGCTTGTATGACTATTGCAAATTTTGGACAACATATAAGCTCTATTTTAATATTAGCAAGATGTCTTAATTAAAGCGGATATTACGATGGTAACTGCATATTTTGTTTATCGCTTGCTGTAAAAAGATCGACGTTAACCTTTAATCGGTTTTATGAACACGAACTCTCGATCTATGGATACAGATTATATTTAGAGGCGTGCTCGGCGCATGCGCCTCGACGCGGATTGCAGTTACCGCACGCTTCCGCATGCAAGCAGGAAGCGCTCTCCACTTTCCCTTTTGCCCGCGCGCTGCAGTCTCTACAGCGCTAACCGGCCATTCTGCAGACATCCGTACTCTGTCCTATTCGAAACAGCGATTGTATAATAAAATTGCAATTTCTCCGGATTATAAGGAGATAGATATAATATTCAGGGTAATAAATACAAAATAAAATTTTAAAATGTATCCTAAAACGAAGATTCCATTGATGAATAAGTTAATAATGATCACGGTATATATATATATATATATATATATATATATATATATGACTTCTGTTTAACACAATACGATAATAGTAAACTAGTAAGTATGATAAATTTAACATGTTTTTTTGGTAGCATAAAATTTAAAGGGCATTAACTTGTGCTCCTAGTCTACACGTTCCAGGTACTAGGCGCGCAGAAATGTATAGGCACCTCCGTGTGACCCATATTGCGAGCGGGCGACGACCCGGTTCGTCGCGCCCGCGGCCGTAAGGGTTGGCCCGGCGGCCTTAATCTACTCCTGACAACATCGAATAAATTATTGCCGAACACACCATTACCCGACCCGATTTATGGAGCCGGAGATTCGCTATAGACATTTAATTCTAGGATCCCTGTAGACTCGCCAGCCGCTCGGTACGATGAGGTGAAACCGGGCCCTACGAGACTTTAGGCAATTATTAATAAGCACGAGCAAAACGGGGTATTAACCAAATATCAGGAACATCCTCAAAAGCGAAGCTTCGATAAATGTTCATTTCTTTTGTGTTCTTTAAAATAAATTTTGAACTGGAATTAAAAATTATTGAGAAAAAAAACTAAAATAAAAAAAAGAAGCTTTATGTACCAGGATAGCATGACGCGACCGGAGAGGAGTTCGAACTCGGGCGCTGACCCGACCGCCGCCAAAACCTGACAGGCGACTGACCGTTCGCGAAAGGTTCAAAATTACCCTAATGTAGGTTCGCCAGCTGTATTGATCTGGTGGGCCGTAACCGATTGCAATAATTTTTCTCTAGTTACACGCGCGTCGAATACGAAATATTTTTTTCTTTCTGTACTAATTCCCGAATAGTATATGAAAAAAACATCCAATAAATAGCTAACTCTACTTCGTCAATATTATTGCGTAGTTTCGTATGCGAATCGGGTGAAAGATAAAACGGTATCTGGTTTGATTGGGTTACGTCATGGAATATATTTCTCAAGAAGAACTACGTCATCGGTTATGTCTATCATACCTAAGTATGATGACGTAAATCAGGAATGGCTCTCAAGTGCATTTGAAAAGTGTGAATTTTCAAATGGACTTGAGGACGAATAAAAAATTGAGAGAATAGATTTATATTGTACATTAATTTCAAAGACTACATAAATCATTAATTTCATAAATTAATATCTACTTTAGGCTATATTGCAAAGAATAACTGTTATTATGTAGGCTAATGGTTGTTTTAAGATATTAGTTTTTCTATTGAATCATATATTCTGTTGTTTCAGGTTTTATCTGTAGCAGGATGCAGTGGCCTACCCTCTCGCGCCTCCTTATTTTGTTAACTGATTTCAAAATTAAAAAGGAGGAGGTTTTCAAATCAATTGTATTTTTTTATGTTTGTTACCTTAGAACTTTTGACTGGGTAAACCGATTTTGATAACTCTTTTTTTATTTGAAATCTGGCGCTTTTCGTGTGATTCCATTTCAATTTGGTTGAGTTCTGACAATGGCATCCTTGAGAAAATCATATAAATCTTAAATATGCATTAAGTATGTGCGCGACAAATGGACGAATAACTCAATATCACACCAACCGATTTCGATGATTCTTTTTTTATTAAGAAGGATATACTTCAAGGGTAGTTTGATGAGATTTTAGTTAGGTTCTGATTGTGGGATCCATGACAAAGTAACGGAACTCTTCAATCCTTAGGAACAAATTAACAATACTCGGCCGAATCTTTCATAGGCTATCCGGACATTTGAGTCGCCTACCGTAAGTTCGTTATGGTCAAATAATTGTCGTAGTCGAATATGATGATCAATGGAACTCCTTAACGGCTTGCAGTGAGGGTGCGATCTATGAGCATCACGTTTAGTAGGTCTACTCATATTCAGACAAATTAGTTAGGGTACTTTAGAGTCATTAAAAATCAAAAAATAAATATAAATTTTAGCAAAAAAAAAAACTGACTTAAAAACAAAACTATTCCAAAACAAATTAATATGCACTAAAAAGTAAAAAAATAATTGCGTATTCGTCTACAACTTAATAATCAACTTACTTTTTCTACTCATCAATATGTAGGTACGATCTATGTGTTTACCACGCAAGAAGGTAGGTAGGTACCTACCCATTTCAAATTTAACTCAACACATACCTATGAATAACAAACAAAGACGAAAGATTTCTCCGAAGCAAAATGAAATGAAAAATATTTAGTGCATATTAATTCGTTTTCAAAGTTGGTTGTTTTTTTTTTGTTAAATTTTTTTCGGATTGAGGAGGCTCTCCACACTGATCCGATGCAGGTCGGACCGCTAACGACCGTCGTCGCTGTTGTGACGAGAACATCCAAGAGCGAGATTGACGTGGCTAACGTGGTTAACGTGGTTTAAGATGGTTTATATGGTTTAATCAAAAACTTATTTATAAATCTATTTACCGAATGTCAGTGTTTCATTTCCCGGTACCTTACAATTCGTAGCCGATTCGCTGACCCCTCGGCCGCCCGGCAATCATTTTATATATTTCACACAAATTACATTCGACAATAAAAAAATCGGTGTATTAAAATGAAGTTTACGCGCACTAAGTCTGTGGTATTAGATCTAAGGTTTCAAAATTTATCACGATTTAGCATGATAATGTAAAAGAAAACCGTTAAAGATTTCATTTGCTATTTTAATTAGTTGAGTAATGTAAATAATTAACACCATTAATTAAACTAACCCTTAGCACGTACGCTGTTGGCGTACGAGTAAATATCGCGGAAACAAGTCCTAGTTAGATTTTTATGACTTTCCCAAAATATTATAACTGCATCCGCGGTCGCGCAGCAACGGCGACAGTTTTAATGGCGCTGGCGCAGGGCGCGGGACGCGAGGCGCGGACACGCCGCTAATCTACCTGACCCATATATGCGGCCGGTGAAGGACCTCGTAAACTATGGCTGCCGGTGCACTATTTCTGCAACAATACGCCGAAGCATTTCACGCAAATGTGAGCCCTAAATCTACGCAGCACGATACGAAATGGCTACACCGGCGCGAACGGCCGGCGCGCCGAAAGCCGTCATAATTTATATCGTAACGACATCCGAGAACACTTGGAAATTACTGAACTGACCACCGATCTAATCAGCTAATTGGGAGCTCTTTCAATAATTATTACCAATAACTGGTTTTAACATCGATACATACATATATATCGGTTCGGCGATGACGTTGAAATCTCACTCTGTCGTGATCGTACCAAAAAAAAAAAAGGAAAATCCCATTTTCTTCGCTTAGTCACGTTCGCTCGTTAAGTAGGTAAACGGCCTGAAGGGGCGCGGGCGTCGGCGGCGGGGCGCGGGGGCGGCGCGCCGGGGCGGAAGCGGACACCCCGCCGCACGTCACAAATACAATTTTCAATTTCCGATTTCCCGATCGCCACCGCCGTGATGTGTAACGATGTCGCGGACCGTACGCGGCGACAAACCTTGACATTGGCGCGCCCGTTGCGACTCTTGCGTCAGATGAAACGGAGCGCGAATATTTCACGTGAAACATCAACAAAACCTTTATCTCGTATCCTGCACAGTTTTTGTCTGTCATAAATACTCAACGGCGCAATTTCAGGAGAAAGTAGACACTTATCTCGAATAAGACAACATACGTTTCACTCACATTTTCATGCGCTGACCGTCGTTGAGCCTTCAGCCCTTTTCCTTCATCTCTGCGACGTCGATGTAGGGATTCGACGGAGTCACATCTGCGAAATCATTATCGATCAATTCTTATCAATACGTAGCTGAATGCAACCAAAGCATAATAATTCTACATTGAAAATTGTTTTAAGCGATGCCCTACACAAGTCCTAAGCGACGCGTGTGATTTTCAAATATAAATTTGGAAATCGGCATAATTGTGTTTTTAAAAAGTAATAGAAAGAAATATGGTCTTTTTGCGACGATAAATCCATTATAAATTCGAAAAAGAATTCACAACTTTCTTCTTAATGTGTTATTATGTATTCAAAGTAAAAGCTAGAATCCAAAGTTAGGATTATTTATTACCTATTCTGCAAGTCCATCGACGTTTTATTTTTTTTTACAAAAATATAAATCCACTACAGGTACTCACGTTTTGATTCACGGCAAATAATAACTTAATCAACAATAAGATTAATTCAGGTGCAAACAAGCAACAGAAAAAGCTTTTTCACATTTCGGAGACATTTCGAAAATTTCAAAATCTGCCTATGACAGATTACGGATTTTTTGTACCGCAAATACGTCAAAATATATTGATTTCGATGCTTCTGATAATTGGTAGAATATTCTGCCAGTTACTAATTATCCAAAAATATTGAAAAAAAGTTTTAAAGAAAAAGCATATTTATCTATCCATTCTTTGAACGTTTGTATTGTGATCGGATCATTAGTGTATCTACTTTTTATATTGTACTTAGTTAAATAAGACGACGGTGTAATAAAGAACAATCCAGAGAAACATAACAAAAATAAAAATTATCATGAAACTTCACAAACGTTATATTTTCACAATTTTATTTCATCATTCTTCAAAAAGAAACCAATCGTAATTTTTTTTACAGCTATGTGTCAAAACAGAGCTATTACCGATATGACAGCGCGGTACTTTTTTTTTTAATTTTTCCATTATAAATATAGGTTGTTTCGTTTTTGAAAAAATGGTTTAATTCTTATCGGGTTTGAAACTTTGACGTCGACTAGCCAATAAAGAAAACATACATACATCAAACGTTTGGAATCGATTCATTTTCATGTTATCAATTTTATTTCTTTCCCGACGATTTAATCAATTCATTAATGTGGCTGAAAGAACCAAAGGGAAAAACGACCACGTGATCCAAGAAAACGTTGCAGCAAGAGTTTATTGACCTTTATGACCATGCACTATTTATCACGTGGGATCTTTTAACCGCTCTCTGGATGAAATTGAACTGTATGAGCTCAGTTTTTTTCATAGATATTCATAACTGAAGTCGAATTCAAATCGATCGGAGTCAATGTTATTTATTATATATTTTTTTAATATAAGCCCTAACCCATATCCAATTTCCAATATAATAATGACCTGAAGTTACGGACGGTGCAGCATCGCCGGCCGGAACTAAAAATCACCACCAAGTCTCTAAGGAAAGCACTTCACTCATGAGCGGTCACGAATCCTGAAAAAAGTCAGCACATCCAAACGGTTCGGGGCGAAGTACCAGGGCGACAGCGCATAGGTGGCGACGGCGCGGGCGGGACAACGGGCCGTAGCTCACGACTCGACGAGCGTCGCTGAGAATGCGACGAGCGCACGGCGCGCCGGCGTGCCGGTGACTGACCGGCACAGTGCGCGCCGCCGGGACGCCGGGACGCCGCCGGGCGGACCGCTCCTGCGGAACACCTACCATCTCGCAACCGGTATCAATCGCGCCCACGTCACGATGGATTCGATTCAGGAAAAAATATCTATTTTTATAACAATTCTTTATTTATTTAGGCACTCAAAATACCAAAATAATTGAAATATTTAATTTTTTTTTCATATTTAAGTAAAGGGGTCAGTTAAATATGTATTTATTTTTTGCTACGAAATTCGTAGCAAAGCAGTCATTAATATCTGTCTTACAGACGTTACTTACGTACTTGCACCCTAAAACGAATTCTCCTAGTTCCAAATATTGATAAATACATCGGAGTCTTTAATGTTAAAGATACAAAAATAAGACGACTAGCGCTACGTATTTTCGTAGCGCACATAAATGTATACTATCTAGCGATTTCAATAGGTATCTGCTTTTAGAATTTTTATGTTTGATACTTTATATTTCTGTGTTATGTTCTCTTATTACCTAATTTTAGTTCTTCCGTTTGACATACAATATATGTCGGAAAACATTTAACAATAAGAACCTAATAATGAATTTTAACAATAATTTATCTCATTAATTATTGTTTTCATAATATCGAATTTGAGAAATATGAGAAACTGATAACTGTAAAATAAAGTCAGTTATTGACGTAAGAAATAACTAAGTGATAGTAATCTAAGCAGAATAACCGAAACATAATATGTTGTGGAGGGTTAACAAGTATCAGATAACAAAAAAAAATGTGAATTGTTATAAGAAGTAGATAATTTTAAAGAACGTAATAGTTGAACGATATAGTTGCTAATGAATAAACAGTCATCTAGGATCATATTCCTCTAATCTACTTGTATATAATTATATACTAATCCATTCATCACAAAATGTCAAAATATACTACAACTAGGGTCATTAAAATTAGTCAAATGATAGGTTGCATAATGCATGGACCCATTACACGAGGCTCACTCCAAAATTATTGAGATACAAGGAAATTATATAAACGAAGCACACCAGATTCACGTGTGTTCAAAGCATTTCCCTTCAGCGTCAATAGACTTCTATAGACGAATTTTCCACAGACAGAAAACATCGCGCCAGTCGTTTCAAAATATTCAGTAATATTGGAATCGATGTCTTCTTCTGATGTAAAAAGGCGACTATGCATTAATTTTTAATTAAAAAACAACCAAAAGTCCCTCATTGCGAGATCCGTTGCGTAAGGCGGATGCTCTATACGACAAGGTTATTTTCCTTCAAAAATTTGATAGTGATAGTGGCGATGTGAAAGGATGCGTTGCCATGATACAGCATTAAGCCTCTAATTCTAAAAGCTCGGAGAACTTCCGCCAAGCAGTGTTGTGCGTACCAGGCCGCTGTAATAGTTTTCTGTCCTTTTAGTTTGATAGCTTTGACCGAGCTTCTGCTTCTGAAAAACACGGCACACATAACTATTTTGATAGCACGTCCTTTTTTCACGACGGTTGGCGTCGGATCACCCTAATGAACCCAAGCCCTACTTTCCTGACGTGAGGGCAAGTCATAAAAAGGAATGTACGTTTCATCGCTTGTTACAATTTTAGATATTGTACGGCGACTGCCTTCATACAATAATTTTATTGAGTGTCGGCTGATCCTTCCACGCTTAGATTTTCGATGTTCTGTAAGATGATGTGTTACCCAACGAGAGGAAATGTGTTCCATTTTTAATTCGTCATAGAGAGTCTTATACACCGCTGTGAATCCGATCCCAAGAGTATTCTGAATCATGTGGTAAGTGCATCGCTTGTCGTCTTTCATCATTTTATGAACATGGGCGACATTTTCTGGAGTGATCGTTGAAATAGGTCTTCCCATATTTTCTATATCATGAAGGGAGTTGAAATGATTTTCTCAAGATGGTGCTTCATTATTAAAACGCTAACTTACCCTTGTACAAAAAAAAAACAAAAACATTTTTTGTAATATCAGCAAACGACGTAACTAATTCCTAGTTCTATTGCCTTTCCTAATTGGTTAGTGAGACGATTAGTAACGATTAGTGAGTTTTGTAGTTTCAAAAAGTCCATATGTAAAAATAAGTAATATTTCTTATTAATTTATACAAAATTAGTATTAATTATTAGTATTCATATTTATTTATATGTCAGAAATGAACTAAGTCATTTCTGACAGGTATAACCGAAAGGTGTTCAATTGTATTAATGTCCTAAACTGGTTTATTTTGTGGGTACATTATGCCCTTAAATACCTAGGAACGAAGGCAAAAGGAATCGCCCCGTCTGTGCCCTTCGCGCGCACTTTTTTCGTAATACTCTTATAATAATTGCTGTTATTGTTACAGAACCTAACAAAAATAAATACAGTATCCCAGTGCATACTGTACTTATTCGTAGAAACTATATTGTTCTTTTACACAGGTTTCCTAAGATTAGTGTTTATTGATTAAAATACAGGTCAGACTAAAATTTTCTAAATCGTATTTCTTGGTGTTGTAATAGTTTTTTCTGTTGATTAAAATGAAAATAAATAAATCCGTTAAACCTTACTACTTTATTTTATTGAATATTTATTTTAGTCCCACTACTCTTAAAACAGTTCATTATTTTCAGTTGCAACTAGAGTATTGTAGTTAATATTGAAAAAAAAAACATTACATTTTGTGATGCCCATTACATAAGTTCTATTATTTAGTATTACGTTTTGCAATTGTACATACGTAGTTGTACCTAATACTTAATAACAAGCTTCAAATTTCCGATTAAGTAATTATTATATTAAATGCTACTTTTGTAATTTCTTGTATGTACATATTATATATTTAATACCACAATTTGTATTTCTGCATTATCTTTAGTAATTCTCATTAAGATTTTAATATTTAGTTTAATGGTTTATTTCTATTAGTTTTTATTCATAGTTGCAACAAGAGTGTAGTGTTATTATGATAATTTCATTTTCTCACAGTTCGTATTTATGATATTGCTTTTAATACTAATGATTACTTAACATGAAATATAAAGTTTGGTATCAAGTATTACCACTATATATGATAAATTACAAAACGCAATATTGAACACTAGTAACTAAATAGTTGGGATTACAAAATGTAATATTTAATATAAGTAACACCACACCAGAAACTACAAAGCGTCATATTAATCGTTACAAATGCATACCAGAAATTAAAAAACTTAATACTCAATCTTGTTAACAATAAAAATTGGTATTACAATACGTTTTGTAATAACAAAATGGATTCGTGACTTTATTGTATTGGCGATTATAAAATTCACGAATAAAGATTAGTAAGCCGGACTTGTATTTTTTACAAATTTTATGTTGTCGTGGGAATACTAGTATTTTAGTAGTTATTAATATATTTCGCTATTTTTTTTTT
Source organism: Eumeta japonica (assembly GCA_005406025.1). Lineage (NCBI taxonomy): Eukaryota > Metazoa > Arthropoda > Insecta > Lepidoptera > Psychidae > Eumeta > Eumeta japonica. The sequence continues at coordinate 260,788 of BGZK01000227.1, forward strand.
TTTGCTCGGTGTATTGCGCGTTAATCACTACAAATCAGAACAAAAGCCATCAAATCTTTTTACTTCACCAAGCAGTAGCCTCAGTTAGTCTACACTCTACACGGTCCTACTTCGATGAAAAAAAATACTTCTCCCGCTCAGCTATGAGCACTCGTTTCGCGGATAATGACCTAGTTGCCCAATTATATACCTAAAGCACCCTTAGTGGCAATACAAATAAAATAGCTCGAAAACGTCTACCGACTATCATTAACAGGCATGCGTCGTAAATATAATGTAGAAAACGTGTGCGACATTCGTCACAGACAACCATAAATCAGCGACGCGACGAAGCCGATTGCCCTTAAATCATATAACACGTCGCCCATCGCGTCAAAGTGTACGTTTCCACCACAAAAACTTAGGAAAAAGACGTAACGTTTTGTAGATTTCTATCTCTACCCGTTCATTTTGTAGTCCTTTTTAAGTTCTTCTTTCGCCAAATCAAAACGTCAAAGTAGCAAACATCAAAATACCATTCCTTCCGATTCCGTGTGATATATACTTATGTAATATTTCGGTATATACTATTTTGCCGAATCAATATGAAAAATGTAAATAGATAATGTACTGCTTTCAGCACTATAAGAGACGCGTTTATTTATCGCCTTTACCTATTGCACATTAAAAGACAATTATATTTAATATTAGTCATGCTTTGGAGCTGACACACACACTTTTTTAGGTTTTCTAGAGTAAAAGGTAGTCTACGCCACTCTTCGCCCATTTACAAATCATTTATGCACAAAACGTATAATCATATCGGTTGCTCCTTTGCTTCTGAAAAAATAACAAACCAAAGCAGCTTCGTTTTTCATTAAGAATTTTCGTTACATTTCATAGATTTTATCGAAGTCTGAGAAAAAAATACAAAAACCAATTTTCCGATTTCAACGACTTCAACTTCATTACCGCCCACCACCTGGAGCCGAGGTTTTCATATCGGTATTACGTACATTCTTTTAGTCCTACGTCGAAAGGAAACCGACTGTCGCTTTGACTTCATCAACATTCGTAAATCGCTACCCACGATCATACTTTATTGAACGAAATAGTCCATAATAATGCGACGCAATATCGAGGTTATACCCCGATACGAGATATCACCAGTTATGTGGCTTTTTAAATAGCTTTATATGTATAACCACTCGGTGCATCTGTCCAGTTGTAAATGATAACCCATATGTTACGTGTGTTAGTAATGAACATTACAATTACATTGCTAACACACTAACGCGTGACAATTTGTTATACCGCGAGTTTACAGTAACTACGTCAGCACAAGACTTGGTAGAAGCACAACCACTGTCTGACTAAAGACGCATATGCATTCTGTCACACAATTCTTGCAAAGCTAAACGAGGATCCAAGAATACAAAGTATGTACAAGAATTTTGGCAATGTTCTTCACCAGCTAACTGTCAACAGCATAACAAATGATTATTATGATAAGGGATGGCGCGAATATGTGAATAATTCAAAAAGTTTTGTGGTACTACAAAAAAAAATATACCACAAGCTATTTTTTTTTATTATGTCTTCTCAAATAATTATCCATAAACATCCGTACAATGTTTTCATATTACTAGTTCAAAACACATTTTCCAGTCTGCATCAGTCACTTTTTCAACTGCCTTCCACAGTCGTTGCAACTTTTTATCATAAATACTGTTGAGTTATCTTTTTATTCTGTTGAACAAAAAAAAAAGTTAAAACATACCATTTCGAAACATAAGAAGTATGACCTAAAAGTGTGACCGATGTAAAATTAATATACCATTACATTTTGATTCTTCTTTAACCTCTTAGAAGTACTGGCACCAAATAAGCCGCCAAGTAAAAAAAATGTAAGGGTGTGCAATTCACGCACAATAGAAGTGAATCTTGAGAAAAGTGACGTACGAAAGGATGGGATGAATATAGAGTATCAAGAGTTAGAATAACTGTAAGGGTTACTTTTTTATAATATTATTCCCAAGTTTAAAAGTAATTTTACATTCGAATAAGGTTATATATGTGATCTATGAGCATTAAGAAATAAGAATGAAATTTATGGATTACAAAATGTTAAAGTAGAATTTTGTCCTTAGAAAAAATTAGAAATATTAGGAAATATTCAAGTGCAATATAGATATACCTATTATACTATACTCAATGTGCAGGCCAACACACATGTACTAACACACGTAAAACTCTCGAATGAGAGCAAGTATTAAACAGTGTGCACTGTGCAATATGGGTACAGACCGACAAGTACACTGCTTAGTAGACGAGAGGGGGGTGGATATATATATGTGTATGTGTGTCTGTGGGTGTGGGTGTGTGTATGTGTGTGTGCGTGTGCATGTGTGTGCGTGCGTGTTTGCTTTGTCCCTGTCATGACGCATTTTCGTTTCATCGTCTTTCAAATCACAACAATTCTTAAAAACGAACTTTTCAAAACAAGAACTTTCGCTTGCAGTACTTCAGTTGTAGGCGTTTGTTCAATTTGATACAGGCACACGGTGAACTGACGCTTGGATCATACTGAATTCATCGCCGGTTTTGACATTGTACACGTGCCGACACGAGTCTGGTTTAAACTTTACTATCGTGTCACAGTACTATTCTATTCCAATTTGCTTCTGAGCCTGCATCACATTGTGCGTCATTCGGCGTGAGACTATTCTCCTTATACGAAGATACCCTTGCAGCATTACATGTACACTTGTATCGCTGTATTTTTCATTAGAAAGTTTATCACTGTAAATAAATGAAAGGCAAAATATACAATACAGATATTTAATTTATATTCAGTGAGACATGAGGTTTGGGACGTATGGTTATTTTTTATGTGATCTTTGACATATAATAGGATTTAACTTAGGTCCAAATTACCTAACTGTTTTTTCAATTGAGACATGTGATATACATTGTACACATAATTGCAATGTAATTAATGGACGTCACCCGATGACATGTGCCGAGAAAAGATGTATAATCAAACTTAATGATATTGATATTGAACTGGGTTCACCCTTCCCACCTATATTTGTCCTTGGACTCTCATCTGTGATAAAACCTCGGCAGTAGGCAGTGCAGGCAGATATGTCTTAGCAAAAATGTTGCGGGCTAAAGCTGCCTCAGGAATGGAACGCTATGCATTCCCTAACCGGCGTCTGCGCATCCAGATATCAGACATCCATTCTTGCGGGGGTAAAAAAAAATATCCTAGAACCACCATAGACACGTGCCACCGATAATAACCGGTATACCAGATTTCACAAATCACTTCTCTGAACAAAACATCGTATATTACCCATTGCTTAAAAGGACCCCACGATAAAGACTTATATTAGACAGGAGAAGATTGACTAGTTATAATATTTCCTTGTGAGAAATTTGGTTTTCACAATACCTGTCCTGACGCTTTTCCAATCAGAAAAAGAATACCGACAGTTTTTTGTATTTGAAAAAGTAACGTTCGATATGTCACAAATGACAGATGAGAGATCAATCTAATGAAGGATTGATGACATTGACAATTAGATATTCAAAACAGATGCTCTAAAATTTCTTTTTTTTTTTTAAGTTCCATCGACTGAATCGAGTTATAAGTGCAAAAAAGTTATTTTAATTATAAACAAAACGAATTATGGCTTCATCAGAACACTACGATATCTCGTTCAGAAGCTGTTAAGAAACTATCATTTTATGAGGGAAATTCAAATTTGCTAGTAAACACCGATGTTAATTTTGAGGTGTTACACACTTCCTGATCCAATTTGCAGTTTGTGCCGAATTTCTTTGTATATAATTACCCTAATATTCTTGAATTAAACTTTTCACAGCCAGTAAGTTTTCTTCTGTTAAAGTCGTCGAAGGACGGCGATTCGTTTCTTTGTTACTTAACCGAATTTAATTTATAAAACCAACAATAAACAACCGCTTAGGGTTTTTCCCCAACGAATAATTCTTCTGGTTTAAGTCTAGATTTAATATCCTACAAAACCATCATACGAAAATTTTCTCAATGTTGTAGATCCTTTTTTCATTGAGATAGAATATTTTAACTTTGTTCGTAAAAAATGTGGAGGAAAATTTGAATTAAGAGGTCCATGTTTTTATTTTAAGTAAACGAATTTTGTGGCTCAGTAAATGTCTCTTTGTAAAATTATTTTTCATTGTATTTTGATTGGATTCGTATAACGTACTAACTATATTACACGATATTTCTAACTAAAGATACAACGTATAAATTTATAAAATAGATTATTGTGTAATAAAATTTTATTTACATTATGAAATAGAATGCTACAAAATTGACGCTATATACATACATCTGCTTATTTACTCTACAACTAAATACCACACCGGTCAAATCTACCGTTTGCAATTTGACCATCAAAAAGTAATCAGCCTCTATGCTTTTAGAAAAAGCATCTCTTCCAATTCACAATTGAAGAATGTTATTTTGTGAGTGCTGAAAACATTTTATGCGAGGTTTTGAGAATGTTTGTCATAAAAACACCAACCATTTGTCATACCATGTCATGTCAACCAGTTTCTCATAAAAACCATTGACGATTAATGTGCAAATTTTGTGCAGCACTACTCATTTGCGGCAAATTGTGAGTCCGGACATTATTTATTCCCTAGTAAACTATATGTTTTGTAATACTGTAGCACGCATGACCACCACAAAATGTCGCTGTTCATAGTAGGACATCGTGGTAAGACCCCATTTTCGTGAGAGATAGATGGTGCTGTAGATCGTCTATACATTGCCTAAACCAAGTTTCTTGCGCAGTTCGCGCAAATAGAGCATATAAAACATTTCACTCCGGCGCAGAGACGTACAAAGAATCTCAAAATTTTTTTTCCAGCGAGCAGCATATTACAGCAGCCACATTCTATACTTCCTCACAATCACATTAGACTCTTGTTTAATTCTCCTCCTCTCCTATTCTCGTTTATACAGCCGACTTCGCCGGCTGCTAAATAACTACAAATACGTTTCTTTCAACTGAGTTCACATTGGCTACCCCGTCCGAAAATGAATTAATATAGATTGCCCACAGAAATATCCAGAATGAATATTTTGTGACGGCAAAGAACGTTCTAGGAAGTCTTATCTAGACCAGACTGGTGGCAAATTAAAGAAGGGCCAATTTTAAAATCCGACTAAACAGTGGAGTAAGAACTGTATGTAAAGACTGTACTGAGTGAGATCTGTTAACAGTCTATGTTATATGCCTACTCCTTTGACGCACATATTGACAAAATAATTCGTAGTGCGTAATACAGAAAAACTGCAATCTTTGTATTTTCTTAGCGTTTATCTGAATTTCGTATTTATTTTATTTTGATATCTCAAACACCTCCAGGAAGTGAAAATAAATAATAAATTGAGACCAAAGACCGTTATAGCTATTGAGATCAAAATGGTAAATTTAAAAATGAGTTATTTTATTCGTGAGTAAGTATGGAAAATTTTATAGCTTAATTGTATATACCGTTATTTCATATCGGATTGACGATTTATGAAATTTAACTAAAAACTCGATCTATGAAAATTTCCTGGTTTGGGAAAAAGCTTTGATTCACCGTCTAGCGATAAAAATGGTAAAAGCTATCTAAAAGCTACTCTATGGCACTAGATAATGATAATACCCACACGCAGTCACCACATGTAATTCTTAGAAATTTTCTTAGCGATTTGCTTGATGATTCTTATGATTGTCTCTGAAACCATAATATTAGCAACTTGATATTATTATACTCTCAAAGTCTAAAAATATTGACGAACTTTTTAAAAATTAATTCCTCTTACACATATAATTTCCTCTATCGTTTGCCTAATTACTTGAATTATTTTCAATAACATCATCGAATGAAATATCTACTTTTTATCAACAATAATAAACTGTGATTGCTCGTGATTGATTGCGAAAATTGTGATTGTTCATTATAAAATGAACAATCACAATTTTCGAATACTTAAACCGCAAACGAATGCATAATCACGTTGCAGGATTTGCAAGTAACGTTGAATCGCGGCGTGAACGCCACGTCGAGAGCGAAAGTGACTGTGCGGTGGCCGCTGCGCCGGCGCTGGGACCACGCCGCCAGGCCGCTCCAAGCGTGCGAGACTAAGAAGAGAGCTGCGACATAAATGACAAAAATAAGTAAAACAAGGCCACTGTAATATTTTCCATTTTAAAAGTAAATTCTGCAAAACATGGTCCGTACAACGTGAGTTGTGACTGAAATAAAATTAATAGGTTTTTATTATTATGTAACAAAGCAGTTAGTTTAATATTTTTCAATATCAATTAGTTTTCTTTTGTTATAACATACTTTACTTGCCAAAACAAGGCGCTAAAACTCCGTTAAAAAGTGCTAAAAATTTGCAGAAATTTCTATATGTAGCGACCTCTAATCTGAAATGAAATTACACAGTTTGTATTCTGTTAGTTTGTATTGTTTTTCCTACGAATTAATTGTTTAACCTTTTCTTTCAACCTTTCAAAGATATATGCCATCATTGTAAATGTTATCGAAATTCTACGACAGCCAAATAAATCCTGAAGCATGTACACCATTATGTTTAATAGTCGATGACAGTTTGTGAAGTAATTCAAATAATTACACCTCTCTAATATTTATGTAGAATATTGACAAAATTAGATCCACAAATAAGTTCAAACGAATAGATGAAAATTTCAGACCCGTTACTAATTAAGTAAGTAATACTAAATACCTAATTAACGTTTAAAAACAAGACATGAATATGTTTAAATTACATTTAGATAACTTCACAAAAAATATATTACTTTTATCTTGTTGACACATTTTTCTTTACTTCCTGTTTATACTGATTGTCTTCTAGAATTAACGTCATCTCATTTTAAAATTCGTTCACTTAAAAAAACCACCTAGTGATTATCGCATATCAGTAAAAATTTAAAAAATAAATAAATTGTAATAAAATAAGCCATTTTAATGTCGTGATAAGTGTTACATATCATATGTAAATTCAAAGCATTATACTTTTACTTATTTATCTTTCACACGAAAAGTACTAAGCACATAAACATTATTGTTTATTTATTTGTTTCTACGTTAAAGCCTTTAATTTAACTAAACCCTTTTATTTGCTATCACTGTGTTTGGCATTTGACGTGTCTTTATTGAGGTGAGCTATATATATATATATATATATATATATATATATATATATATATATATATATATATATATATATATAATATCGCTTTTACGTATAATCATATTTCGACAAGAGGTATAGTTACTTTGTGCACAAAATTTTAGTATAAGGAGAGAGAGAAAGAATATGAAGATATACATAAAAGAAAAACAAACCTTTTCACCCATCCTTCACGCGATAACAGTTCGCTTAACAGTTCCGCCAGCTAAAGCAACACAGTTTCTCTGTCTTTGTATTTTTATATGCGCAGACTACCGAACCACATTCTGCACGCTGAAGAGTAACTTTGGCTAAAACATAGATCGTACATAAACACGGAATATCGTCTTCTTGTTTCTGTTTCACACGAAACCAATCCACAAAGGCTATATATCTTACAATGGTTTTGAAAACTGTACCATGTTCGGGATCGAGATCAGAATCGAAAGTCATATATGGAGCGAGCTCGGGGATGCGGATCAAACTGAGATCGGTACCAGGACCTGAACTAGAGTACGACGACGACGAGAGCTTAATCCATGTTGCAATTTATTAATAGCAATTTATTAATACCATCCACAAGTTATATCACACGTCAAGAGGGTGGGGAGCGATCGACAAAGTGTGACAAGGCAGGGGGGCGAGTTATGTGCTTCATGACGTCGTATATGTCTACGTGTATAATATTAACATTCTCGACTTGAAATTTAACGAAAAACTTTAAATTATTTGATTCACTATTAATTTCATATGAGGAAAAAATGGAAATATGGGAATAATTTTGGACAGGCTGTTTTAATTAATAATTTATGAACTGTAAATAGCTAAACATCTGACGTCACACTAAGAAGAGGAGTCTCTTAAATGTGAAAAAAAAGGGAGTGGGCTTCATAATCATGAAATTAGTGTGACGTCATTTATGGATGGTCCCTAATATTGAAACGGAAATCGGAATCTCAATCAAAAGGAAACCGGAATTAGAACCGAGAGCAGAGCTAAGATTGAAATCAAAAGTGACACATATACAAGAAAAGAGTACGAAACCAGATTAGACACGAGAGAGAGAGAGAAAGAAAGAAAGGGAGAGGTGATATATAACCGAAAATGAAGCCAAGAGTGGAATACGTGATTGAACCTAGAGGTGATATCGGCAACGAAATCAAAATCTAAACCGAAATTTGAAGTAAAACTAGATAGGAATCGACATAAAAGATGATGAAAATCCAATATCATCGCAGGCGAAAATATAGTATGTTCTGCTCAACTAAAGAAACAGATGAACATATGTTAATAAACGAAAACGGGCATTAAAATTTTTAAAATAATTAAAATCTCTCTTTTAAATTCAAATACTTCTATTACGAAAATATTAACAATCAAAAAAAATTAAATTGTTCACATTTACGGAACTTAACATAGGCGTCAGCATAAATATGATACGTTTTAATTTATGTATTTTTGGATTATTTAATTTGATTTATTTTATTATAAACATGTACATACCGTACGCAGCCCTTTAGGACGAAGTCGAACTCGTAGTGAGTTTTTTTTTTTTAATTGTCGTACTGTCAAATAGCGAAAATTGCTATAGATCACAGATCACCACAGCAATAAGTTAAATCGGCACTCGAGATTTGTCCTGTCATTCCACAAACAGAGGCAAAATATCGCTTACATTGTACGTCAGTCGCATATCGAAGTCGCTGCAGTTACGTTTCCGGGTATAGGTTGACGGTTCATCGCCCCGACGCCCGGCCGTAGTCCGCGCTACGGCCTCACCTACAGTGCAGTGTACTACGCCAGTACAATTATGTTATCTCGTTAATGTAATACTCATAAATTAGTATATGATTTCATTTTATATATTGTTGCCTTACCGAATGTAAATTAATCACACATGACAGTTCCGATTATTTACGAGGTAATAATTCTAGCAATCCGATTTAAAATTACACACGTTAACGTACTAACGTTTGAAATATGTATATGTGATATGTTGCTTATTGAAACAAAAACCAAAATTGTTGCTCTGCAAAGAGAAGTTTACTTTCCTTTATGAAACATAAAATCATATCACAAATGACTTCCAAACACAAGTTGTTTCTACAATTAGTATTGAGTACAAATTACTATTATTTACTGTAAAGAAAAACAACATTAAAAGCTATTGCTTCGAATAATATTTTACAGTCTAAAATATTTCTCTTAAAAAAATCTTTATATGTTATGGTATAAAGCTAGAGAGTCTTTTTTTCATTATAGAACGAACATAGTGCAAAGCGCTGCCACCATAGATCACTGATATACAAAAATAACCTTAATGAAAGTTAAATGGAATTGAATGGGTAATTTTGTATCTACAACTAATCTGTAACTAATCTGCATTTTTAGAAAATTTCGATCACCCTCAATTTTTTTGCAACAGCAATTAATCTTTTTTTAAGTAAAAACGGTAAAAAAATGTCTCAAATGAAGAAAAAATAACTTGTATTTTATTTTATTTAGGATTTTCGGGAATATTTAGCGTCAGGTACATCCCTTTGAGTGTCCAACAGTAGTCAGCTAACATGTTCGGACTCCACTTGCCTTGATACCTTTTTTCCATGTTGGATATGTCCTGATGGAACCGCTCACCGTGTTCATCGCTAACGGCTCCCAAGTTTTGAGGAAAAAATCCAAATGCGAGTGTAAAAGTGAATTTTGAGCGACATATTGCATCCCATGTCCTTGTAAGCCACTAAGAGGTTGTTAACTAATGTTTTAACTAACTCTTCATAGTGGCTTCCAAGAAAATTACGAACAACATTTCGAAAACATGTCCATGCGGATTTTTCAATCGGATTAAGTTTTTGTTCAAACTCTTCATCAGCCAGTAGGTTTCTTATTTGTGGGCCTACAAAGATTCCTTCTTTTATTTTGGCATCACTGATGTTTGGGAATTTTTTTTTCAAGTAACAAAAACCATCTCCATTTTTATTCATAGCTTTGACAAAATTTTTCATTAGCCCGAGTTTGATATGCAATGGAGGTAGCAATACATCTTCAGGATTTATTAAAGGAGTGTGAAGAACATTTCGTTGACCTGGTATAAGAGCGTCTCGCTTAGGCCACTCCTTTTGACATAGTGATTTTTTGTCTCGACTATCCCATTCACAGAGGAAACAAAGAAAACTTCGTATATCCAAGCTGTAGACCTAGCAAAATAGCAATTACTTTCAAATCTCCACATATTTTCCAAGAATATTGGTTATATTTAATATGTTCTAGCAGTGATTTCATATTTTCATATGATTCTTTTATTTCAGTAGCATGAGCGACCGGCACGGAAGGGTATTTATTACCATTGTGTAACAGTACAGCTTTTAAACTAACCTTTGAGGAATCTATAAATAACCGCCAGTCAGATGTTTTATACTCAAACTTCAACTCCGTCATTACTGAAGGAATGTCACTGCAAAACACTATATTGCCATCTTGAGAAAAAAAATTTGAGAAGTGCGTATGTCGAGATCTGTATACGGATATTCTGGTATTTTTTTCCAGTAAATTCCAGTCATGAAGTCGGGAAGCCAACAGTTCTGCCTGTCGTTTACTGAGATCCAAATCCCGTACCAAGTCATTGAGATCGTTTTGAGTTATAAAATGAGGTTCTTTGTTTGAAGTACTGGGCTCAAAAGTCGGATCGGAATCTGAACTCTCGGATACACTTTCTTCGGTCACGTCATCCATGTTTACTGGACGTTGAGGAACAGGTAAATTATCACTGTGTGGGATAGGTCTTTGAGCAGATTGTAGATTTGGATAGTTCACAGAGTTCCTAGATTTGTGATTAATACCTTTTATAGAAGTTTGGCAGAAATAACAATCTGATACATGGTCTTTCGGTTCGGCCCATATCATTGGAACTGCGAACGGCATATGACGAGATCCTTTAGCCCATGATGTTAATAAAGTGACACACTGTGCACAGCAAATACTAGGAGTCCAGGTTTTGTCCAAATTTCGCACCGGAAAACCAAAATAATTTAAATAACAGTTTTGAACTAATGGTGTCAAACTACGACGTTGACGTTTAACAGTAAGTTGACCGCAAATATAACAGAAGTTATCAGGATGGTTTACACACACTCTCGGCATCTTAGTATGATATATAACACTAATCTCAAGAAAAAAAACTGTTTTAATTTCAATATTTTTTCGTTAATTTATACGGAAACACACGTCGGTAAGCAAAATTCGCGTAATCGAGTAAGTCGATGTTTTATGAAAACTGAGGGTGATTGAACAAAACTAAGTATGAGGTTTATATGCGGGTAGGTAGTAGTGTTTGAAAATATGACTTGATTTCGTTTACAAATTTACTGTTTATCAGTGTAATGTTTTGATAAAATCGAAGTTAATGCACCGGAAATCTAAGTTTAATGAAGAGGCAAAAGAGCTTCATTTACATATATTTATAAATTAATAAGTATATTATTTAAGCACGTGATTCAAACGATGAATATGTGAGAACTTTAAAAAAAACAGCGTGTTTCATGTTAAATGGTTTATTTAAGTTAATAACCTAACTCAACCCAAGGTGACGACGTTAAAACTTTGTCTTTGGCTTACCTCTAAATTTAGGGATATGTATTTAATTTTGGCCGTAATTCCAATCGAAGTATAAGAGCTAGAAATACACAAAAAGGAAATGATGTCATTTTTCAGGGTGATGACGTTAAAATCTATTTATAAAACGACCTTTCGCCCTCAGCCCCGCGCACTTGGATATACAATCAGTTCGATGATCTACCACGTCTACCAATCACGCTGTCAACCTCGATCCTGCCCTTGTTCCTCACCTCGATCGTGATCCGGCGCTGGATGACGACGTCGGTTCCACTCTCAATTTTTTTGGTCTCGGTCTCATTCTCAATTCCCATACCTGTCCGTGTGTCGATCTAGATCCGGATTCTAGTCCCATACTCGGTACCATCTCGGTTCCGCCTTCGATTAGATCCGTATGAAATTGTCTCATAGTCACACGTAGTTTTACCCTGAAAACGAGCGTTCTGCCGCTAAATTATTTCATTATAAGACGATTTCGCTACTGCTTTTGATCTCGTGCTCCTCTCGTGATTCCATTCCTGAATCGACGTTGATCTAGATTCATCTTTGGACATTATTGCTCCCAATACTTAATTCACATAAAAAGATACGGAATTTATCCTGTCTGCGCAAATAAAGCCGCTGGTAAAAGCTAGTGTATCCTTAAATTTAGATAGATGTAGCATGTTTTTAAAGAAAAAAAATAATCATATAAACTGGAACAGCGGTTTTAAAGATATAAGGGCACCAACGATCAGATAGGCAACCGGACAGAAAATTAGATTGTGTTACAGGATATTTGAGGATGAGTTATCGCCGCAAAGCGTACGTGCATGTGTTCTGTTCTAAGTGCTATCCATGTGTAGTTTTCGTTAAAAAATTCTAGAATTTTTATGAGGAATTAGTATGTCATCTCGTCTTAATAGCGAAACCATTTCTAGAACTTAACCACAGTAACTATTTTCTGTAGAACCATATACGAGTGGTCTTAGAAATATATTATTCTAAGGTTATTGTCTTAAAATATACCAATTGATATTCTTGTTGATGTTAAATGTCAAATATTAAAGTGATATTTGGATTTCAAGCCCCTGTATCTTAAATCAAAGGATTGTAGAAAATAGAACGACAAAAATTTTTTGGATGATTTTTCTTTGTTTTGAAAAACGAATTATTTTTCTTTCCCATCTCGCTAGTAGTTCTCATTCTCTTATGTAGGGTAGCTGCTATGATTTAAAAAAAAGTCCTGCTAGTAATAAATTGAAACAAACACGACGGAAACAACGTATGCAAACTTATTACAATTTCATAAATTATTTACATTTTCAATGAAAGCGGCCACGCATACTCTGATGATCAAACACAAGATTTTAATTTTGAAACTGGTATCGGAAAATAAATCCTATTTACTGAATAAAAAAAAATGCTATACACTTTCTACGGAACGCGATCGACATTAGATTTTGTCACCCCTATATAGGGACACACTCTCAAGAATATACGTCTATATACGTACCGCCCGTACACACAATACTCTAAGGCAAGTACAACCAGACAAGGATGAGAGGGGGCGCTACCGCAGTACGCAGGAGCGATTACGCAAGCGGCGAGCTTTCCCGAGGAGCGCCCACGAGGTCGTTGGCAATGGACCCGGTTCAATGTCACCAAATATATCACCGCGCGATGTACGCCGACCGTATCGTTTTGAGACTCGCGCTGCGTCTTCTTCGAAATCAGCAAATAAAAAAAATGTATGTACAATTATTTATGCACACAATTTTAGTTTATTATCTTACCTTATTTTACTCTATGGCAATAATACTACTTTTTGTGTACATGAATAATTTGATATGAATATTTTCGTGTAATGTAAAATTTTAAACATATTTATCTAAAGAATAATAAAATTTGAGATGAATCACTTTTTATTACATCGCTTGTAATTTAAAAAGGTCTTAGATAGATTCTTTCGATTTATAGGCGCGAATTGACCGATTATTCACTTTAGAGGTAACATTATATTAATGATGATAAGTGTGTCAAATTAATTCATTAGAGAACTATTGTAAATTATTCATTATATCAATCAATATATACGAAAGATTACACTACAGCTTATAATTTTGTTCTCAAGAACAACATATCAGTATTAAACACGATACGTAGGAGCAATGGCTATGAGAGAGGGCTCTTAGTCATTTTGAGTCCTAAACAATGCTCTCGTACATAAATCGAGGCTAGCTTCGAAATATTAGATTAAAGAAACGCTTGTCGCACTTGCTTTGACAAGGGTCGTACTGCAACAGGAATCAAGTCATAAGTATATTAATACTACTCAAAATATTGTTATGAAAGGTCGAGCTCGCAAGACAGACGAGCGTGAGGCGTGAACTGTCGTGACCTTAGAGCGAAGACATGCCCGATACTCGTAGCGATTTCGGCGCTCGCAGTTTGCAGATTTTGTGCGATCTGAACACGAAGGTGTAATTGAGGCCGTTCCGAGTTGTGTATTCTACTTATCCAAGAAGAACATATTATTTTACTGATAACTAACGCGCGCCAGTAAACGGAAACGGTGATTTTTTCCAATATGTCTAATCGACAACATAGTGCGCATTTAATGAGTTGAGTGAGGGTGAACCTTATCAACTTTTACCTCGAAAATATAGCGCGATACGCATACGAAATTCTATCCCTGCATAACAATTACATTTTAAAGAATATCACTGCTTATGAAATAAATCAAATCATTTAGCGTATTATATCCTTTATAAAAGCAATTACTATGTTACAGGAATTGCTGAATTCGAGGAAGGAAGGAAGGATTGTAGAAGAAAGTCGAGGGATATGAAAAAGGCTGAAATAAGTAATACTTTTGTTCGACCAATTTAGAGGCGGATTACATCGTTTCCTTTACTCACATATATAATAAAATTAACATATTTTGTTTTCAGGCCGACATTTTTATAAACTTCCACATAAACTTTAGTTATTCACAAAACTGTAACGTTTTGTCATGCGTACATATGTCTATGTACATATTCTTATTTTGAATGAAAGTAGCATGGACGTATCGAGCTAAACCGAGACCAAGATATAATGCAATGGAGCACCTTCAAAAGTTTTCTATCTCTTGTAAAGATTGCGCGTATGTCACTCTTTTTGGGTGACCATAGCATTACCTTGTCGTGTTGTGATACTCCAAACAGGGGACCATCAAGAGAAGGCGATTCCGTACTCTCAGCCAATGGACTAACTTACGCGCGCGGTTCTTGTGTTTTGCTAGCAATCACAAAACTTTATACAACGTATGTGTGCTATTAAAAACATATCTATACGTATAAGATATTTTTTTCTAATACTATACAACCATTACGTAATATTTAATTTGCCAATGTGTAAGTATCAACATCACTCTAATTCAGTATACGACCGGGCTCCTGACCGGGTCGTCGACCGCGCTTTTCGGCAGGCGCCCGGAGTTTCAGCTGTAACGTGATCAGATGCACACACGCACAGGATCCCGCACCGCGAATGCATTCACTCCGCTATGCACTCACGGGCATCCGCGCGCGTGCGTATTAAAAACACGACGCACACGGCTGCGCGAACGGAAGCTCGTTCGAGAAATATTGCCATCGACGAGCGCGTGTCGTTCCCGGAATGTTCCCGCCCTGTCGATGTGTGCGGCGTGCGCGTCTTTTGTACTCGCAATTACAGGTCCTTATAAAGCTCGCCACACACGAGTGCGGTGCGTGAGCTCCGAGTTGTTCGTTGCCCCGGTTAGCGTTCTACTACGTCCAGTCGTATTTCTATTTCGTCAGGCGTTTACCCTAAAAATATATCACTACCGGTCACTCGTTCTGTGGCGGTTCATCGAACGATAAATACGTTCATTCATTGCCCACACACACCACCTCCCATTTTGAATATAGGCTGACATTTCTATATTTGTTGTTTGACGTTTGAAAGTAACACAGAAACAAGACAAGAGCGAGCCGGATTCTGGTGTTTACTGTGTTTCTTGCTGTTCCGTATTTAATCTTACTATGTACATGTTTTAAAAGATTTTTGATATTGTTTCATAGTCCATATATTTTATAAAATATTGATTACAAAGTGGCTATTTACGAAATATAAAGTTGATGAAAAAAAATTGAATCGACTCCGTGTAGGCAGATTCCTCTTTCAGCTTCCCATTAATCCTCCATACATTTTCAACCTATTTTCTCTTCACGGCTATGCATTTTACTAGTAAATTAATCATTTTTTTTAATTTATTAGTAAAATGCATAGGCATTAATAGTAACGTTCTATATTCCGCTCTATATTTTCTTCAACATTTTAGTCTCAGTACTTTCGGAAGTAAAGAAGGAAGGTCGATTTAAGTATATTTTATTTTATATCTTTTAAATTCATTTATTTATCATTCATCACTTTAAAATTATAAAAAAAGTAATTGTGTTTCTAAAAATCTGTCCACTTAATAGTTCATATGTTGTTCCTATTATTTTTTTTATAATTTCCTAGTTGACCTCTTGAAAATAACTTAATTTTTAATATTAATTGAATTAATTAAAATAAATGAAGTCAATCGTTCTTAATCTTTCAGCATTATACCGATTGCTAATTTTTTTGAAGGAAATTCTTTTTACTGTTTTTATAATGACCCTGATTATGCTAAAATTCATATCTTGTATATTAACACCATTTCATATTCAACTATCCCCAAATATATTTATTCCATATCCTTTTGCAGTAAACGATGTCTAAAAAAATACTTAGGGAAACAAATCCCAGATATTGCAATTTCTAAATTATGCAATAACGTAGTAATTCTATAATGTTAGAAGTCGTAAATTGAAGCTTTAATTGAAAAAAAAAGTAAATTATATTTTGTATCAGTGTGTTTACAAGTTTAATCAACTCTAAAACTTATTGGGGAAGTTTAGAGATTTTCTAGTAAACTAGAAGCTCCAAAAACCAAACGAGAAGTACAGTTAAATTAGAAGAGCCGGTCGAATCTCTCAGCAAAAGTGTACATTTTTCGACTTCAGATTTCAGCCATGACCTCGCACGCCCTTTGAACTTGGGGCGAAGTGAACGTACCCTTGACTCGGGCGCCGCCGCCGCCCCCGCCCCTCGCGCCGCACCCCGCGTCTAGCTCTCAACTTCGATAAAGACCTTCTATTTCCGTGTAAGCTTTATTATCGTCTGCCTTCGAGACATTGCATTTCACAATTAATCAGCGGCCGTTAAGTCTATTTTAATACTCATTAAAATAGATTCAAGTGTATTTGAATGTATTTAAATATTCGTATTTTTTTAAATTATGCCCAACACGTAAGCGAAACTCAATGTTTCAAAACTCAATGTCCCGTACTAGTATGGATCAAAATTTGAATCTTTTTTATTTCAAATAACCAGTAGCTTTTGCGTTGGAACACTGCATCGAATAAATTCAATAAACTCAACGTGCCAGACACAATTTTTTAAACGATAATTTTGAACGTAACTTCCACGAAAACAATTATTTCTTCAGCGATAAAGGGTTATTTCAAGTAAGTAATCTTAGTTGTCCCTTCGGAGAGAAGAGTATATCAAGCATTCCAAAGCAAATATTGATAGGCAATCAGCGTATTGACATTTAAAATTTGGAAACACGCCGGAAGAAAAATGAAATTTATAAAAAATTAATGAAAATATGAAAAAATGATTGAAACAAAACTGTCTTATGCATGAGACTGACATTTTTTATGAAATCTTCGCCAGATATTGAGAGATGTCCTCGGAACCTGCTAAATGTGCTGAATGAGTTAGCTTTTTAAACAATGGAAGAAACAGAAAAAATGTTCTCATCAATCACAATTTTGATGATTATTTTGCTATCGACTAGAATATACCCCAAAATTGGTGTAGTTCAATTTTGTTGAGATAATTCCAACTTCGTAAGTTGAAGAGTAAAATTTGAAACAAAAAAAGGCCACGAGCTAGTGGAGCCCGCATGAACAGGGAGCCGTACCATAAATTATCACATTATATACTATATTTTTTAATCGGATATAAAACTGTTTGTGATAAGTAAAGAAGTGTTTATGGCTCTGTAAGACAAAGGAATATTAATAGATAATCGTCTATCAACGTACTGGTTGCTTTCATATTATTATATTGTTCAATAAGTAGATAAATTCAAATTTTAGAAGATATTCTGATATATCGTTTTTCATATGTTTCCTGCAATTTAATATTATTTTACGTTTCCTGCAGAATGTCAAAGACTTTTTCTTCTTTTTAAACTACAGAGGTACAGAATTTTGTATTTTTCAAATTTTTAAGGCTCAATGTTTTAAAATAATGGGAAATTTTCATTTTTCTGTATTGTCTTTGATATACTTTGAAATGAGTATTTTGAAATAAAAAATAAAATGTATTTATAAACGACTTCCATAAAATAAGTAGGTCCTATGTTCGTTTGTATGTCTCTTTTATGTATATTCAGCGACAATTCCATCAATTGTGGATTGATTTCGCATTTTTTTTTTCAAGAGTATACTCGCAAAATTTTCCCATAGTGACCGAGTCAGGATCTGATGATGGAATCCCAGGAAAATCGAGGGATATCCTCAAATATTATAGGCACGTATAGTGTGTTTGAGCTTTTTTGTTTACTTGTTCAAGTTCTTACGTCTGGCAGTTATTGCTGTAAGCTGCTGAGCTGATCATGGAAACAACAGCACTCCTTAACAGATAGAAGTGAGGGGATTATACCGCGATTTGTCGCCAGAAAATATTCTTCGATGCCTTAATAGCCATCTAAGAATATCGATGGCTTAATAGCCATCTAAGAATATTTTACTTATGTAAAACCAAGTATTCCCAGAATTAAAATGAATGACTTATTAATCACAAAGATATATAATTGCATCATTTATATAATTGTATTGTGACGATCTTAACAGGAATACATCGATAAGAGTAGAAATACGGTGAATTAATTTAATGTGGAAGCGAATGAAAATTTGATCTGTATGAATTGTAGAATTTTTATATAATAAAGAATAAGGATAATTGATATAGTTTTTTTTATAAGAACGATTCGGTAGTTGCACTCTAACTTCTGAAATGATTACCAGCAGACAAAAAATTCAGGATCGTAACTGTTTTTCCACTTACTCCTTACAATAAAATTGGCCAGACATATCCTTTACTTTTCAAAGGAAATGTCTGGCCAATTTTATTAACCATGGCTTAATTCACATGCAAAGTAGCTAAATACATTATAAAGTTATAATTAATCGATAACTAAAATATGTGAAGTAATTTTCAAATAAAAAAAAAAACCGGCTTCAAAAACCTATTTGAATAATTAATTGTATAAACATATTTCAAAAACAACTAGTGATAAATCAAAGAAAACTAACATCTAATCTATAAACATGAATATGAAACGTTGAATATTAAATCAAAAAGATCTTTTTCCGAGGATACACAACTGTGTCTTATGTATCGTTAATTAATTGCTTGTTTTTATTACTTGTACTTTCAATAACAATTATTATGATAATTGTTATTGAAATCTATAACAATTAATTAGAAGGCGGTTTCTTATTTATTTTATTTTCAATACACCCTTTCATGTAGTATGTTACGTGACTCATTTAACAATATCTTTTTTAATTGTCTAGTTTTCCCCAAAAAACAAGTTTCTGTGTTTACGCTACACATCGGATCAGTTAACTCTGTGAATCTTCAAATTTTTAATTTTTTCTATACTGTACGCAAAAAAAAAATACGTTGTGACATAAACAACATTTATTGCAAGTGATCCTAACAAGAATCCGTATTTCATTGGAAATACACAACCCTTTAATATCTTTGAATATATTTATTTGATGGTTTTTAATTTAAAAAATATCCGAACATATCTATTAATTAACCATTCTTTTTAAAGTATTATCAATGATATACCCAACCATTAATATTATCACACATCACTGTTTACAGAGTAGTTATTAGAATACGATGACTCCCTTAAAAGTTGATTAAAATATAATATATATTATTATAAATCAACTGATTTTATTAAAAAAGGAATCACCTTGGCAAAAAAACGTCCAAGTTCGAGTCGGACTTGCATATGAAAGGTTCCGTACGACGGTACAACACTACGTATTATTAAAAATGATAAATGGCAAACAAGAATAAAATTGAGATTGAACGGAAAAACGCTGAACAAACACGTTTCTTGTATAAGAACTCCTTTTAATATTAAATCTTATTTCATTTTTGTTATTTGTTTTTATAGCGACTATAATACAATACACATTGTGTGAACATTTAAAGCGTCTATCTATTTGCATTATTAAAATCGAACAAACGACGCTAAAAAACACGTTTCTTATACGGATACCCAATTTAATTTTTAATATTTTTTTATTATTATAATTTCTTGTTATAACGATAATACAAATACACACTCTGTGAACATTTCATCTGTCTACCTATTACGGTGCATGAGATACAGCCTGCTGACAGAAAGACAGACAGACAGTGGAGGCTTAGTAATAGGATCCCGTTAACATCATTTGGATGCGAAATCCTAAACCGAATTGTATTAATAACTATTAACACAAAAATTGTACTAACTTCGAAAATTACATCATAATTATGGTTATGTAAATACAAAAGTTTGTTAAATACAAAAGACAAAATAATAGTCAAAGTAGGGGCTGCTAGATATTATGCTTTATTCAAGTATCCTAATGCTTACTTATTTTTTTTTTATTTATTGTAGTTATGAAAAATAATTGCCTTCTAACACAAAGTTGAATCGACTTCAAAACAAAAACAAGAATATGAAAAACAAAATTAACCTATATAATTTTACCTGTCTAATTAAGCTATCCAAGTTTGACTCGATACCAATGAAACAACGTTGCAACACATTACTTAGCCAAAATTTTAAGTAAAATTGACTTTTTCTGGCATTTTGTACCTCCTAATGATTAAGAATTAAGATATCAACAAACTGTCTGTGACTGCTGTGGAGACTTCCGCCACTCTTCAACATACTGCGCATTCTATAGGCGCATGTCATGCTTGTGGTTGGAGGCGCATATGTTGGTAGTTATAATACTCAAGGCACGCTGGTAGATACAATTGTGTGGCATTTCCTGAGGATGTGTTGCACGGGCTTAAAACGTACTTAGAAATTGTATTCAATTAAGATGGTTAAGATAAGAAAAAAATACACTTGCTAGGATATTCAATATCTCTTAATTCTTTCGTATACAATTTCAATTCTTTAGATGGAGATCCGTAGTTCAAGAGAAGGTTCGAGGGTCAGGCGTGGATTGAGTGTTGTATGTTACTACTTAACGCAGGTGTCCGTCTAATCGTAAATTTCCGCAAAGTAACACCGTACACAATGGAATATGTAACGATAGCAGGTATGTGCGTTAATAGATTTCGTTTCAATAGAAGTTCTTGAATGTATCTAAAACCTCTGACTCCGACGAGACAATTTCACCTTTAACGTTCTTCAGTTTTATCATTTGGCTTTGTTCAGCAGACAATTAATTGCTAATAGTTTAGAGCAATATGTTATTTTTACTTTCGTTTTACTTAATTTGAGGTATAGTTGCATAAATTTTGGTTTTTATTTCGAAAGTTTGACCCAAATGTATAGACGATTTCCACAAGCCTTCGTGTCGTCCATGATTTCGCATTCACTCAAGTACTCGTAACGATTTTAAAGTAAAGAGCCTTTCGTGGCTGTTGATCACTAACACATCGTCGCATATTGCATTAATAGTCATTACAATTTTATTATCATGACTAACAACGCAAAAAACACTAAGATACTAAGTATAAAAAACTAAGATATGCGATCTTTTTTTGATACTGCCCATTGGAGTCAATTTTCGTCTATTTCTTGAGGAGCCATTTATTGGATCACCATAACGAATTTCCTTTAGCACAAATTTTATTCGCTGAATTCTTTGGTTCCCTTGCTTAAGAAGGAATTGGATTGAGAAGAATGCAATTGATTCCATATAACTTGCTTCATTTTCAGGTCACAATTGTTTCTTGTACCCAATTTTGCCTCAAAATTTCTTGTCACTATGTGACTATATAGTATATTCGCAAAATGTGGTTGGTTAAAAATTAAGCGATTTATATTGCAGCGATATTGGTATGTATATTTATATACACCAATCTTTCTATTAATACAAATTTTCTGTAAATACTAAACCTTTACTATTATTTGTATGTTGTGTCATCAATAATATACATCACGTAGTGTAATGTGTTATTAAAAATCAATAACGTAGCAAAAATTTAATTACCTCAAAATTCCGTTCGCTAAACAAAATTTCTATACGTCGTTTTTCCAGAGAAAACAAATAGTTTTTTTTGTTATATAACAAAAAAACTATTTGTTTATCTATATAGATAAACTATAACAAAATTTGAAAATGTAACAGGAACTAACCTATCGTAGTGATAATGTGCAATGGAAGTGAAGGTGATACTGATAATATAAATCAAATGTGTATAGTAAATAAAACTTCTACAAATAACATTTACATAACGAGTCCATTTAAAAATAATCGAATTTGGTATAAAGAATAAATGTGTTTAGTGACTCGATGCGGGTAGTAGTCGCATGCTTCTCCTATTGCGTAGAATATCTTCGGTATTAATAACTGTACCCGATTAGGTAGATGAGGCGACAAGTGGGTCCTTCACCTTTGGCTGGCTGCTTGATTAATTTATGGGACTGATGGAGGTAAAGTGTGACTCAAAAGATATTGTTGAAGGTCAGTGTGCTCAAAGTAGCTATAGGAATTAAACGTATATTCCTTTACAGTATATTTTTCATCTTTTTTCAATAAACTCAGAATTTTCAACTCGATCTTTCATTGTCATTTCTGTTTCCTGTTGCTTGTCTTGTTTCATTTTTCATATTTTGAAAGTTATTCGAAATATGAAAAAAGTTTGAACGTAACACTTGCATATTCAATAATAAGAGTAGCATTCCTGACGTACAATGAAGTTTGATAGGTTGCAAAATGAAAAAAGGGAGATTTTTTCGAAACTTTGCTGTAGCACCTTTAAGGGCATACAAGCATGCGATTTACCAGAGAGTTGGTGGCCATCACCGCCCATGGACACCCGCAACCCCAAGGGGATCACTATTGTGTTACCGGCATTTCAGAAAGAAATATGCTCTTTGCTTGCTATGTTGTAGTTGATTGGAAACATTTCTAATGGTAGATCATTTCAAAATTTGACAGTTGGTATCAAAAACCTGCATATCATTCGCACGGTAATAAAGCGCCACCCATTTAAGGTGATGACCGTAATATTTCCAGCGAGTGGAACAATGACGGGATTCGTAGGTAGGAATAAAGTTGAATAATTCTTAAGAGCACTTCACGTAGTACACGAAATAAAGTGTGTACAAAGATATTCCATCTCTTCATAAAGTCAACAGGGTGATCTGGCCGAATACTACGTAGTCGCCGGCAATGCGCAATGCTCAACCTTGAGTGCGGTCTATAGGCAGAAGTGCATTGAAATGTTCCAACAATGGTGACAATAATAAAAGACGATGGTCTAGCTCGAATCACTGTGGTGCTGTATTGACCACCCCAAGCTTTCCAGAAGTTAGTTTTATTAGGCTCTCTGGATGATCGCGAAATCCAACGTTTTTAAAAATGGCAATACCAAGAATCCCAATGCTCGCGATAGTACTAAGAGAAATCCTTTCGAAAAAAGAAGAAGGGGCAAACTAAATTTTTTTTCGTGTCATGTCTTTTTGGTGTTAAAATCGACATAGCTCACCTCATTCTGAGACTTTTTAATTCTTAAAATACAATCTCGATTTAACACACGAGTTAGTTCCAATGCTCATCAACACGATTCCAAGAAATATTATTGTGACCGGAATATAATGCTTTTACAGTCTGTCTGTCTGTCTGTCACTCTTATCCGCATTGCGATGAATGTACTAATTTTCAGTAAATTACTGACATATAAAATAAATAAAGTAGAAAACGGTATACACGTACAGTACGCCTTGCGGAATGCCGACATTCACAGACTTGGAATCCGAGTATGAACCATCAACCCTGTCAGGGAATTAAAAATCCATCTAATATGTAGATAGACAATTTCTTAGAAAGCCTATAAGATTAAGAAAAGTGCTGCAAGTGTAGACGTATCAAATATTTTAAATTTAAGAGTAAACTTAAAGCTTCCGCCTATCTCTCGACTGTACGTGATCCGGATCACTCGACGTTGTGGGCAAAGTTATGTAAAATTACGATCCCTATGGAGAGCATCTGCTGAAACACTGTGTCATCCGCCATCTGAATATTCTAGATGTCTAGACAGTCTATTTCGGTACTGTCGTATAATATCTGTGCAGACAGACGAAAAGACGCGAACGAGGTCATCACAATTTACGTTTACTCAAAGAATAGACAGATTCCTAACTAGAACAATACCTGGACGCAGGCAGCAGATATGTTCACATATAGACATACACCAGGACGGGACATTAAAAGTGCATTAAGTCTGCACAATTATGTTATTTTAGAAATCGATAATAGACTTCCTATTATCGATTTCTAAAATAACATAATTGTGCAGTTTCATGAACTTAACAAAGTTTTTTATACACCTTATAATTCGCTATTTTATATGTATTCTCTTTGTATTTATTTCAGGCTTAAATATAAAGCGACCGTCGTCCCCACGGCGGTGACAACGCCTAGAACTGACGGCTAATATGATATCTGAGCCACGGAGTGAGTGATTTAATTTGAGTTAACTTAACTCGAGTTAAAAACTTTTTAGTTAATTTTCTCTTGGTAACGTTCGAATCCGATACTTTCCGGTTCCAAGACGACACTTTTAACCACTCAACTCACTGTCCTCTCTAATCGGAGCACACAAAAGACCAAAGCCGATTTTGTCGTCTCAGAGTAGTAGAAGGGGTGGTAAGTTTGAATGGACATCGCTAATGTAACAAAAGACCACAGACAGCATTGGAGGGAGTCAAGTGAAAGGGCGACAAGAGCAAAAATGCTCATAGAAGACTTCCTCAAGTTACAGATTTGGGATAATTTCTCTTGCAAAGCCGCTATCATGTCTAACGCGGTAGTGAGCCACCGAAACTCTCACTAAACGCACACGAGCGGAAGCTGCTTCTTCACATTTGTATTCTGTCAGAGTGTCTCACCTGTCCCCTCTAGTCGAACCGACTCATTTTCTTACAATATCGAAATTAACCTAACAAATCTCTATCACATAATTCTAATCTATCAATAATTTGAGTTAAATATACTAATAGTTGAAAGTATAACTGAACATTACTTACTAAGTTATAAAGTAGAATCGACGTAGTGGAGATTAAATTCCTTTCATTATATGTGTGGAGTATCTTTGAGAATAGATATAGGAAATCTGAAAGCAGAGAACGTTGTATTTCGAAAGAAGAAATAGTGATTACAACATAAAAAGTTGCTATGACGTAGATATCTGGAAAGAAAGAATGAAAGTAGATTCACAAAACAAATCTATCGAACGAATGTGGGTGATGAAAGGGTCGACAAAGGTCGCCCTAAAAAACCTTATTCGGATCAAATTAGGGGCGTTTAATTTGTTTGCTCATGAGTTTGCTCCACCTCTCCTTGTTCAAAATAAGAAATAAATGTTGTTAGCCTAAAACATTGATTTTGACATATTATCAAATACAGCAGAATCCAGTTTTAAGATTGACTGCAACTCGCTTGAGTCTGAGGATTCTGTTGTGAGACAGAATTTCACGGACTTAAATGAATAGCTCAGAAGTCCTCATATATGCATGTAATTTAATTAACTAGAAAAAACAGGATTTTCTTGGCAAAACGAAATTTAGAAGAAAATGGTTACAAAATTTTAAAACTCTTGCTGGGAGAACAGAGAGTAGCTCTAGTTTATCATCAAATCGAATGAACGTTATGTGCCCTCTAATTAAACTCACTGTAAATAAAAGAATGATTACAGATAATAATACAAATAATTGTATACTCAACCTGGTGCATCAAAATATTCAGAGCATGGAGAATAAGGAGCTGGAAATTGAAATATTCATAAGCTGCGCTAACATTGACATACTATGTTACAGAATACTAGCTCAAAAACTTTCAATTTTTGTTCGGCTGTGTTGATCATCGAGTTGCAAACTCCTACAGCAGGGAGAATTCAATACATGGAGGTTTTTTTAATACTTATTCGAAATAATTTAAAAATCAAGGAAAGAACCGATATTATGAATTTCTCTGCTGAACGAATCGTTGAAGGAGCCTGTGTGAAACTTGAGCGGCTTATTGTAATGAGCGTATACAGACCCCCCTCATTCATCCCATAATTTATTTGAATCAGTTATGGATCAAGCTATAAGATAAGTAATAATAACAAATACATTGTGATATGTAGAGACTTTAATGTAAATTTATTAGATGTCACTAATCACAATAGTAGGATTGTAGAATTCTTTGAATGTCACCATTTATCAAACTTTTTTTCAAGCCTACGAGAATGACATCTTCCTCTAAAACTTGCCTTGACAATATTTACTCAAATATTGAACCGTATCAAAAATTTCTTAGTAATAATTTAAGTCGGTCCATGACGATCAGTTAGCCTCATTTCAAATACCACCGAAAATAGGTGATAAATTACATCCCAGTTAATGAGAAACGATTGCTTAAATTTAGAAAAAACACCATCCGAGGGATTCTAGAACTACAATGCTGTGATGATCCCAATGAGTTATATAACTCAATGTTTGATGTAATAAAAACGGAATATGCGTAATAATGTTTTTCATACAAAGAATATTAAAATAAGTGAATTATCATCTTTTGGTTACTGGGCATCAGTGGGGGAATACATGAAAGAAGAAAGAAATTATATGAGCTTCATGATGAAAGATTATATTATAAAAGCAAAAAATTTGCTGAGTATGTCAAAAACTACTCAAAAACCGTTAAACATGTGTATATTGCCCCCAAAACAATGCATATTAATAGTAAAAAAAAAGCAAAAACGTAATGAAGAATGTCATTAACAATGAGACTGGGAAAATTTGGCATCATGATCTTAGTGTCCAACTTAAAATAGATAACAAAATTTTGAAACGTGACGTTGTTGATGCCTTGGAAAAATTCTTTACTAACATTCCAATGTCAAAAACCAAATCTTTTACTTCATCTCCCGCACTTGCTGAATCACTACTGAAGGTATTCCGCGTAATAGGTTTAATTGTAAATTTAAATATGCAAATTCGGAAAACGTTATTAAGGCATTTAAGTCATTAGAAATGAAAAAGACTGCTGACTTCCACGGTCTGACAGTTAAAATTGTTAACTTTATTATTGACTGTATTGCATTACACTTGGTATTGATCTTTAATAAGTGTCTGGATGATAGCGCGTTTCCTGATCTGATGAAACAAAGTAAAATCATCCCTGTATTTAAAGGCGGTAGTAAATTTTACCCCAACAACTTTAGGCGTGTATCCATACTAGCGACATTTAGTAAAATCTTTGAAAAACTGATCTTACATCAACTCTTATCAGATTTTTATAGTAACAATTTAATGTCCAGAAAACAATACGGTTTCACACGGGGTTGTTCGACAATCGATTCTGGTGTCTTATTCAACAAATATTCATTTGATTATGTAAATCACGAAATTCTGATCGTGAAGCCATATCATTACGGGGTTACGGGCCTGGCAATGGGCCTTTTGGAATCTTATTTGAGTAACAGAGCTTAGAGGGTCGATATTAATGAGACAACATGGTCAGGATCTGTGGTCCGCATGGGGCTACCACAAGGAGCAGTCCTTGATCCATTTCTGTTTTTTAGTTTATATAAATGACTTACCCAGTATCGTTGGGGATATTCATGAAATAGAACTAGAACTGTTCGCAGACAATACTTTATTGTTATTAAAAGTCAAAAGACCACAAAGCACCTATAACGATGTGAATATTGCTACCTCGAAAGTGGAAAACTGGTTTACTGTACATAATCTCCTTTACAATACGAAGAAAACAAAATATGTAAAATTCTCACTTCCAAATGTAAAACATAGATGTGACACTATTTTATTACGTAATGAGAAATTAGAATTTGTTAATACTACTGTATTCTTTGGGAGTTCCTGTTGATAACAGGCTACAATGGGGTCCGTATATATTGGCGAAAAGACTTAGTTCTGCTGCGTATGCAGTTAAAAAGATAAGAAATTAATTAAATATCTAAACTGCGAGATTGGTCTATTTTGGCTGTTTTCTTAGCTTGATGTTATACAGCATTTCGTTGTGGGGTCATGCCTCAGATATTGATAAATTTTCATGCTACGCAAACGGGTAGTTTGGGTTATTTGCAGGTTGGCACCTAGAGTATATTTTAGAACTAAGTTTAAGGAAATTGAGATTGTAACTCTGGTATCTCATTCTATATACGAAAACTTAGTACATATAAAAAAGAATTAAGAACTCTTTAAGAAAAATTGTAAAATACATAAATTCAAAACAAGAAATAAAAATAAACTGCGTCTGCATGTGAGTTGTCTACGTAAAGTCACAAAATGATTTAGGGGGCTCTGTGTGTGCATGTTCAGTAAGCTGAAAATATAGAAAACCTACTCTTAAACTAAATTAAAATATTTACTAAGCAATTGCTTTTTTTAACAAGCAATCGCTTGTTAAAAAAAGAGTATTATACAATTTGTGAATATTTAGAGGAATTTATCTTCTAAATATACATAATATTCATGGACTAGCTCGATTTCTAGCTGGTTTGTTTCTTTATATCATAAATGTATATATGTTTAATTGTATAATATAATGTACTTAAAGTTAAAAAAGCTACCGTCAAGTTTCTTGCTCGTTATTCTTGAGGTATAACTGCCTTCCGAACGATAGGTAAAGTGGTAAAGTTAGGTAATAAAATGTAAATTTTTGATGTATTGTGACGTATTTCAACCTATGACCTATGAAATAAAGATATATTTGAATTTGAATACAATTTGAATTTGAGAAACATTTACTTAATCGATAAAAAGAAATGCCCTGGTAGTAAGAAAAGCCGGCTGAATAAAAAGTTGTACTTTTTACAACTTTTTTAGTTGTACTTTTTGTCTAATTATGTTCGTCCAAATATATTCATTTAATTGTTTTCATATATTTTCACAGAAAACATATTTTTTTATTTTTACCACAGAAAAAGAAAACGTAAACGGAAAACAAATTAAAGAATATGTGATTTTTTATTAATATTATATTACATCGATTAAATAATACAGTCAGCATATTAGTGAAAAAGTTTGAATCACATTTTTTAATGAAATTTCTGTTGTTTTCTTTATTCGTGGATTGTTTGGTTTTTGTAATCGTGCAAACATTTTATCAGTGCTACGGTAAGAATTGAGCACACAAAAACAATAAGGGATTTTTTTCATCGCCCACAGTTTACCGAGAGCGAATTTATTTCAGGTTTTAAAACGTTTCTCAATATTTAACGTACTCGGTTACGTAAGTCTTATAACATGCACATTTAAATAGATTTTGAATAACCAAAAAGATAGAAAACACAAATAACGATTCTGTGTCATACTATTGAAATATATTATATTTCAAGTAAGTTCGTACTTATATTTGAAGCTTTTTCATGAGCCCCTCCATCGGGCGATGTATATTGATTTTGTACACAAACAACGTATCCAAAAATGATTAAAGACGATATTAATTTAATCTCATAATCTTTTACTTCAATGTTATACGGTTCAAGAACCTCTTAAAACCTAGAAAATCCGAAGCGGGAATGTTTACTGAAACAAAATAAAAACAGACTTGTAGGACCTAAATAAGGAGATACTTTATCGCTGTTTATCTTAGTGCTCTATATTAAATACACTCCTCGGTATCAAAATATTGTTTCAATCTCAGAAATGGGAGCCGGCACTTGTGCCCACCTACAGATCTGTTCACACAGCCGACGCTTGGTAGCTACGTGTATGGTAAAAATAAAATGTCTCCTACTAGCATTAAAAGGTTGTTCACCCAATATTTGGGCGTCGCCCTCCCTTCGTAAGGAGTTTTTGTAAGAGCAATAGGAAACGCTTCGGCGCAGCAACCCGTATTTATATCCCTTTCATTCGACAAATAATGCAAACGACGCCTTGAATATTCTCGTTCTTAACAACAGTGCATGTTTATTTATTTATTTTTATTATTTGTTGTGATAGACTATAATAATGATGCAAAATTGACTCAACCGAAGCTAGATCAGTAATGAGTTTGGTAAAAGTATCTTTTTACAAATATTTAAAAGACCTCCTCCATCTACTCACTCCTCCCTCCGTCGGATATCCTATTCCTATCAAAGAAGCCGGCAGCACGCCAGCGGCTCCTCCGGAGTTGCGAGTGTCCATGGGCGGCGGTGACCGTCTGCTTTTTGGTGGCTCGTATGCTTGTTTGTCCATCGATCTACTGCATTAAAAAAATAAAAAGAACGAATGTTTGATCGGTTATGCTTGCTTTTAACCGCCTCATTGTCGAAGTAAACCGTAAGCCCTGCGAGAAGGACCAGTATTTATTAGAGGCTAATAATAATGACCGCAGTTAGCGATGCGGTAAGTGCGTTTGATACCTAATGTCTTCATGTGCACTCGGAAGCACAGTGTAATTGGAGTAAGCTGCGAAAAATAAAGTTGTACGAGCTAATAGTCACTTGTAACGGTTACGATGCACGACATTACTGGAGTGACCAGCAATCGACTCGATGGACTGCTTTGAAAATTCACCCTTCTGCTGGTTGCGCGTCACGGCTTTTTTGTTTATACGTCATCTTTATAGGATTTTCTTTAAAATTAAATAAAATCGCATTTAATAAGCAAAATGACATGGCACAAAATTAAATTCAATCCGTACGAAACAAAAACTACAGTGTTTTCTTCTTCTTCTTTTTCGCTGACATATACTCCTAAGTTTTAAGTCGTTTTTTGGAAAAAAATTAAATTGTATAGTACATATACATAATTCCATTAAAATTTATAATAAAAAAGAAACTGACCCTGTCCATTTTCAATCCTTCCCCATATTCATCTCCCCGTTGTTTTCGCCCTGGAAGGGCCGGAAATGTACAATGTATACATTACAATATAACATTACAATATATACAAATCGTTTTATTGTTATATGAAATGATAGAATGATTTCTTTGTCCAAGCATTAGTTAAAAACTACTGGAATTATACACTTACTTCTATACATGACCTTGAGCTTTTCAAGCTTATATAGTTCTATATACGTTTTTGAACTCTTTATGCCTATAAATATAGTTCTATATATGTTTTTAAGCTCTTCAAGCTAAAAAAAAATATTTTCATAAATGGTTTCAAAATTGCAGAATTCAATCAATGACACGAGAATAATTTATATGGTATTTTTATAGCTTATATCATCTCTTTTTTATTAATATTTAATACTATATCTTATGTCATTTTGCTTATGAAATGCAATTTTATTTAATTTTAAAGAAAATCTTATAAAGTATTAAAACCCATCTTTGTTTCATTTTAGATTCTTTGGTTATAACAAGAACAAATATTTTACGAACAACCATACATACAATTCTTACGTAGAAAATACGACCTTTTTCTCCATAATAGAAGAAGCTGTATGGTGGGGAAAAAAGTCATCGTTTCTCCGAGACGACAATCTTCGTTATATGAAACGTAGGGGAGTCCCCAGCTACATATTAAGAATATTCGAATTTGTTTGTTAAAAATTCTAAGTCCATATTTTTAGGCCGTTTAGTCACATGCGTATAAAAACTTAAAAAGTTTTTATTGCCTTTATTTATGCATATTCAATATTGCTATTTTAAATCGTAAAGTTGATAAGTTTGAATATGCATTATTTTATATATATATATATATATATAAATGTGAAGAAAATTCAGAAATCGATCAGACCATAAAACACTAAAATTATTTAGAAAAATAGTACAATTCTAAAAATTTTTAAATATCCATATCTTTCAAACGAATCAACGGTTTGCGAGATCCGATACAGACTATTCAACTCAAAAACATGATGTAATACCAAAAAAAAAAATCAGACTACAAATAGAATAGTTATTTTAAACATTACTTTTGTCCACGTTCTACTTCTACTACAATATCTCACATACATATTTATAAGTCCATGAAGCACCACAGAGGACTTTGGTTTTAAAGTCATTAAGATATTGAACAGGACTGAACTTTCAAACAAAATGTACTGATAATAGCTGTTTACATTTACTGAACAATCATTTCAAATCGAGTACTTCTACCATGTAAAATGCACTCGGGCATACATGAGTTCCTGGTGTGCCGCCTTCCGGGGTCCGCCTAACATTTTGCATACATAAATATGCACTTGCATGCTAATGCACTGATCTCTATTAACCCCGCAAACGCAGATACGAGCAATAAGAATAAGCTGTATTCAGATTTAAACTACCACTCATTTTTAGATAATGTATGAATTAACTATTTAATTTGTATAAAAAGATTTTCATTTTGCTCCTGCTACTACAATTAATGTATTTATGTTTTTGACTTTTGTGTTCATGAAACTCAACCTTTTACTGATTCTCGCAATAAGCATATCCGGCTTTATTTGAATTTTCTAACCGATAACTCTCACGCATGCGTTACTTCATAGGAAACCGCCTGCAACGGTTTTGCATCTACACCGCATTTATTCTATGCGTAATGAACCCCTCAAGTTTGTTTCACAGAAATCCGCGAGCTCAACCCGCGAACCGCCGATACACGTGCGCGTTCACACATCATGCGCGCGCGCACACACGAACACCCAGGTCAATGTGGAATAGTAGTAGATAAGCGTAAGGTCGTTGACCTAACGGAGAAATGGCGCCTGAAATCTCTCCACACTGAAGCCTACAGATGTCGGAATCGCAACTTGAGAGTAAGGCGTTGTATGATAAGGTATGCGAGTCCCCATTACATAATATGTTGAAATACAAATACGTTGATGAAAAAATTCGATTGCTATCATTAATTTTCGTATAAGTAAATATAAATGGTCAAATTATTTTGTATCAAAATTACGAAATATCATTATATATTTTGTGCATATTAATCATAACTAGTCATAACAAGTCATAAATATATATTTAATTTAAATATCTTACGGTCTGAACAATAATTTGTAATAGATGATATAATTTTTGTTCATGGTATAAAACATATATATTTCATAAAACGTACGCATTAACCCGTTTCTTTGACGTAGCTTTGATTTTAAAATTTAAATATAAATCTTATTGTTCCAGAAATGCGTTAAAATTGAGATTGTTTTCTCTCTAGTGTTTCATGATTTTCGAACTATGCTCACGAGTCGCCGCATATTTGCGCATGCATGATGCTATCGCGCGCGCACGTTATATTTTGTGTGTGTGTGTGTGTGTTTTTATGCTGGAGGGTCTAGTCTAATGCATACACTTACGCACTGATACGCGTTAAGTACATGCGTCTGTGAACGATAAATGGGCTATGAAATAAAATCTTTAGTTTTATAAATAGAGGTAGAAAATTAAAAAAGAACATTTTAAATTGTGCTTTCCAAAAATTAAATAATCAGATATTTTAACAAATGACAAAAATAAAATAATTTATTTCATTTTATGTTTTTTTTTGTAATGACCGACCATAGTAATACATACTTTGAGAGAATATCAATTATCTACGTGTTACCATTGAACCGCTCGTGCAAAAATATCAAATGAAACATGTTTTTTATATCAGTACCCCCTTTAACTTTTAACTTTATTTTGTTATTATTATTTATTATTATAGTGGTCATAGTAATGCATACCCTGTAAAAAATACAAATCTCTATCTATTACAGTTCAAAAGATACAGCCCTGTAACAGACGGACGAACAACGGATACTTATTAATTTATAAAAAAGCTTTAAAATAAAAATGTAAATAGAGAAATATAAAAGTTAAAATAACTTTGAAATAATTTTAAAAATAAATACGCACTCATAAAAAATAAAACGTAAAAATATAAAAACCGACTAAAAATGTAAATATATACAAAACTTGGGAAATTTAATTAGGTAGGATCAGAAAATGTAAAATGTTGTAAAATGTAAAAATACTGAGTAATCTCTTTTACTAAGATTAAATAAGTTACTTAGATAAAAACGATGAACAAATCTGGATTGTGGGCATAAAATGGATAATGTGGTACCGTTTAAAATATATAAAAATAAAACAACAAAAAATATAAATAAGAGGTAAAAAATATAAAAGAAAACCTTATGTCCACCAAAAGGAAACCGGGACGGGCCGCTAGTAATTAATAGAGAACAAATAAGTTTTAAGTTTTTTCATTTAATCTCAAATAGTTTATATCAAATTAAGTTTAAACAAAAAAAAAACCAGGCGAGAACGATGGAATAAAAGAGAATAGAATATTTAAAATTCGAAACAATTATAAATAATTTTCTTTTCCCAAAATATAACACATGATTGTTTTTGTTTCGTTAAGTAGAAAAAGAAATAAAATGCAGAGAAAAATGTAATTGTTTATAACAAATTGTTTATTAATTAAACAATGAAAATTTAAATAACAACAAAATTTTTTTTAGTTATCTGAGAGCAAGATAAGTTATGTTTTTTTTAAAAGGTTCCTTAATATTATTGACGAATGGTAAAAAACAATTGTTAAATAACAAATGCAATTTTAAGCATCATTATCAGAGCAATGAAAAAAATTTTTTAAGGAACGATATAATTTTAAGGAACAATTTTTTTTTTGTAAGTCATAATGTGTATCAAAGATTGTTTCTAAAAAAAATTTAATTATAACATAAACAATGTATTTTTTTTTAACTATTTTTAGATAATAAAAAATATTAAAAATCATTTTCACGTAGCTTCTGACCATAAAAGACGGATCAATAGTAATATTAAAAAAAAATTTTTAATAAAAATTTTTGATTGTCAATCTAAGTAAATTATTTATTAAAAACAAAGGTAAATTTGTTTTTAATAAAAGAAAATTTAAAAAAAGAAAAGTAAATTATTAAAAACAAAGTGAAAGATAATAATTTTTCTTTTTTTTTCCAACGGGAATCTATTCTGAAAGCTTCCGAAAATAGCTCCAAAAAAGAAAAAACCTCAAATTCGTTATTTAACAATTATCACACTGTTCATGTTCAAGTAGGAAAAAAAATTAAGTGATGGACAATTAATAGAAATTTCGCGATAACAATTTTTCTCCGCAGACCATTGTTTATTTATCTATGCCCTAAGACCAGAATTTTTTCATTCCTTAATTTTCATATTTATATGTTTAAATAAAATTTTTTACTAGTGTTCGAAGTGGGCGTGGCTTGCGCAAGCCAGAGTATCCGTTTTCGGACGTATTTTCAACTCTCTAGAAAAATTATAAATATTGATCCTACAGTTCCGGAAGTTGAGACTTGTTTTTAGGATTTTTTTCTTTTTATGAATGTTTTTTAAAATTCCATAAAT
The DNA here is from genome assembly GCA_005406025.1 of Eumeta japonica. Taxonomy (NCBI): domain Eukaryota; kingdom Metazoa; phylum Arthropoda; class Insecta; order Lepidoptera; family Psychidae; genus Eumeta; species Eumeta japonica. Next base: position 296,231 of record BGZK01000227.1, read on the forward strand.
CTAAGATAGTTTTTAGGATATTTGGAAAACCAAACCCCATTTTTTTTTCAGTTATTGTTTATAACTTATACAATTTTTGCGAGCAGTACTTCATTTTTTTTCAAAAATCCATTGCTATTCCCAATCGAATAACACTTCGTTCATATTTTTGGGAGATTGAGGAAAAAGTTTGACCTAAAGAGCATTCGTTGACTAAACTATAATGGGAGGCAATTCAGAAAACCGATGATTGCAAAATCGGAGAATACAGTTTAATGCTGCAACTACATATTTATCATCTACATTCAAAATTTAATGACAGCAGTCGATAGCTAAATTATCAAAGAATTCGTTAAGTTTAGTGAGGACTGTGAAGCATCGCGCGCAGCGGAGAGGGAAGAGCCGATGTTTTGGCGTCGTTTCAATGGTTACAAAATTTATTTTTAGGATAAATTTTGACTCGGAGAAGCTACGATCATCGTTTGAGTTTCAATCGTCAGTTTTTGTCAAAAGCTACTTATTACGATTATAAAATATTTGTGAGAAAAGGTTATAGCAAAAATATATAAATCTAAAGTAAAAAATTTAAATTCATAATACAATATCAGTCTATAACCGTCGAAAGGCAAATCAAAATATAGAAAATTCGCAAACGATTGAAAAGGACTTGTCAAGAACGATCCAGGGATACCAAAAAAACGCTACGTAACTGCCGGGGATGTAAAAGAACGAAGGCGTCGCAATAGATTAACGACGGCATCGGTACACCTGAGACTGGGACAACCGAAGCTATGCAAGTGGATAATGCAATTGCTTCTATATAGCGTTGACTGTATAGACGTCGATTATGTGTGAACACCGAATGTCAAAGATACATTTAGCATCAGCAAGTGCACGTTTTACTACCACATTTATAATTACACGAAATCTGAAGTACTTCTTAGTATTCAAAAATAATTATATACATAATTCGCTCAAAGAAAATATTATCAGTTAACAATTAAAAATTCATTTAAATAAATTTTATGTTTAATTATTCAAATACCAACTGGGCGTTTTAAAAAATAATTGATAAAAGAACGTGTGTTAGATACTAGGCGCTTTGTGAAGCAAGTTTTCTTTCAAGGATATTGTATTATAATTTTGGCGCTTTCTGAAACTACCGTCCGGCGTGCCCCGGTTTGCTGCCCCCCCCCCCCCTTATTCCGGGGCTGCTGTGCTCGGCGTGATTAACGTTGACAAAGAATAAATTTATTAATTTGATCCCTGTCTTTATATAATTAGCACTGTAACCCCAATTTCCGTATCAACGTTAGTTACAATTTCAGTTGCGTTTTCGACCCTTATCACGATTTTCACTATACTTTCTAGAAATGTCACTATATATGTATGTGTTCTCGCGCACGCGTATTGATAGGTGAATTCGAAGAATGACTGTTTTAGCATCTGCATATCCCTTGCATATACCTTCCTCTACTTTTATCCAACTTTTGAATACTTGAGGTTACTTGATATGTTACAAAAATCAATCAAGTAAAAAATCATTCGCAGAATTAACAATGTAGCCTTAGTCAAATTCTTATAAATAAAACTAATTCTTAAACATTGAATAAAACATACATCTTTATGCACGAATTTACATTTTGCACATAACAGAAATCGAAACTCCGACAATTTGCAATATAGATTTACACTTTAAGAATCTAATGCTACATCTAATGCGAAAGCATACGTAACCCCGGGCAGAGCGGGCGTCGAGATCTTGAATGGGGTGAAAGTGGCTGCATTCTCTTCCTGATGATTGCAGAGTGCAACGCCCATGACGCATCCTTAAGATCGAACAACCTATTATATTACGTAAATAAAAATAATTATTTTTTCATCGTGCTTTGGTTATGCATATCTGTTGTATTATACTAAAAATATTGCAATCGGTTACTTCTTATATTTGATACCCCTAACTAAGTAAAACGGCTAACTCAATCGTAATAATAATAATTTTTATATTAAAGAGATGTATTTAATATCAAATCTGTCAAGAATTATACAAAAATTTACCGCTGATCTTAGCCCCTTATGACGTCAATGGACCTCCGAATTTTCATACAAATTTCTATCAACCTAAAACTCTACTATTTTTTAAGATTCTTTAATATTAAGTTCTATATCATATATAGCCAAGGTTATAAGGTTTGTGTTATTCAAAAATTTTAATTATATCAAATAACATTAGTGCTTGAAGTTCGCCTAACTTGGTCGAATTTAACATAAATTTTTGGTCCTCTTTAGTTGCTTCAAAATACCAAGCCATGTAAACATTTTACAAAACAATTTTGCAAAATAGGTACTGGCTGGTTTTCAAACCTTCATAATTTAAGAAAAAAAAATATGGACAATCAAATTCAATTTTCCCTTAACATTATTTTAAGAGTAAAACTGATCTCAGGTCTCTAAAACTAAATGTACAACGAAAATATTTTACCGCGGTGAATTTGTTTTTTCATAAATTTCTCAATAATATTATTGCCACTGCCTATATAGGCAGAGACTTTAGGCCTCCCACTTTGTTGGATCTTTACACATTTCTTTTGCTTCGCTGACATCAGTCGTTTCATGCGAGCTCCTCGGATTCGGGTGCTTAAATTTGGTCCTTCCTTTACATACTACCAATTTCGGCCGCATAAGACTTTCTAGAGCCACCCTTTTAACACTTATACATTTGTTTTGTCATTTTGCTTTCAGTCATGCTTTCAAGACAGACAAACCGCCGCAACCTACCTACTTCTACAATATTCGCCACATCTTTCAAATTATACCCTTCTCTAGACCTCCTTTAATTAATTTTTTGAAGAAATTCAATCGCAATCCCGTGTATAGATTCCATTTTCGCGTTTCTTCTGCCACATACAACTTTCACTACCCTACATAAATTTAGGGACCAGAAGTCCATATGGACAATCAAACGTGCTTGTCATGGGACATTTTTACTAATCATAACAACATGCAAATTTGTTTCATGTTGTTATAATTAGCAAAAATGTTCTTTCCTTTAATTATCTCTATCATGTATACCGTCATTAATAATCAAATACTTGAAATACTAATACTTGGGTAGTATACAAACTCTGTCACTTGCTTAACTCTGTACTTTCCTATAAGCATATTGCATTTGGTCGTAAGTTTCGCTTCTTCTAAACAACATACCTTATTTACATTTACGTTCATACCATCTTTCTTAATCATTTTGGAAACCATCGCTTACAACTCATACGCCGACTACGCTAACTTTTGGTTGTCAGCATACAAGAGACATTTGGCATATAACTTACCCATTCTTAGCCCACATCATCTAGACACGCGGCAGCGTGTCAAACCAAGTTCAAGCAAAGGAACTGGCTAACGCCAAGTGTAATATTACACAAACCACTTGGTACCACTTTTGACCCTTCTATTTTGAGTTATAGACGTAACGTAAACACATAAAACTACGTGTGTTTAATTATATCCATAAGGACATCTAGAAGCCCAAATTTCATGAAGCTAGCTCAAACGGTTAGTAAAGATATGAAGGTCAAAAAGTCGTAAATTTTAGCACTGATTGACTGACTGACATAAAGTACCTAAATCTAATCTACGTCCAGATGACCTAGAAAGATGAAATTTTGAATCCAGCTTGGTAATTGTGTGTAAGCTTAGGAAAAAATCTAAAAATAAAAAAAATTAAAAAATAGGGGGGGGTCCTCATACAATATTTTATTTTTTTTAATTGTAGCGTTCAAACCGTTACAACGTTACAAGCAGATATTTGAAACTATTCCAATATATGTATTATTATATAGCATAAAAAAGAAAACCATGCAACGGAAACGAATGAAAAAACATTAAATCTCAATACCTGCCTAGTTTTCTTTACAAAAACTAATGATATCTCACCAAAAACATAAACGTAAAAAAGGAGAGCCTAGTTCAATACAAAAATTATGCTTGGCTGTGGGTTTCGCCGCAAAAAAGAAAAGAGATCTAAATGAGTGCCAAATTCTATGCAAAATCCAAATATATATTTATAGGAATAAAATAACATTATGAACAAGTATTAAACTCTATTTCTTTGCTTTATTGGATACCTATAACAATTGTTGTTATTTTAAAAAGGTGAGATATTAAAGTACGTTAGATTTGAGTTGCCAATTTTCATTACATCAGTCATTTTATAAAGTTATTCAACAAATATATATATATATATATATATATTTATTTAAATCTGATAAAGTCAAGTTAAAAAAACCTTCAGTTTTTTTAACTTAACTATCATACTATCCGTTCTTTTCACTACACACTTAGCCTATGCAGACAATAAAATTAGCCATTTCTTCATGTCACCTATTTTTTTTTCTATTCTTTATTTCGATATTTCACTAATCATTTTGTTTTTTACTAACATCTTACTTTTATGCACTCTACAAATTTTTTATCCAACAAGATCCAGACGTTCATACTGTTTAATTTCAGAGTTGGACACACACACAAGATAAACACTTGGCGTAGTAGAAAAGGGCAGTCACCATTCTCATTCGCTTTTTTATTTCCGAACTTATGGTCTAAGATCCGACTGCGTGATTTCTACATTCATTTGTTTTTTGATCAAAAAGCATTTTTTATAGATAAAATAGAAGAATACGTTTCTGCCGAGTTATCAATCATAATGTGGGCGCAAGTACTTATGATAAAATCATATTAATTAATCTTGCACTTGTTTGTAAGATGAGTTACAATTTATTTCAAAAAAAATATCTAAAGAACTTAAAAAGTTTGGGTTGCCATTTCTCATTTGGGCACAATCTCTTGGTAACCAAGTGTTAACAGGCATTTCTTCGTTAAAGTTATAACATATCATTACGATACATCTTACACCAAATTGTAAACCGAAATTATATACCAAATTCAAGTTCATTTTTTCTATACACGATGACGCAAGGTTGTCTATGTAGGCGCAAATAGGGTTTGCTAACTGTTAAAGATATGTAAGAGCAAGAAAGAGTTAGCGCACCACACCGTTCATCAGACAAGGACACAGTGACAGACCTATGTACATTTTATACCTAAGACTATCATGTTCATTCCGTTATACACCCACTCAACCACTAAAGATTCCTGACTTGACAAATATGTCATTTTTAATGTATTTCCTTAATACGTATATGTCTCTTAGATCAGCCCAAAAGTTCTCCCGTTCCTCTGTTGATTATTATCTGAGGTATAAGGGTCTAAAATACAAACCTTCGTTAATCCGGTTTTAATTCGAAGCCAGAAAAGCCTTGAGTTCTCGCATTTACCCACTCAGAAAATCTTTCTGATAGCCAAAACCCCTGCATCCTCCTTGACTATAATCAACACCATATCAGTAAATATCGAAGGATCTGCGTTGGAAGACCCCAACTTTCCTGTTTGTTTTATTGACGCATAGAAGATCGAATTGCCTGTCTTTCTTCGATTTGTAGACATCGTCAATTATTTTATTCATCCCTCCAAATACCGCAGGGTACCGAAGTGGACTTGTCTAGTCCGTGTTTCATCCTTCTAAAGAACTAGGATTGACAAGTGGCAAATCTCGTCACCGCATTCGCATCTAAAGCTCCTCTTTCTCTATTAAGGAAATTTTCCCCAAGATATAGAGGGACTGCCAATTTCCTGGGAATACCAATTCTCTTAATGTATTTTTTCCACGGTCATAATAATTTGGAATTTGGAGAAAGAAATTGTGAAGATATTGACGTTTTGAAGTAAGAGGAATAGGGTGGAGGACAAGAAGGAAAGAAGTAACACTTTGTCGTTGGACGAGCTCACACTAGTGATTTTTGTCACCATGGTAATACAGTCTGGGTATACTGTGGAACATCTGCTATCGACGTGAACAGCTGCATAATATTCCTTAAATACTTACTAAGGAATTTGATCCGAGTGCCCAAACTGCCAGTGCGCCAAATATCGTCCAAACACCCAGTTCTGATATTAGAAAACCCGTAGAGACTTATTGTCGCTGAAAATCGTTGAAGAATATATAAGCATAGGATCAGGTAAAATATTTCCGAATATTCGAAAAATTTCCTAACTGACGATACGAAATATTTCGTATCGGCAATTCGTCTCGAGCGATTCATCTGACATGAATTTATTTAAAAAATATTCAGAATAGATGGTCATTTTCCCGAAAACGTATACGCAATAGTACGATTCGAATTCTTCCGGTCGGCAACGGCGACCCGTCTGGGGGCGGCAGCGTCGAAAGGATTCAAATTTATGTATAATCGCATACATCGATTAACCATGCGCATGAACGAGATGTCGCGGATGGAGATTATTCAGGTGTCGGCGGCGGGCGCGGCGGGCGCGCCGGCCCGCGGGGTCGACGGCCGGCCGACTTCGCGCACAGCTGATCCCTGCCGCCGCTACCGTCCTCGCACACGTGTGCGCTCCTGTTGCGTGCTCTTCGCGCCCGGTTTACATTCCCGGAATATACTTCTCTTATATAGAAACGAAGCGGTACCTGTTCTAGATGGCAGTCGACTTCCCGATTCGTAGAACTGAAAGCTGGCTACATACACATGCGAACAATGGTGGACATGCAGAATACCAAAGCCATAACAAAACGTCGATCATTTCCATTTATATCGAACTATTTATTAACATTTTCACAAAGTTCAAATTGTAAACTTTTTCAATCTTACAATTTTTCGCAGGTACATTTGAAAAACCACTATGCCACAAAATCTTTCACATGAAATTAATGAAGATTCTACATCTATGTAGTCTATAGTTATCGCAACATTTTTATTACATTACATGTGTATATATGCCATAATATGCCAGTTAATCTATACATATATAAGCGACTGACTGACTAACTGACTCATCACGAGATCTCCGAAACCATAGGTCCGATTGACTTTAAATTCGGCATGGTTACTCTTTTGGAGACGTAGACGGACAAAACGAAACGGAGTTCATGCAAATCCTATTCAAAAAAAAAATCAGTTTGTTTTTTTACCAGTACGTGGCCGGAGCCGCAGGCAAAATCTAGTAAAAAAAAATTATATTTCTCCACATATAACCGTTATATAGGGGTATTGATACTGCCTATTATTATTTATTAGTATAGTATTACCAGAGTTAACCACGGATTAAATTGCTCAATGAGTATTGAACCTATGTCGTATTACACCATTTGTTACGTTCTTTAGAGCATACGATAAACTGTCAGTTCTAAATACTGAGGTCGACCAGATGAAACAATCATCACCAGCCCACAACCCGCACTGGGCCAGCGTGGAAACTCGAGGCCCAGTCCGCTCAATTGAGTACACTGCAGTGATGAGCGTATGTATAAAAAGTACAAAAGGAACTATGTGCAAATAGAAGTTCCAGTAAATATCCTGAAGCCTAGATTCTTAGATATATATAAATCGTCAAAAAGTTAGTTTAGTCTGTTTGTTTATTGCAATAAAGTGCGAGAGCTGCGAACCTGGCTTGACGGTAATTTACAATTGATTATGTAGTACATTATCCATGCGGGTCCAAGCAATATTATTATCAACATCATTTATAATGTCAATGATGTGATTTTCTTGTTCTAAATTCAAAACTTCTTTAAAAAATAAAATCACGTATAATGGCAAAATAAAACTAGGGTTGGCTGTCAACACGAATTAACCTTTAAGTTAAGCAAGAAGTCCTTATAAGCGAAACGACAAGCTTAAAACGGCCGGTCTACTCAAAGAGAACCGAAATAAGACTTTCGTCCATAAATATACCTTTCAACTGGCCGAATGGCGTATGTCTATTTTCTTTTTGCCATATAACTATACGTTACCATAAAAACAATTTTATTTATATTTTTAATCACCTAAAGTGGTTCCTGCAAACGATTCCATTAATGCAATATATCTAAAAGAAATAGATTATTCTCGTTGTGCCTCTACTTTCGTCAAACTTCGCCTGTTTCCATTAAGAATGGTCTTCTGTTTATTTATATTGTTACTTAAATCCCAAATATGCTATAGAGCTTAGTAGACACATTCACATCAAAATTTACAATTAATATTAATATCTGCAAAACTTTCTTTATTTGTAAAGACCTATAGATATAAATCAATACTTTCAATGAATCATTTTCTTTCTGTGTTGTAAATTCTACGCTTTCGGTTAGACCCCCACTTTAAGCACCTGTGATTGCATCTACGTGTGCTTGGAGAGATATATTACACTCCTGGTTCTCCAATACTTAATTAAACTGAATGTCAAAAATTAAATTTTGTTAATTTATTGAAATTAAGTAATTACATGTACGATATTGATCGTACAAGCAATTACGTAATTAAAAATAAGTCAGTAAGGATTTCTCTGAGTCCTTGAGTCAAAAGGATGACAAATTATGAAAACTGAGACACAACCGCGTCCAATATGTCCTCAGCTGACACGCACCAACTACAAAAGAAACTAATCATTTTAGTAGGTTTTTAATTGCGGTTTTTATTTCTTAATTTTTTTTTTTAAGTTAAATTGTAATATTAACGCTAGATGTCATAGAGATAGGAAAATGGCGAAAGTAGCGAAAGCACGTTTTAAAAGTAATTATTGTAAGTAGGTAATTAATTTTTTTTTTCATAATTTCCTTTTAAATAATTCATTACATGAATTCTTGAGCAGTTTTAAAGATCGACCCATATTATGTAATTGACAACAAAATCCTTATTCACTGTAATATACTTGTTAATTTAGAGCAAAACAAGAGTTAGTGTTATAATTTGATAAAAATGTCTGCATAAGAATGTACTTCCAAATTTTTTTGGCCTCGACCATAAGTACTAATAGAAAAATAAGAATAAAAAATAATCATAATATTACAATAAAAGAAACCTAATTTTTGACAACTAGTTTGACAATTGCTATTAAATTTCTAACTTACTGTTACGAAATTCACGTCTAAATTTAAATTACAGTGTCTTTTAACTTAACATACGAAATTGTGAGTTTAATTTATTTAAGCTTTATTAACGTAACCAAATTACAAATTGATCGAATTAGACTGTAGTCTGAGATGCCGCAATATGGACCTGAACAAAGTTATGAAGCGCAGGCTCACCGGCGCCAGGACGAGACATACAGCCGGAAAACTATGAAGCGGCAAGAATACTTAGAAGATCTACAGGACCAAAGACGCAAAGATGATAAACAGCGTTGGAAAGAGATAGTCGCTTTGCAAGGTCCGACCTGGTACCAGGCACTTAGCGTAACTCAGCGTTGTGCACTCGATACCTTAGGGACGTCAATCCACCACGATTTAATAGAAGGCCGACCCACGTACATCAGGCCCGTCATCCGAGAACTGGGCATTTATCCTATTCCTGGAAGTATAGATTTAATGATCTCCGCTCACCATGGACGAGACAACCCTCAGGTGATGATCGCACACCTCTTCGAGCACACATTTGGACACGCAATTTCCGTTAAACGGACATCTTATTCTCTAAATGCACGATTAATGTTGTCCGCAATTTTATACCTTGGAATGGACCACTTGATAAGTTTACTTCGTGAAAAGTTCCGTCCTGATCCACAAGAACCAGTACGGAAAACGAGGCAGAAACAAAAAAAATCACCAAGACCTCTATCGTCGCCCTACCTCGAGAAAATTACAGCGGTTATGTGGATCAAGCGTAAGGTCAAACCTTCGAAACCGCCACCTTTGCCGGCGATCGACGACAGCGAGGAACTAGAAGGTGGTGCTAGCGAGCAACCTTCTCGAAATTCTATGTCTACAGCCAAAGACAAAGAAGAATTAGGGAAAAAATCCAAAGTCAAAAAGGAAAAGAGTGGCAAGAAAAACAAACTCTTTGTGCCGAGTACGGGTCTCGACAACGCACAGTACACCATTGCAGGAGTCACCGTGGTCAAAGGACAGAAATATTATATACTCAACACGGTAACAATACTCCAAACCGACACAGAGATGATACACGGGGGTTTTGCAATCATCGAGGGTTTATATTTGAATATACATTGCGGCTATCGCAGCAGGCCGCCCCCACCTCTGCCCGACCCCTGTGATTGTATGAAGGCATGGAACGACACCATCTTTGATCACGTAAAGACGTATAAATGTCGCTGTGGCCACCGATACGACTTCCACAATCAAGGACCTTTCCCCCGTGACGAATTGCTTTTCTTCCACAAGCCCACTCTACATTCTCCTTACTACTTCGATTGCGAAGCCATATACGAATTAGATCCACAACGACTTCACATTGCCAAGGAATTTAAAAATATTTGGGATACTGACAGTATGTTGAAACTATCGGAAGCCGCTCAAAATTTAAAGAAAAAGAAGAGAAAAGGCCCCACCGTCGGCTTAGGTCCGAATCCATCGCCACAGGATTACATACTGTGGGCGCTGGCGCGAATGCGCGATATAAATCTCATAGCGACGTTACCAGACGCCCATCTCGTACCTGAACTAGTAGAATGGATGCGAAAGCGTATCTATGGGCCTTTGAGCAAGGTCGGGAAACTCGCTTTATTAAAAGCAAGCGAGAGATACTGGCCGTTGTTCACCGTGCAGGAGAGCTCGTGCCATGGCCACGTGTTGCCCAAGATACCGCCGGAACTTTATGAACGTACAAACTTTAACCAAAAAGCAAGATTGAAAAATATATATGAAGAATGCGCTAACAATTACATTGCACAGACGTTCAGAGCGCAAGCGCGTATCGCCAATACGCTGTGGCCGACAATGTATCAAGCGCAGGTACCTAACAAGTCCTTCCGAGAAACCTACTTCACGTACATTCCAGCGGCGGTGCACTACATGCACATTATACAGCCCTAGATTCCCGAATATTATGACATATTCGGTCACCATGTTCTTGATGTTATTTCAGCTAATATATGTTGGTACTACGTGCCACTGTTTTAAATTAAACACTTGTATATGAAGAGCATGGCGGTGATAAAACAAAAATGTATATTTTTGCTTTATTACTATCTTGTAAACTATCAGTAGTCGAATTTATATCAAGTAGTCAAAATTAAAAGAAATAACTGAATTAAGTGTTCCAATTAACATTAAATTGTACATAAAATCTTTTTTTTTAATTAAAGTTATTAGTTCGATACTAACGTTTATTAGATCACTAATTTATAAGTCGGCAAGGTTACGGTCTATGAGAAATGGTTTTCTATTTCAAATCCTGATCAGTTTCACAATCCCATTCATTTCCATTCCCGGTTGAATTCCTTATCGCATATCGGGTGACTTCGCATGTCGTATTTCCAATTTTGTTCATGGTTTTAATTTTTCTTTCTCTATCTATAATCATTCTCAAGAGTTGCATAGCATCGTGTCTTGTACACAACTTTAAACATATGATAACTTTTTGTTAAATTAGAATAAACATCTAACATAAATCCATATTGTTGTATTATAACACTGTAGTAAATGGAAAAAATATAAAATAATATAAAAAGAAAAATTACTCTCATACAAATCCATAAATAGTAATGAAAAAAATTCAAATTTCAAGCCTTCTTCCATATTAGTACAATGTTATCACGTACCAGGTCTCACGACGTAACATTCTATCTCGGTGAACGATTTCTATTCTCCCAACATGCCCATTGACCCTGTTTCATCCTCGGGCAACGACAGACGGACTCGGTGTGCGCTATGTTAATAAAAGATGTTCATATCAATGTGGTTACCAAAAATATTTTCATATCTATATTTCTCAGAAACTACTGAATTGGTGAGATTTTCTTTCGCAAACTTGATTTAAAAGAGGACTATGCGTATTTGTGAAAAGATACATGATACATCACACATGATCTTATTAAGTCATAAAAATGTTCATTGAAATAAAAACCATTCTTTTACACAGATTTATAATTTAATGTAATAGACGTAACATACATATATTTAGGAAGGTACATTTACATATTATGGTTAAGATTAGAAATTAACTGTGAAACAACTTTGTTGTCAAATTTTGCAAATTCATTGTAAAAATTTGATGATTACAAATGGAAATCGAAATAATTTCACCAAAGTGTCAAATGGAATCTGGTGTTTATTATTAATAAGAACACGCTTTTTCATAATACTCGAAGGTATTAAAAATATTTCTCTCTTAGTCTATTCTTATCCTATACATTTACTGCACAAACTACGTGTTTCACAAATCTCAAGAATATACATTTTTAACCTAAGACTACATTACATTACATTAAAAACTTGGAAATGTAGTACCTAATTAAATCTCGTCATCAAATATCACTACATTTCTAGTCAGAGAGATATTTCATCGTCTTTGGTATAAATGTTTACAGAAATCAATCGCGCCGAACGTATAACACGCGTTTTGAACACTGATGGATTAAAGTCGCAAAATACTGATAATAAAAAAAAAGTTAATGTAAGTTAAAGCATCGCTCTAGTTAACCTATGACAAATAACAGATAACAAATTAAACACAAATTAATGGCATAACAAACAAACATCCTCTCTTGTAAAATATACTAAATAGTACAGCATTGTAGTATGATACACCTGTGACACACCATATGTCTTGTCATACATCAACATGTTACAAAGACTGCGAACTATTTGAATTAGAAAAGAAGTTTTATTTCATTACAAGTACGCTTTTATTTGTGCGTGTGATCAAAGCTTATGTAATAATTGTTACAATCTTTGTATTCTAATTAATTTTTCCGTCCGAATTTGACTCGCTTATAAAGTCCTCTGAAAAATTTAATAAAATTTATTTATAAGCAGATTTCAGTCTAACTCATATTTAAATGAATACAACGTTTAGCCTCAGCAGTATCAAACAATATCAGTTGTGGGATCTATATCTGCAACTCGTGATGTGAATGCTGAGCGTGCGACGCATGCTGGGCGTGCGGTGCATGGTGAGGAGCGTGTAGCGCGTGCGCATTTGCGGGGTGGGCAGGAACGGCGGGCGCAGCGGGAGGGGCGCGCTGTTGCAAATGCACCAGCGCCGACAGCAGCCGAGTATTGGCCTCGTCCAGCGCCGCTATCCGGTGCTCTTGCGCTTCTATCACACGCTGTTTGTGTGACAACGCCGCTGCCATCTTTCGTTGCTCGCGCCGTAATTCATCCTCCACGCAGATTAACCTAAAATATTAAATTTCTTAAGCTATAAATTTGGAAATTTAAATACAAAGATTTTTTAAATCCACAGAAAAATCAATTATTTCTGTAAAATGTTAATATTGAGTATCTATCATTTTTTTACATGTATGCACTGATTTCAAATATCTACTCATAATGAAAATTTTTAGAATATACAACTTGTGATAGAAATAATATAGTTTGTGTTCATTAGGGATTTGCGAAATTTGAAATAAATATAACAATTAAATGGAAAGTCAACACCCTTTAAACGCGTTAAAATCCCAAATAACTTTAAATGGGCGTCTTTTTACTTCACCTGTTTATGATGGCCTTCATTTTCGCGTCGGCGTGGTCGTGACCCGACTCCGCGGGCCCGATACGCCCACGCAACAACTCAACGGAGCACTTCAATCGTTCAATTTCACGTTCGTACTATTTAAAAACGGAAAGTAATTAAAAATTATATAAACAGTAACATACAATGGCTCATTTTAGCTTGAAAGTCGTTAGTACCTGTTCGATGGTCCTGTGGTGTTTGGAGGTGCGACGTCGACCCGTGGTGCTGTACAGTGTATCTTCCAACTCGTCCGAGCTGTCGGTGAGATCGCGCGCCGACTCTAGACTCAACCGTCGCTGTAACTTTTCCCTAACAGGCGGCTCGGGGCGCATGCGCTCTCCCCGCTCCACTGTCCGTTCGTTCGCTTCGCTCGATTGCGACTCGCGGACGCATGCTGTTCTGGATGGCGATTCTCTTTCTCTTCTCGAGCCATAGTAATCCTGGTGTCTCTCCAACTCTTCGTTCAGTCTACTACTCGACATTTTAGACTCCGAATATGTTCTATCCAAAGGATAGTTGGTCTCCGGAATCGAATTTTCCGTCATCACGTATTTCTCTGGAGAACTCTTAATGTTGTCGATGTTGTACAATGCTTTCTGGCTGCGCGATATTTGTAACCGATACATTTCCTTATTGACCTCCTCCACGTTCGACTCCGATCGACTCATCGGGTAGCCTCCTTCTAAAATCGTATGATGTGTTTTGTTCTCGCAGAGTGACTCTCCTCGTTGGCCGAAATGCTTTAAGTTGAGCTGGTTCTGATTGGTGGAATAGGACAGCATGGGATTGGTGCGTGGCATTCTCGTTTTACTGCCCTTTCGTAAACTCGGCGAGTTGCTGGAGGATTCATCGTCTCTCGTGCGCGGCGAGTGGCTGTGAGTGCTCCTTTGATACGGATCTTCATAATTACAGTTTTCTCTTGTGAGTTTACGATGTGAGTTGGTACGATTTTGTGAATCGTAGTTCCTACTTTCTTCGGGAAAATTGTTGGAACCCTCCTCTGAATTCGTCTCAACGTTGTCTGTGCTCATGGCTTCTTCGTCTATCGAAGAACTGGACGAGCCGCACGCGTACCGTTTTGAATTACGATTTTCATTATTCTTCTTTTTCTTGTCCGGGGACTGCCTATTATCTCCCATGTTGTACACGGGATTCTTAAAAACTAAAGGAGCCATTTTGAAATTCGTGCTCGCATTCGTTTGGCCGTTATCGACAGTGAAATTCTGTATTCCATACTTTTGTATATCGTATTCGATTTTCTGTTGTACTGGACTCTTTGGGCAAAATTTTTCATTTTTACTATCGTAATACTGCTTCTCTCTCTGTTTTTGGTAGTTTAACTGCGAGTACCGACTCATCGGCTGGCCACCGTTCTCATAGGGATGGTGGTTATTGGTCGTTGATTCGATAGGACTAGAGCTTTGGCTGTAGGTTGCGATGCTTTGGTAACCGGAACTAGCGACATTCGACAGACCACTGATCGAAACGTTCGAGCCGTTATTGGTATAAGAATTATTCTTAGTTCCATTCACGATATTATTATTCGTCTGAGATTGCACTATGTTTTTCTTATTGAGTATCATTTTGTCTTCGACTATGTCAGAATCATCGGCATACTTCAGTAAATCGGATAGTTCTTCTAATGTAGCGGTGTCCCTAATAAGGTTTTGCATTTCGTTCGAACAATAGTTGTGGTTGATGCAGTCACTGCTAGGTGACTTTTCAGTAACGTTGTAATCATTGGAGTTATTGTAATGAGCGTGTTGATTGTAATTATTTGGTTTATATCTCTCTTGGAAGCGTCGCTCTAGACTTTCGTTCGCGCCGTTGCTGGCGCTTTTAGCGTACGGATCGAAACCGATTTGAACGACTTTCAGATTTACACAGTGCTCTTGATTGTTATACTGAGAGCTATATCTGTCCGGATTGACGTTTTGATTGACGTGGTTCGACCCGTAACCGTTTCTTGGTAGAGTTGCCGATCTCAAATTGAAACTAGGCGATTTGGTTACAGGGGTGTAAGTACCTTTGTACTTGGGTTCTTCGGTTACTGACTTCGATGAAGGCACATTAAATTGTACGCTATTCTTATTCATAATCGGTGAACTGTGGGCAAAATTACTATTCAATGTATTGTTAGGCGGATTATCGACGTTGTTGGTTTTCGACGGCGTTGTGTTGCAGGTGGGATCATTGAATCTGAAACAGAAAAAAGAAATGAAATCGAAAACGTTCATACACCACGTAATAATACTTAAAGATGTTACAGCTATAAAAATTTACCTGAAAATATTATCTCCAACTTGCACGGTTCCATTATCGCTGTTCAACAGCAACTTATTTAATTCATCCAAGATGTCCGACAAAGGGTCTAATTCCTATAGAGCATAAATTATATCATTAATGAGAATAACTAGGATATGTATAATTTCATTTTATACAATTTGTGTAACAGTTTCTAATCTAAGATTGAAGTTGTAAATTTTTTTAATGCATTTTGGTATTATTTATCCATCTAATAAAAATTATTTACATGGGTGTCTAACTAACTGAAATAGAAAGCCAACCATTAACTGACAATGTATTATACCTGTATTCTAGCAGAGGGTAACTTGGGTAAACTATCGACCAGTAAGCTGTGTAGGGTCGCCAATTGTTTACCCAAATCTACGTGTGGTGCCCACTCGGGATCGGGCTCTATGGCTCCGTATCCCCCACCTAGCGCATCCGCACGAGATCCTTCAGAACTAGGAGCAGATCCCTGTGAAGCCGCTGAATTGCGCTTACTGCTTTCTGCTTGACACTGCTGGTGTTGTTGTTGTTCAGTACGGGTCTGCCAAACAAAATTAAACAATAATATACCCGAACATTAAACTATTGATTTAAGATTTAAGCATGTGTGTGCGCATAAGAGCACTAACACATAGTGCGCATAAGAGCACTAACCGAGATGGCCCTCAGAAATGACTTCATGTTTGGGGCTTCCTGTTCCAGGAAGTCATTGAGAAACTCCATAAAGGCCTCTTTGCCTTGAAAGCGCGTAAAGTTAGCTAGGGTTTGCAAAGTTTTCGCCACCAATGTCAAATTTCTGGCCGCTCGTTCATTAGGATATTCTAAAAGACGAAAAAACAATTTAATACAGAATGCACTTACAATTAAATATAATAATAAAAAGTATACAAACCGTGAGTGATTCCGAAAAGACTTGGAGATAATATCGCTGGGCATAAAAATCGCAAAAATATGGAAGCGCTAATCAAATTATCGGATATATCTTCACGACCCATTGACGATAATCTGGAGAAGAAATGAAGGACAGATTGTAAATATCAACTATTTTGTAATATATTATTATTTTAAATCTGGTATATTATTGCAATTTTCGATCTTATGCCTCATCTTATTTATGCATGAATTAAATGTTGATAGATCACGTTTTTATGTGTTTAGCCGAATGTAATTCAATGTACCAAAATATGTTGAAGATACGTAATTGTTATATTTCATTTTAAAGACTCGTTCGATGTGAGTAATCACATTGAAAAATTGTAAAATAAGAAAAAATAATAATAAAGCGCACTAAATTATTGTAAAAAATAGTGAATTAAAATGAAAGGTAAATATGTTAATTTATAATTTTATATATGTAGTAGTACTTGCGAATCTTAAATAAATATTGTTTTGGTGTAGGTATTTATTAACCTCTCGCGGAAGGTAGCAAAGCAATCCCGAAGAGGTGGCGGAAAGTGCGCAGCGGAGGCAGCGATGGCGCGCCACGCCAGCGTGACGGCGTCACGCAGCGCGGTCTGCTGGCGGCGCAGCTGGGCGCCGGAGCCCGCGCGCAACGGATCCACTTCACAGTCGGACGCGCCCCCGCCCGCCGCCGCCGAAACTGCTTCACTTAAAGTATCCTACAGCAAAACATTACAATACTTTTAGTATCGGATTTTAATGTTGTATCGGATAGACACCGATGACATTCCGGATATAACAAATGAGATTAAAATATGAGAAATTTTTAAACAATTTTCTTTGAACCAGAGCGAAAATCACAAATTTCGCAGAGTAAAATCTAGTACAGTACAAGGCACGAAACTTCGCCGCTCTGAACTGTCTGCAACTGATGCAATGCCCGGGTTCGCTCCGCGACCTT
This sequence comes from Eumeta japonica, assembly GCA_005406025.1. NCBI lineage: Eukaryota > Metazoa > Arthropoda > Insecta > Lepidoptera > Psychidae > Eumeta > Eumeta japonica. The sequence goes on from BGZK01000227.1 coordinate 313,889, forward strand.
TCCTTCTTCTCTCCGGCGTTCCTTTTTTTACGCCATTGCGACGCTTTCGTGACTAACTTCACAGCGGCAAAGTTTCGTGTGTTGTATTATAAGTGCTTCATTTTATATATCAGTCAAAACTACTATGATGATTCTATCAATATTAATGATATCTCATGAGGTTCAGATACCTAATAAAATTTTGCAATAATTACAAAAGTATTGACATCTTTTAAATAACATTTGAATATACAAAAATAAAGTTTAGCTTCTATTTATTGAAAAATCACATCCCTACCTGCAAGTATTGATCGCCGACTAGCTTGAGATAAGCCTCCATACTTTTGGTGGCGAGAGAGTTCCCGCGGAAAGTGAGGGAGTGGTCCCCCGTGCGCCGCACGTCGAGCGCCACCACGTCGGCCAGGTAGCGCGGCGCCGTGCCCGCCCCCGCCATACACAACACTAGAGCGCATCCGATGTCTTCTTTCGCTTTTACTCCTGCAATCACGTAACATGTAAAACCTATTAGCAGGGACCGTAATCACGAAAAAACGCTAGAGATTCCATCACCAAGAGTTTTAAGCGCGATTTTCATTCATTACACACATATGATAACACATTTTTTTTTTTCATATAATAACTATAAATATTCAAACAGTCACTTTTTTTTTTGTTTTAAGCAAAAGTCATCGAATTTCTATCAGTGGTCGCCAATGATCTGACATTTTAAAAACTATATTTTTGTACTAAACGCGTTATTATCTTTACATTATACTATTAACTTGTTCAATACATTTCTCAAATTAATTTACATAAAACGTTAAGGACATCTAATCATAACCCGTTAAACCTGGATAGTAGATGGTGTGACTGTTTTGTGACCTCACACTGGTATAATTTCACTAGAGCTTTCTGAGAGCTAGTACATCATCAACAGCTGAGGTCCTTAGAGAAGAAATTGAAGCCTGATGGCGCAAGTGGCGATAACACCCTGATTCATCAATCCCTGTCCACCAGTAGGTATATCGCGGAAATTCATAGGGTTCGAATACCGGTTTCAATATCACAAAAATATTCGTACTCCTCCAAACTCGCTTTATTTATTTTAGGTGAAACTGACTACCGTTTCGACACAGTTCGGACAACTTGTTACAGAAAAAGTAATTTAACACCATTTGTAATTTAACACCACCAGCAATTTAACATTATTCAAAACATGAATGTCCTACAGGATATTATAAAGGATAGAATCATCATTTGTGATAGCAATGTCACTTCTATTTGTAGAACAGATAAAAATAATAATGGAATGAATAAGATATGTTAGTCTATAATTAAAATTTTAAAACAATTTACTATGATGGAATGCGTTACATATTTATGGAATATATCATTATTATTACATACATCTACGTCTAAAGAGCATCATTATTTTGTCAATATTAATAAGGTACTGCGCTGTATATTTGACTTATAGCAAACAATATTGTTAAAACTTATTAAATGTTGTGGGTTTTCGCTGAAAGCATTTTTTAAATTATTGGGATTGACAAAAATTACATGTTTTACTGACTCTTTTTTAAAATTTAATTTTGTGACATTTAATATGGTAAGATTACCTAAATATAAATAAAAGATAATTTAAACCTCTCACAAAATGTTTTTCATTTTAAAACAGCTATTTAAAGACACTTCATTGTAATAATGGGGTAAAATTTTATATAGTGCCCATTACAGTAAATGAAATGGAGACAAGGCGTCTGTATAGGCGCAACAACGGACACAGATATACCGTACTTAAGAGCTCCTCATTCGCTACGGGCACCCGAATATTATCTGAGAGATGTACTCGTAACCGCTTTTAAAATATTAAGATTTTCACATAATACACGAAAAGGCCGTGAAGGTTCACATTTTTAATCTTGGAAAATGGAAAATGGAAAAGACAACACCTTAAGACTCAAGAGTTCCGCATTGTCTATGTATTGTTAAATGTGATAGAGCCACGCTATGGTCAACTTGACTACAGCACAAAGATGGACATGCTCGACCGATGAGATTCTACTTTCATAGAATGCAAACGTTAAATAACTGCTTCCGCTGTTACGTTTCGTCCAACGAGGTTTCCGGTGGCGTTTTATCCCTCCATCAGCCCACTTCTGCCTCCATCGATCTACTGCCCCCCTCAATCAGACATCCTATTCACACCCATGAGGCGGACAACGCACTGGTAACACCTCTGCGATTGCGAGTGTCCATGGGCGGCGGTGACCACCTACTTTCTGGTAGCTCATATACCTTTTTCCCGTCGGAAATGTTTTGACAATAACAAAATGTCTCTATTTATAGTTCTATTCTAATTGGCCTTTTTTTTAGAAAAGAATATTGTCTCCGTTTTAGACGATCTCACCAATAACAGGCTCCAGGTACTCGCAGAGCTTCTTATAGTTTCTCTTAAGGTAGTCGAGGAAGCGCGCGTAGTGATCGAGGGGCAGCACGTCTACGCTCTGGTAGCGACATTTGATGCGCAGCGCGGGCGCCGGCGGCGCGCCCGGCGACTGCGGCGGCTGCGGCTTGTCGCCCGTCAGCTGATACCAGCGTTCATTGAGGTATCGCGAAGATACGTCATCGACCGGTATACGTACGGTGCCTACAAATAATAATAATGACAACTTTATTCAAACCAATATAAATTAGCTTATTTCAAATAATGTTATCTTATTTTTTACTATAATCCAATACTTTCATATTCTATTTATATAAATTATCAGATATTCCACACCGATCCGAAAAATATTAAAGTTGAAGCCAATCATTGTGATTACATTGTGACCTAACTAAAATATTACTTGGCTCAAACATTCTCCCAAGCGAGTTACATTCAGCGTATTTGTCGGTTAATTTATAAATATTTAAATTCTTATAAAGTATGCCGAATGCGTACCGACGAGTGCGTGCTTGTCCCGCTTGCGCGCGCGCCGCTCGGGCTCACGGTACACATTCACGTGTATGGCCCGCACGGCTGGCAATGCACCGAATTCGTACACTTCGCCCCAGAAGCAGAGTTCCGTCTTCAATTTCGACGACGATCTGTAATTAAATCGTATATTAATTACTAGATATATTCTTATCGGATATGTGGATTCATTTATTGTTTATGAGTACTAACACAATTTGTATTAAACCATTTGTATTATAAAATAAAATTACTATATTTATAAAAAAAGATGTAGTTATTAAAAATAACATTTAAAAAATTGGGAAATTACGAGGTTACATTCAAGTAATCAATGGTCGTTTCATATTTTATCAATGTTTTACAACAAAACATATTCTATGAATATTTCTTTTAATTTTAGTTTACGTACAAATTGAAATAATCTTGTATACAGCTCACAGTGAGGGTAAAATACCAACTCACAATTGATCGATTTTCTTATGTACTTATACCAACCTCGCATAGAGCGTGTCGTCGAGCAATATCTCGCAATAATATCGTTTCTTTGGTGGAATAGCCTTCGCCTCTAATAGCCACAGCTTCACCGAACGCTCCACGCGGCGCGTGCGCTGCTCATCCGGCCGCGCCGCCTGTCGCAAGCTGAAAAAAATATTTATTCATACAAAATGTATATCTCGATATCGGTATACAAATGATTTATTAATATTTTTGTTGATTTTAAAAAAAGATCCCCGTATTATGGGTGATAGTGATAACAAATCTAGTACAATGAATCGACGCACTAATTGACAAGTGCATTAGGCTATCATGACAGACGCAAACATGACAATGGAGCTAAGTGGATTGGCAATGCATGTACAACGAACGAAAGTCTGCCGCTCTGAATTGCCTGCGAATGATACAATGCGCAGGTTTAACGCTCCCCGACCCTTCCTTCTTCTCCCCCGCATTCCTATTTTACGCCGTTACGACACTTTCATGACTAACTTTTCAGCGGCAAAGTTTCGTACGTTGTACTATAACATGCCAATCCGACTGGTCAGAGCTTGTTAACATTTAGAAATATCTATTAATTTACATTTTGTGTCAGTCTTTTATAGACACAAACACATATCAGATTTAGTTTGTGATTTGAATTAAGAGTCTGAAATCTAGATTGAATTTATCTAACAGACAACCGTCACGTAAATTATAAATAAAATAATTTTCTGCGCGGCGAACCTGTATATCAGTTAGTTCAGTAACTTACAGTCTAAGGACTATAAACAGAACTTGGCGGGTGGATTATTTATACGATTTAAACATCTGCTTAACCGTTAAGAGGTAAATTAAAGGACAATAGTTTGAATGAAAATCCGTCATCGTTAAAAAAAATAGCATTTTGGATTCTGTTTACAAATTATAAACGATGTGTTAAAAGATTTTATGAAAACGAAACTCCTAAGAGGCAAAAGTATAGAATACATGACAGTTTATGTAGAAGTGCCTTCTTTTTTAAAGTTGGAAACGTGGAAATTGGTGATAAGATTTGGTTAAAACTTAGATCCATTTATTTAAAATTTTTTGTAAGATCAACTCTGAAAAAAGCAAACACAGATATAGAATTTTGTTCAGTGAATTTGGAATGTTTGAACTTAGAAACATTGAAATGCCATATTCATATCTTTAATTAGACTTGTTCGAGTTTTTTTTTTTGGAAACCAACCCAAACCCTAAAGAGAATAAAAACGAAGATATTTATACTATGCAAATTTCGAAATAAATAAAGACGACGGTATCGACGACTCGTATTCAGACTGAGTTGGATATTATGTCGGTGTTTTCTATAAAAATCGATCCTAACGAAAAGCATTCATCGGATTAAAAACCTGTATATCCAGCGATCGCGCTCCTTGCGGGAGGCGCAGGCGAAGTAGCGCGGGGCGCGGCTCTCGGCGCTGAGGGCGAAGCAGTGCGGCCGCCCCAGCACGGACGAGTGCAGCGCTCTGATGTCCACCTGCACCATAAACGAATGCATGCCCTCGTTATATATCTATGTATATGTATGTAATTTCTAAAATTGTTTTCACATATGTACATATTTTGCTAATTTGCACTGTCCAGTGTTCATGAAAAAAAAAATTATTACAAAGCCATTGGAGGGAATAGAGATACTTACAATTTTAAGTGAGTTAAGTTGAAGTAATTGGTTTATTTAGAGTTTAGTTTAAGTTTACATTTCTGTTATTTACGAAAAAAAGAAATAGTGAGAAAATAAAAATAAACTTTTGTTCTATATTCGCATTAAAATAAGACACATGTTTGTTGAATAGAAATATTAATAACTGACAAAATAATAAATAATCTTTTAAATTTGAGTAAGTTACAAAATCAGCTGAAATCAGTCTTGACAAAGTTACAAATATTAATATGTGATGAACTGGTCAGTGTAAAATTATTTGAAATTAATAAAATATTTAGCTTTAATAGTAAACAATAATATTTAAAGAGGATTTAAAATCTATGGATGAAAGGTGATACAGTTATCTATCTGGATGAGTTTTATGTATTACTTGCATTTTTATACCGATGGTGACGGTATCATTAACATAAATTAAAAATAATTTATAAATGAAAAGAAACATCATTGAAATGCATAATCATTCCAATTTATTCCTTAAAATAGTCTATATTTTCTATAAAAGATTCTCACATTTTTTGCATGTTGCCCATTGGAATCTTACAAAGCATATCACGTAAATAAATTCTAAACTACTTAACATGGATTGTAACTTAGAATTTAAATCAGTGAAAAGACTACACAGATAATGACAATAGTTCCGACACAAACGATTATTTTATCGGAATTACATAAACAATATTGGTTTACATTTATATGTAATTAGCATTTAATTCTTTTAATAAATTTCAAAGTCACATATTATTACTAAATTACCTGATTAGGTGGTCCTAAGTCCATAGTGGATACCGCGGGCGAGTGGGCCGAGAGAAGGCTTTCGTGAGATCTGAAATCGTAATATATAGATAATTAATACAACACGAATGATATATTGTTAGTCAATATTAATGGTATTTTTATCTAAAAATTGTTATGATGTAGAATATAACTTAGGTTTATATTAATCGTTGCGATTAACTACATATCATTTATATACTAAGGTCTTTTTAAAAAGCGTTTTACTCTCTAGATGTTGCGAAAGTAAAATTCGAGAACTTAACGGATTTCAATATGACTGCTAGCATTAGGGTAGAATAATTATATTTGTAGAGTGTTACAGCGATAATTATAACACAATTAACAAAATTTTTGTAGAACCATTTTTTGTCCTTAACTTCTGTTATGTAACTTCAAACTTGTTAATTCAGAGAGAGTTCGAGAATAACTTACGTAATAAAAAAAATCATATCCGCATTAAAATTTAAGATCGGCATCAAAGGTCTTATATTATCCACAAGCAATGATGTGAGTTCGTAAGCGAAGCTGAAAGAAATAAGCTCTCATATTTGAAAAGAAAATGTAAAATGTTCCACTATAAAAACACAGCTAGTCTATTTATTAGTTATCATGAACTATGAGGTTTCTGAGGTACGTAACGCATAAACACATTTTTACAGATTTTCTCTAGAAAATGGACAATCAATTAAATAATAAGAACACACGAGATTATAGATTTATCCAAGATGTTATGGCTAATAACATTCTAATTAGAATTAGATCATAATAAAAAATAAACACATATAAATAATAGTCTAGTATTAGCGACGACATACGAATTTACACTTTACCGAGCAAACACATATTCATATATATATATATAAAATGCTATATAGAAATACATTCTGAATCAGGCTCTTAATATAATACCAAATTGTCACAAAATACCTTCGATCAAACAGTGAAATTTTCAATGATTTCTAAATATTATTTTTATCGTACAAATTATTAAATTACGAACTGGTACATTATGCAGTTCCTATACATGGCCAGTCTTTTTTTTTTATGAATATCTCTTTGAAAACTTATCGTTCGGTTACCAAAAACAAAATCTGTTCAATACATTTGGCACCGATTTCAGTCGGGCTATATCATCCAATTGTGTAAAAATTGAACGATAAATGCTTATAAAAACCGCCGCCGAAGTCGCGCCAGTTACAGTGAATTCACGCACTAAAAACGTCAACCCACGCGAACAATGAAAAACAGAAAAGGGCAGACACGCACACGAGTAAAAATCGTTAAGGGCTCAACATCAGAATGACGATGGCGTATCTTTAATTAAGACCTAATCGCCGAGTAGTGGGCAACGGGGGCGCGACGCGACAGCGGCCGGCTACAAGTGGAGCATCGACACCGCGTCCGGCTAATGTGTAGCGGTCACGTAATACACCTAGCGTAATTGCTTTCCTACTACATAATATACGGTCAGTCTAATTATTCTAACTAAATGATTAGAGGTTTGAACCGCGAGCGAGTGACCTCATTGGGTACAAGCAAAGTAAACTTTGATTCGAAATTAAAATTATTTGGTTTATTTGTATTTTCATATGGCATTTCATCATGACGGTTGGAGGCACACGTCTGTTGATGATTTTAATAGTACTGGCACGTTGATGGATGTGATTGTCTGACCTTTCCAGAGGATGTCCTGTTTTGACACACGTAACGTACGTAGAAATTATATATCAATTTATAGGCGGATAAGACAACTAACTTTAACTTTAACTCTTCCTTAAATCTTTAACTTTAACCCTTCCTTCAATATATGTTAATCCTTTCGAATCGATATTCAATTCTTTGAATGAAAATTAGAGGTAGAAGAGCAGATTTGAGGGTCAGCGGCGAGTCATATGATACATACTGCATTGCTGATGCTCCAGGCAAGCATCTTAATATAATTTGTTAAAACCGTTTTTGTGTGTGTATATTGTATGTACTAAAATTCAATTTCATCAGCCAATGTTAAAAATTAATAGGCCGTTAAAACAAATTTATTAACTGCTTAATATATTAAAAATTGATCGCTTATCAATAGTTAACATTGATTGGTAAAATTGGGTTTATTAAGTGCAATCCTTCTAATGCTGTACAGTACAATGCACGAAACTCTGCCGCTCTGAATTACCTACTAATTATATAATGCGCTGGTTCAACGCTCCCCCCCCCCTACTTACTTCTCCCCCTCGTTCCGATTTTACGCTATTGCGACGCTTTCGTGACTATCTTCGCAGCGCCACGTTTCGTGTGTTATACTGTGCATATATGAAGTGTTTGAAAGGTACGTTCAAGAGTATATTTTAAGTTTAATATTTAGGGTTATAAGCAGGGCTGGCCCACGACTTTGCTTGCACATATAAAGTCTTTATCGAGATTTCAATATTTTATGTCTTGTCCAAGCCTCCTTATGTAAATTAAGTTCAAATCACAAGCAATGAACGCTTTTATTAATCGTTTTGAATAATAAAATTAAATGAATAATGTATGATTAATGTCTAACCAATTCATTAACTTTCACCCTCTGAACGAAATGCAGTCACTTAGTCTACAATAATTATAGATAAAACAAAACATATGGCTTTGCTTAAAGAACAGAATTCTGGTAAATATGTTTGTTTTGTTCAAGAGACTAAGTTTGCGTAAATTGCGTGCGTCAGAAAGGTTCAGCAAGGCGAGTGGGTGATAACGTCAGAGAAAAAAAAATGACATCAACTATTTCTCTATTTCGCGGAAAATAGGAACATTCCGTTAGTTTATACGAAAAAAAATAGCCTATTCAGATGTTTAAATGTTTGACCGACGCAAAAGTTATACAAATATTATATAAGTTTTACTTTATTTTATAGTACTATAATATATTTATTGAACATTTAGTACAAAAATCTCCCTCCTAAAGTGTATCCAAAATTGTGAATCCAAAGTGAATTCTACGAATTGCGAGTTGTCAAATTCAAAATACATCATTGAAATAAATTATTTATTATGATCCAGTCCTCTCTGTCTAACGTTTTGAATATTTTTTTTAATTAGGTCCAATGGGACGGACGCCAATATATTGGCGCGTTTGTTTGAAACATTGTTAGCAATCCTAATGCCCTTTTTTATCTTAGAGAGTTTCTTATGATCATAGAAGTGCAGCGTGACGAACGATATCTATTAACGCTATTATTTAAACCAATTAAAACTAATAGAGCTGCAAAAAACAAAACATTTTTTTGCAGCGAAATAGTATTATTGTTCATATTTTTTGAGCTATTTTGAATAAAAAAGGCCCATATATCCATTAACGCATCTCAGTGGCGGCGCTAGGCGTCGGCGACGTCGGCGACCGCCGACGGCCTCGCGCCTGAAGGGGCCTCGCAAACAAAAAAGTTTTGCCTACAAGTTATTAAAAAGAGGCCTCGCAAAAAGTTTTGCCTACAAGTTATTAAAAAGAGGCCTCGCAAACCTGATGTCGCCGACGTCCACGAGTGGTGTAGCGCCGCCACTGACGCATCTATATGCCTTTAAAAATTTAAAATTACTGAAAATTGAGGTGTACCAAACAAAATAATATACTTTACAAATAGTTGTATTATAATTTTTAATTTTTCATTGAATGTTTAAATAATCATTAACAATACATACAATAGTTTCAAATTTTAAATAGTCGATTAAAATTTTGAATAATTTCTTCTTTACTACGTTTTTTTATGTTTAACAACCATATGCTCGCCGCGCGCATACATTTTAAGAGAAAAGTATGACTTCCTCCACATCGCAATAAATTATACAAGAGAGAGACAGATGTAGTGCTTTAAGCGTCATCTTACACTTTTACAATCAGAAGAACCTCCTAACATAAAAAATATAGTTTAAAAAAACCAAAACACGCTTTTAAAGCACATTAAACTAAAAAGTGAAAAATAATCCATTAAGGATTATTAGATAAAATAATAAAATAGAAAAATAATCCATTAAGGATTATTTTTTTGAATTCATATTAAGGATTATTTTTCACTTTTTAGTTTAATGTGCTTTAAAAACGTGTTTCTTTTAGTTTTTTTAAACTATATTTATTTTTCACTTTTTAATTCGGTTGATTGGTAAAAATTTGTAATTTTTAATAATACAACAATAAATGAAATTTTAATAATGCTTATTACTGTTACTAAATTCTATTAAAAAACCTAATAGAATTTAGTAACAGTAATAAGCAACTTGCTCTCACGCAGACGATACGTGACGAAATTATTCGATCCTGGCGATCCTGATCAGGATAAGAGGATAAACTTATCAAATTATTGTATTGTCATTGGTCCTTGATACGTATGCAAAGTTTCAAATTAATCAGACTTCTTGAAATTGATGATTCCGTTACATACATACATAGATACAACCCAAGCTTATAAAAGCGTGTTAAAATATAGGACCGCGTATCATTTTTCAAACTAATGAGCCAATATAGCCTGCTATTAATAGGTAATTTATGACCTAACACATGAGCTATGGTCAGCACGCTACCTATCTAATAGTTACAGGTAGAACTCTCAAATCTAGCAGGTCATATACTATGGTACAATTACTTTGAAATGATGTTATACAGCTATAAAGGTATACAACGCACGAAATAATATTTCACAGTATATTCAATTCAACAACTACGATATTTATATTAGAAGATAACTTTATTTATAGTATAATTCAGTATTTTCAGAAAGAAAGATACGATATACAATTGAGTTTTTCTCAATATTGTATTATATATGGTGTTATTTCGTGGAAATTCATTGTTAGACTAAAAGTTTTTTTTTCAATAGAAAAAAAATATGAAAAAATACTTTTTAATACAAAAAACATCCCAATTATATTTTACATTTTATTGAATAAAATTTTCATTTTTGCATAAATATTTAGACACAAGTATGCAGTTTTAATTGAAAAGACGTTCTTTAAATTGATATCTAATTATTCGACGTACATCCATATTTTTTATGTTATGCACCTATTTTGTTTTTCTGTATGTGTCAAATGGGTATTGTATAATTGTATACGTATCTCACTAAAGTCGCTTTCAATAGAATCTGGCAACATTTTAAAGAATGTAATTATTTATTACTCACCAACTCACCACTGTTTTTATAAAAAACCTGGTTATCGTCTTCCAAACATTAAATAAAAATATAAATTAAGTTAAAGACAGAGTGGCTTGGATCTTGCGCAGACCGATGTATAATAAAAATACTTTTTTAGGTTGATAAGTCCATGTATTAAAATTATGTTGAATTAGAGTCGTGTTAAAAAATTACAATCGAGCGGATTAATCGAGAAACAAACGCACTCTGATTTCCGTTTTTTGTTTTAATATTTATGGCATTAAATAACATACGATTTTATATGAATATTTTATTATATGCGTTTTGTATTATTTGCCCATTCAAATGTTTGAGCGAAAGCTCAAGTAAGAATTTATTACTTCCCCGTTTTCAATTTCTATACCCTATCAATATTTCCGCTTGTAACTAAGATTAATTTATCATGCAAATTTCTCAACACTTGCCGTAAATTTAAAGTTACTCGATAGTACTGACGAATTAACATTTTTACATTTTTCTGACCTTTGAAATTAATCGCCAAGCTGTTAATATTTAGCCACTCTAATATTATAAATACCAAACAACAATTAATTTGTTGTAACAATAAATATTAATAATACCTGGACGTTCGCAAGGCATGTGAAGCGGGATGGGTGGGGACTGCGGCGAGCGCCCTCTCGCGCTCCAGCTTCGTGGCAGACTTGGTCCTCTTCAGGGGGTTGCTTCGAAACGATCGCTTCGAGAAGAAAAACGAAGCGAGTCGCGACGGACTGTGCTGCGGCTGCGCACCCGGCACCGGCGTGCTCGGGGCTGACCCGCGCCGGCATGCTTTTTCGTATGAAGTATCTGAAACGATGAAAAAACTATTGATAAACTGATAACTTATACCTAATTATAGACAGAAATCAGTACGATGATATTCGTGAAGCAAAGAATTTAAAATCAATATGTATACAAAATAATTACGTTAAAATTATAAAATTTAAAATAATTTATTAATATTGCAGATCACAACATTCTGCCCGACGTACATCACAGTAATTTACATCACATATGAATGATTTCAGAATACGTTTTACGTTAAAATTCAATTTACTAACATTCATGTAAGTATTGAAAAAAGCCAATATACAAAAATATCGTTCTATTTTACGTAGAAACTGTCTGTACACAAAATTTACAAAATATAATAAACGATAAAATCGAAAATCCCATAAAATAAATAAAAACTTGTAAAATATTGATCATCATCAAATCTACTTTAGTAACTTTGAGCGAAACATTGTACCTTTCTAACTCCGCACAAACTTTAGAGAAAAACATAGTAAATACATTAAAATAGAGAAAAATGTTCAAAAGCAGTCAGGTCGAATGTGCTCGGGGCCCGGCAGAAGTTCAACCTGCAGTTCTATTTCTAGCTATACAATAATCGCCACCACCGATTCTCAGCACACAAAGAGACGCGTGCCGAGCGCGCGACGGTCGTGTAAGGCGCGCCGTTTCCGGCGGATGCGCCCGCGGCTGCCCGGCCGACGTCCCGCGCGCACTCGGTAAGCCTCATGCTTTGATTGGAGTATGATCACAATATGAAAATAAACTTCTCAAATGTTTATAACACGCTCCCTAAAATTGTCTGGAGGTTCCATGACCCCCCGTCGTTTACAATGGACGATTTTAGATGTCGTGTAAACATTTCAAAGATGTATCTCACTTGTAACTTATAAGGTTTAAGAATTGATTTTTATTTATTTTCAAAAATTTTGTATGCTTATGAACACGGAATAGCGGTGAGAGCTGATAACATTTTCTAATTTAAAAATATTAACAATAGTTAATAATCGCATTGTTATTATTTGATGGACATTATATCAGAAAAAACAAAATAAGAATTTTATTTTAAATTATATTTTTATACTCATGAAATAATTAATGATAAGTTACAATCTATATCATTCTAAATTTTTTGGAAAATTTTTTAGATCCAAATCTATTGAAATACCGACTGAATCCGAGTTTGCGCAATTCAGCATCACCGACCCGTGAAACCTCAGCTTCGTACTTGTCCAAAAAAAGTGGGCATGGAAGGCCTAAAGAAGTTTTTCATTTTAAACAGAAAAAAACGCTATTCATAGTGATGACATATATACAGCTTACGGATGTTAATACCCACTCTGAGGTACAAATTACATCCCCATCGAAATCTTTTTGTTTCTGATTGAGACGCTAGGATTTCAAGCTCCCCGCACCGGCGCAGTGCGTCAAGGCCGCTAACGACCGCCGTCACCCTCGCGATGACAAAGTCCGCGACCGACGGCTTAACGTGCTCTCCGAGGCACGGAGCGACTGCTTTTAAGTTGAAATTCAAACGTCAATGTACCCATGGTGAGGCACGAATGGGATAACTTCTCGTTCGAAGCTGACGCTCTTAACCCCTGCGCCACAGCCACTCGCCGCTGAACAGGACTATACACAGAAATTTAAATAAAATCGATTCTGGAAATCGCTCTCAAATTCTTCGCTATTTAAATATAATTTATGAAATAAATACTAGATATCTCAATATCGATTTAGGTGTGGACAATATTGGTTCGGTATTGTTTACACGGGGTGTGGTGGGAAAATATTGATCCCTTATTACGAGCTACAGGTTGCCAGCTGGGCTGTGTCAACGACATTGACGGAACGGTACGGCGTTCGCGTGAACGCGACAACCGCCGGCCGCGCGTGTACGACGTTTTTACTTATGCACGTTGCGTGATACATTCTCTGAGCACTATTTCGGTTCACGACCACTGCAACGATATTTACTCAAAGTGAACGATTATTCCTATTAATATATAAAAATTAAACTGTTTATTTCTTTCTTTTCAAACAACACTGTCCAAACATAGGATATATAAGGTCGGGGGAAAGATTTGTCGTATTTCTCTTGTTTTTCTGTCCACCAAAATGAGTGAATCTAAAGTAAATATTCGATACATTTTGAAATGTTATTAAAAAAAAGAAAAAAATGCGACACAAACTGCGAAAAAAATTTGTGTGTGGACTTAATGCAGTGTCGTTAAGAGTAGCACATACTGGTTCAAGCATTTTCAGTCCAGTAATTTTGATGTCAAAGATGAACCTCGCCCTGGTCGACCTATTACGAATAAAATCCATACTATTCTGGAAAAAGTAGAGCAATATGGGCATATTGGTTCTTACACCATAGCTGAAAAGCTGGGGATTGACTACAAAGCAGTTTTGAACCAATTTTAAAAAGCAGGATATATAAAAATGCTCGACACTTAGGTCCCACATGAGCTCACTAATGAAGCATATATTCATTTGCGATTTTCTATTGAAACCTAATAAAACCGAACCGTTTTTGAGAAGATTGATCACTGGTGATGAAAAATGGTTTACCTACGACAAGAACGTGCGAAAAAGATGATGCTCAAAAGGCAAGCAAGCTTTACAGACAATAGCGAAACCCGGATTAACTCGCAATAAGTTGATGCTATGTGTATGGTGGGATTGGAAAGGCCATTATTCATTATAAGCTTTTATCGCCGGGCAAAACCATAAAATTCCGATCTCTACTGCGAACAGTTGATGAGACTCAAGCGAGAGGTAGAGAAAAAACGGCCGGAATCGATCAACAGAAAGGATGTGGTTTTTCACTCATGATAACGCCAGCCCACACACATCTTAGCCATTCAGCAAATATTGAGGGAGTTTGATTGCGAATTGTTAATACATCCACCATATAGCCCTGACCGCGTCCTCACATTTACACTTGCTTCGGTCTCTACACAATTCTTTAGGTACTGTTAGGTTAACAAAACAAGAGAGGATTGTAAACACTACTAGTCGCATTTTTTTGATCAGAAGACCCAAACTTGCTACAGCAATGGGATTCTGTCACTATCTACACAATAACAACAAATCTTTGAACAAAATGGCATATTGTAACTAAATGCAAATAAAATATGATGAAAAATTATCTTGAATTTGTATATAAGATACAAAAAAAACCTTTTCCCCGACTTTGTACTATAAAAGCAATAGAGAAGTACATAAGTTAGTATGTCTGTATTTCTCACTTTAAAATTACTGAATCAATCAACTTTAAATTAATATTTTTGTTAGCTTTGCTATATACCTTATATAGAAAAGTGAAAAGCTATCCATACACTTATTACTGATACGTGGATATAGAAGATAGGAGTGGGGCCAGAAATTGAGATTGCGATCGCAATTGAAAACGCGATCGGGAACGAGACCCAAACTCGTCCGGCGCAGGACTCCGCTCGAGATTAGGCCTCGGGACCGACAGCGGAACGACGATCAAACCGGGCGACGGGCGCGACGACACGAGGGACTGAATCGAAATGCTAAAGTGAAATTGAAATCGGGATTTACAGGCGAATCGAGATAGTTGCTAGAATCAGTAACAAGATCTTTAGCGGAATTCAAAACATTCGAAGCAGGAGTAACAGCGAATCGATATAAGAATGCAACTATTCATTCTATATATATTGACGCAGTCGTTGGAAAAACCTAGTAACAAGTAAAACGAAGTTTTTGGAAGAAAATAAAAGTATAAATAACGATTCATAACAATCGATTAACCAAAATCTTTAACATTATAAAGCGTACAAATCTATCAAACACTATCGATGTTTGTATTAAATTAATTCATATCGATATATCTATTTCTTATTATTACTACTCACGTAATAATAATTATTCATTTTTATATAGGACAAATTAAAAAACGGTACTTTCAACATTTACACCGTACACAAGGCGAGATGCGTTGTGTGGTCACCATACCGATACACCTCCGCCGTCGTACGAGCTGCACGATATAAATCGAGATCAATTTTTTCCACCGCCCTGACAAAGGCCAATATAACAGTGATTTACGCGAAAGCGGCCATTGTCCGGCGCCCGCGCGCCCTCTCGCGGCGTCCGCGGGCGAGAACGTGCTCGAGCAGAACAATGCTTCGTTAGGTCGGCCCGTTCGCGTCCATCGGCGGCAAATGAAGCGGAATGATCGACTGATAATCGAAGAGAGACCTCTTTCGGGAAAATACGACTTAAAAAGGCTAAAGGTGAATGACGAGAACTGGATAACAATCTATTTTTATAAAGTTATAAACATTCACCATCAGCATCCGCAGAAGGATCGTAAATACAAATACACTTTTACAATGAACACAATGCGATTCGTATCATAGCTAATTCATGAACGTGTTATAACAACATAATTTGTGCTGTGAGAACTTCTAGGGTCGAAAGAGATAATATATTTTCCGAAAGCGAAAATTAAAAAACACATCAGTCATTCATATCCAACACAAATGTAATGCGTTTTAATAGGCCGTTTGTTTCGTAACATCCCACATAAGAAGCACCGTACTTATACAGCGCGACATCAGTTTACAACGAGCAAGTCATAGAATATACCTCGGAATGTCAATTATTACGCCTAACTGTAGTTCGTTATCGACCAATTATATACACAGTTCTGTATGTTAAAAATAAAGTAAAATATTGTTAGCAGATCAACTGTTTATGAATAAAGGAATCTGATTTTTAAACCCTAATTAATTGTCCAATATAATGGATTTACAAAGAAAATCTCAAACGGCTCATGGTCGACTCTTATTGGTCAATTACGCTGTAATGAAACTCGCTAACCCAAATCGGCTGTAATCGCAACGCCTTTTTATAAGCCGACAATTGTACTAGCAGTAAGTGGTAGTTAATTTAATAACAGCTTTTTGTATAATAATATATTAAATATACTCTAACGAACCGATAAACTAAAAATATGAGTCAATTTTGTATTTCGTTGATCAGTCTCACCTGAGTGGACAGCCACGTCATCGTACGCGTCCAGGTATTCTCTACGCGCACTCAAGGGACTGTTGGCCGCTTGAGCTTCATTTTTCCTTATCAAAGCACCGATCACCTCCGTTTCGCCTCCGTTGTCGTCGACGAACTTGTCGAAATCGTCCTTCAGATCGGTGACGATCGCAGACCGTTCCTCGAGTCCCTCTTCGATATGTCTAACGGCTATACTTCTCAACAAAGAATTACTCCTAGACAATTTCGTGCTTCGTGATCTTCGTATAAAGTTCAGGCCCGTCATCTTGCCCGTGCTTTTGTTAGGACTGTCCGGCGTCACCGTAATCTTCGGAGTCCTAAATATCAACGACGAACTATTGCTGCTCCTGATCGGCGACGGTATATTTAGGGTTTTGAGGGAGCGTTCTAGATTTCTCCTTATTGGGAGTCATCAGCTTCGGCGAATCCGGTATAAGGGACAGATTAGAATTCAAAATAGCCATTTTGGCCGAAGTCTTCGGTCCGATACTCGTTCGAGAATCGTTGAGTTTGCTCGACGAAGTCGATCCTAAAGGATTGTAGACGCGGTCGTAGCGGGGCTCACAGGAAGTCGAGCTCCGTAGCCGCGGCCTCGCTTTACGCAGGAGGCCCGACTGCGCGACCAGCCGCGGACTTGTCAAATCTTGCGACTCTTCAGCTTTCACCAACGTCTCGCTGGAACTCAACGCCGTCGACAGCGGCCGTCGGAATCTCCTTTCGACGCCGAACACGCTGATGTCGCTCTCGCTTTCCGTGTGCGAAGAGTCCGCGGGGTGCGGGGATCGGAGCCTACTCACGTCGGAGCAGTATCTTTTTCTGCTTCTCATGGTGAGATTTCCGATCTTTCGGCCGGAAACCAACGCCTCCTTCTCCTCGGGCGTCAGGGGTAAATAGTTGTCGAAACTTTCGAAAAGAGGAACATAGAAGACGGAACGTCGCCGTGAGCTTTCGTCGTCGCCGACAGCGGGTGTCGGCGAGAGCGCGCCCGCCATGGCGGACGCCGGCGGGCCGCCCGGCGGAAGTACGCTTGCTAAGAGGCTCCTTCTCACCGCATCATCGCAGACATTAGTTACACCAAATCTCTTTTCCGATAGAATATTCTCATCGAATTCCCGTGAAATTTCATTTCACGGTTCGGCAGTTCGTCAAACACGCTACAACACAAGTAAAACCTTCCGGTGCCTTACACTTGCGTACATTCAGCCTCTATCACAAGAAAAATGGAATGTTACACTATATCTTGAACTTATTTTTTTTTTAATAACAACTTAATTTCTAACTAGTAACACTATATAAATATTTCCCTTCAATATTTCTAATGTCGAATTGCTTCACGGTGCAGGAACAAAATACAATGAACATACTTCCGTACTGGGATTGTTTTTAATTATTTTACATAATTAAAAAGACCGACTCGAAAAATAGGAAATGAAAATGAGACATACAAGGGACTATAAAGATATTGATTTTTAAAACTTACAATTAGTCGACAGATAATGCTGATCAAACTAATTCACGCATGCAGTCGGAAGCAAAAGTAAATAGGATTTTGTAATTATATTTCGAAAACCCCATTCAAATAGCATTTAACGATTTTTTTATTTATCGTAATATGACATCTAACAGCCATCATCTTGAAGTGTGATAACATTGTTATAGATTGAATAGAGATTAGAATGAATCATAGGTCGGACATTAAAGATACATTGCAAGTCACTTAGCTCTTTGAAATTTAAGACGATTTTTGAAGACTAAACATCAGTTAGAAGACTCTAAAAGGACAAGGCACTCGGTTAAAATTAATTAGCTTTTTTCAGTTTCAGCAAACAGTTTCGACGTCAAATCTTGGTTTTTTTTGTAATACCTTTCATATCGCCCGTAAATTGAAAACAACAAGACGGTTCAAGTAAGAACCATCGAGATGAATAACACATGTTAAGACACACTTACCTCTACGTGTGCATGAGTATATTTAGATATAATATAGAACGATAAACAGATTATGCACCTTCCTTTTCGTGGCGCAGTCGAATAGAAATAAAATATCGCCACGATAGGAACATAAAAGCGATAATAAATAATGTCATCGAATCCTATTGTACCGTCGGCTCGGCCGATGCAGTGGTTTATCGATCGTTCAGCAATCTCGAAACGCGTACGTTATCTGCTCGCGATAAGATTAGTTTCACTATTTGCTTCGGAACCGAAACCGATGCAGGGGACCTACTTTTAGTAAATACATAGATACTGTAATGATGTCATTCTCATAAAGACCTCTTTGTGCTATTGACGGGTACGAGCCGCATGCCCACAGCCCCTGTGCAGGGCTCGTGCCCGTCCGTACGCCGTAGTTTATTAGGTCACGCCGAGTTCAAACGCGCGTTGTCAACTTCCGACGTCGGTTGTCGCTGATACGTCAATTTTTTTAATGTAATGTTTACATCACATTCGCCATTCAAAACATTAGTAAATACAATTGTCAGCGGCATGCGCCTATTAGGATCGTTCCTATATGTGCGGCTCAGGCGCGCCATCACTAGCGGCCCGGTAGCAAACGCTTGGAATCATTGCTGGAATCACTGGTGGCAGAGATTGTTCTTACAAATTTATATTGTTATCTGCCTTTAAAACACTATTTGATTCAATTAACATATGAGAGTATATTTTTCTAATGCCAGATTTTAGACTATTACGCTTTAACGTTACCGCTATTCATGCAGCAAATTTAAATTCCGATCGTCTGGGTCATATCATATTTCATTAGCTAAGACCAAGCCTTTATATTTATCATTCCATTCTACGAGCGTTTAAAACGATAGAAAGCCCCTTGTCTAGGTCTACCGAGATACAAAAGACGCAGATTCACTTAAAAACTTTATTTTACTACTTAAAGACGTACCCAACTTTCGATCAAAATTGGGTTAACAAGATTGACGTGCACTGTGTATTTAGTTCAAGCGTGACAAAGTTGTAGCATGGCGTGAATCGGCGAGCCGGGAGTGGCGAATATATTTAGCGCGGAGTGGCGGGGCGGAGGGCGCGCATCGCAATTAACGCGTGGAGGAGCGAATCAGTTAATTTAATTAACAGACGTGCACGCTGCGCGCACGCGCCCGCGGCCGCGCCCGCCGTGTTCAACCGAAATTATATTTAGTTTTCTTTGACATGTCTAAACACCATAAACAATAGTGATTAAATTAGGCGCTTTATCCTAAGTTCGTAGCTATTTATAACTATTGAAGGTCCTCGATGATCAGATTACATCTAACTCGGTACACTACCGAACTGATTATTAACGGTACTAGTTACTTATAAGCTTTATTAACGAAGTATAAACTGTCGATAGCAGGAGATAAAACCGACATAGTACAAAAGCTGCAAAAAGCTAAAGAATTCACATTTAAAACTACCCGTATTTTAAACGTTTGCCTGCAACATGCATTAACGTGTAGCATGCAACCCACCGCCGACCCACGAATCTGTTCTTCCACTACGAATCCCTATCCAAAGAAGAACACCTAAGCAAGTGTTAAATTTTTATTTATTTTAGTCCGTTAATCGTTATATTATTAATTTCTACGTACATTTCATGCCAACTAAACACATCTTCAGGAAAATGCAAACAGTCACATCCACCAGGGCGTAAGGAGTCATGAATAACAACGCTAAAAGAACGCTGTCATGCGATCAAGATTGCATGACAGCGTTTCACGTGAAGAGGTTATGTCCCTATTGTCAGTTGTTTTTAACACTCCTTAGGTCCTGGTGGATGTGACTGTCTGCATTTTCCTGAGAATGTTCCTAGCTAGCATGAAACGTACGCAGAAATTAACAATATAACGATTAACGGACTAAGATAAATAAAAATTAACACTTGCTTAGGTGTTCGATATCTGTCAATCGTCTCGAATCAATATTCAATTCTTTGGATAGGGATTCGTAGTGGAAGAACAGATTCGAGGGTCGGCGGTGGGTTGCATGCTACACGTTAATGCGTGTTGAAGACAAGCGTATATTATGGGTTTCCGCGAATTAACACCTCACATAATACAATACCCGTAATTTGACTTGAAAACCTAAGTCACTCAGAAATTCTGATACGAGCTGTCCATATTTATCTAGACCCGCCAGCTGACACTGATTCGTTGAGGCTTAATAGGAAATAGGTACACTTTTTCTATACCACATAAAATTCCTCGTATACCATAGATAATGCAAGACAAAACAAGGTGATCGATGAAAGTCTCGTGTCCTTCGAGATTGTGCAACAATGTGTCAAGTCGAATACTTAAGAGCGGGAGCCGTGACTAAACAGGCGCGCGCCACGCCCGCCCCGCCCCCCGCCGCCCGCGACCTCAAACGTCTTATTTCCGCGCTGTAAAACTAAAAATAAACATTTTGCTGCAATTATAACTAATGTAAATGACACGTCAAGCGAACCGATTGAAAGAGGCAGAGGCTGAATATTACCTTAACAAAGCATTATATTAATATATTTAGCCTTACGATAAGATTTGATTGCGATCTCCAATCTGTTCAGTCATAAAATCGTGGAGTAGTCTAAAACGGATCGAATAGAATCGATGCTGTGCTTTTAATAAAAAAAAAAATCAAGGCAACGGTTGGCCTTGTAGGCCATTCCGCATTGTTTTGAGTAAAATGTTTTCGTACTAGCAGCATATAAAATATTATATTATTTCCCACGTTTTTAGGCTCAAAATTAACAGTGTTATTTATAAAATTATTAAAGGGGTAAATAAAGACCTAATCATTATTTTCATATATTTTGTCAAATAATGTCTTTTAAACGAAGCAACCGACTTGTTTCAGCAATATTACTTAGTTTTTTTGAGATGAAAAAGTATTTAAATTTAAAAAATCGATAAGCCAAAAATCAAAGTTATTTTGTAAATAAGTTTTTTTGAAAGCTTTTCGACAATGATATTTTTAGATTAATTTAATAGTTTTCAATGAGACTTTCAACGGCCAAAGCAGCTTTTTAAGCGAAAATTAAATTTATAAAAAAAATCTAGACTATTAGGAAACAAAACTTTTTCGAAAATTTTTCATTTACGATATTTCTCGAAGAAATGAAGCAATTTCGATCATACACTATAAAATTATAGCATTTAATTATATTTTTTATCTTTTACAAATTATAAACAGTTTTATTAAAAGTACAGCAGATCAAATTTTGAGAATCTATCGGTTTAATAGTCTAAAACCTATTTTAAAAAAGGTTTTTCACAAATTATTTTCAACACTTTTCGAAATCAACGCAGTCGATTGATATCAATTTTTTCAGGAAATTCAAGTTTAATCGGGTCCTTCCGAACGCCTCACGCTCGATTGCAATCTATCGATTTGTTCAATAAATTCAGATATTCAAAGTTTACATATATACACGTGCAAACACGCACATGCACGAACATACCGCCGAGAATGGCCTGAAAAGCCCTCACATGAAAAAAA
This sequence comes from Eumeta japonica, assembly GCA_005406025.1. Taxonomy (NCBI): domain Eukaryota; kingdom Metazoa; phylum Arthropoda; class Insecta; order Lepidoptera; family Psychidae; genus Eumeta; species Eumeta japonica. Next base: position 336,246 of record BGZK01000227.1, read on the forward strand.
ATCTCATTTTCCGAAAGTCGAACTCAAAACGATGACTTCTCTACTTTTAGGAAAATTTAATAACAGTAACGTATCCATCATTTTGTTGATAGATTTCGAAAAATTCACGAAAAGAATAATCGATAGAGCTCAAAAAACAATATCTGTGACCCTAAATTAAAATAATCACTAATAATTTCATTTTATACAGCTAATATAAGTATATGATCGTAATAAATATATATATATGTACAAACTTATTTACCTTCATTAAATAAGGGCTTTGTAAAAGGGCAGCGATGTGAGAGCGAACCTAACGTACCGAAATTTAATAAGTTATTTACGAACAGGTCCCATCTAGCCTAAAGGGCAAAGTTACCTACAATAAAGCGTCAATATTCACTAATTAAAAGCTTTTATTTCGATGAATTCTTAAATTTTCACGATAAGATATTGAATTTCTTACTTATTGCTTTCCAAAATACATTAATATTACATTGTTTATGCTCTTCCGATACAATTGGTAGTAATTTAGTAGTTTATTGGTAGTAATTACAATACACGTCAAAAAATTCTAAAGTGGTTTGTATTGTGTGGTAGAAAATATTTTCAGGAGGAAGAAGGTCTTATGAGAACAATATTTCAAATTTTCTCGTATTTCATGGGATCTCATATTCAGAACCGAATCAACGGATGAATAAAAAAAATCCTAAATTCCGATTAACAGACAATCATATAAATCTTTTGTTATTCCGTCGATGAAATAAGAATATCGAATATAAATAATGATAACAGTGAAATTATAATGATCATAAATTAATTAGCAAAAATTTGAGCAACTTTCATATTTAATTCTTTATTCATTTATTTTAATTCTCATTTCCATACAGAATGTAATATGTAATATATACTAATAGGTACAAATTAAAGCATGAGAAAAAATAATTGAGTCAAAAGGCACAGCACTTATAGGTTGTGTTCGTTACTAGTGAAAAATAAATTACATATAATGACTTAAAACTTGCATATATATATGTATTTATATGGCATCGCTCGTCGTAAATGTTTTTCAAATTTTTCTTATCACACACTCCAAAATCCACTGATACAAACAGTAAATTTCCACCAATAAAAATATAAACACTGATATTCCATCTCAAGCACTTGACTGCAAATCGCACGTAATAGCCCCTACATCCGCGAGTTGAACTGCAAGACCTACGCGCCGGGGCGGGCGACGAAACTTTGCCTGTGTGAAATTCGTCACGAAAGCGGTGCAATGCGTAAAGTGGGAACGTGGCGAACTAGAAAAAAGGGTCGGGGAGTGTAATTCGTGCGCAGTCCGTCATTCGCAGCCAATTCAGAGCGGTAACGTTTCGCGTGTCGTACTGTACATTAGTCGACTCGCGCTAGTTTGTTTACACAAGCGCTTTTTTAATCAGCCACGAAACACCTTTGTAAATACTGGTGCTACAGCACAAATTTATGCAAGTACTTGATCGATCTAGTTCCATAATAATCGATTATCGAAACCAGTTTGAATTACAACGATGGATCGTTCATGTTATATCGTTACACAGACGCGGATACCGGTCGATACATGACTCGACCTGGAGCGATGAAACGTATGAAATCGTTGTCCGTCCGTCTGCCTGTCACAGCCTTAGTCATAGCATGTAAGTTAGTTACCTTAAAACAAACATGAAACTCAAAATATCGATGTACGTCTCTACTTCGGTATTTTGAGTTTCACTTCATTGCAAGCAACCAAAAAAGGCAATCGAGTTAAAATAATCTTAAAATTCGCCTATGTGATAAAAAAAGCATTATTTATTAACATACTTTTAGCGAGTACTTATAAGAAATATTTGACAAATATTATATTTCGTAAATCTATCAAAAATTGTGATCCACCCGGACGATCGTTAGAAAAACTATAAATAGACAAACCAATGCCAACATATAACGTATGTTAAAACTGAATTTTACATTTGAACAAAATGATAGGAACTTCGATGATAAGACTACTAACTTTATATAAATCTATCGAAAACGGATTGATTGTGATTTTGAGCTCCAATGTAACACAGGCTGATATTAAATAATTAACTTTGTCACATATTAAATGGCGTAACCTATATAAACGTGCCCAATACGTCACTTTAGCAATACAAGAAATACATATCGTACATAACGCTGATCACTCGGATCTGAATAGACTCTTTCTCGGAGGTAAATAAAAAAGGCTTGGCCATTTTCCGAAATGATAACGAAAGGGCTTTAGGCATCGCATTCGAAGTCGAACTCCGGTTTTTGAAAGTGCTCGTTTTCGAGTTTTAATTAAGTCGTTGTGAAGCACTCGAGGTTGTTCGATTCGGTGAAGTAGAAAATATCAATGAACCATTTATCCAGTGGCAAGCGGCTGCGGCGCCGCGGAGCGCTTTCTACGTTCGGGGGCGGGAAACCGCACGACCGCAGTTTTATGCAAGAGTTTACTAACGTACATAGGGAATGCTCTTATTGACGAGATAACGCACTTCGACATTCGAAACCGTACCACAATCCTGCCCACACGTTAATGAGGAAACTAGCTTCTGCACGCGGCTCCGCCTGCGTGGACTTTGAACACATTCCTCTATCTTGTATATCGACCGGTTACGATCTCAATCCCAATCCTGATTTCGATACCGATTTGTCTCACTTTTGGCTTTGATCGCAGTCTCGCTTTTAATTCAGAACCCGGTCTCGGACTAAGTAGATAAGGGGTTAAGAATCCCCGTTCAGATTTCTGACCTCGGCACCGTTCCTTATTCCGATTCGGAACATGCTCTTGGTTCTAATTTTAATTCCACACTCCAACCATGGTTGTTCTCGATTGCGTCCTCATCCGGTCTCGGCTTTCGATTCTGCTCTTCGTCTTGTTTGCAATATCGATTCCGCTACCTCTCTCGGTTTTGATTTGAACGGAGCTACTGCCAAAATAAAATTTAGGCTATAGTACTCGGAATCGATGTAGGTTTCTATAAGTGGAAGAAGTTTTAAAATCTGTAATAGCACAAATATTCAGATGACACCATATCGAAATGTTTATAGTCTATTTTACTCAAGAAGTTTCTCATTCATGAAGGAACTTTTACAATTGTTCCGTAATTTTGTTCAATGGCACGAATGTGCAAAACGAATACATCAGCTTCAGAACTTTCTCAAATACAAAAAATTCGTGGGTATTCTTTTCTCATTTGAAAAGCGTCAGGGCAGACATTGCGAAAGGCGAATTTCTTTCAAGGAAATATTATAACCAATCAATCTTCTCCTGTCTAACATAAGTATTTATTGTGGGATCTTCCTAAGAAACGGGTAAGATGCAATGTTTTGTTCAGAGAAGTGATTTGTGAAATCTGGTATACCGGTTATTATCGGTGGCACGTGTCTATGGTGGTTCTAGGATCTTTTTTTTTTGATCACCGCAAGAGTGGATGTCTGATATCTGGATACGCAGACGACGGTTTGGAAGTGCACAGTGTTCTATTGCTGAGGCAGCCTCAGCCCGCAACTTTCTTCTAATATATTTGTCTGCACTGTCTTCTGTCGAAGTTTCATCGCCAGATGAGAGACCAGGAACAAATATAGGTAGGAAGTGATCCCAGTTCAATATTCGAAATCAGGTACCTACATTAATCTCTTTATACAACATTTGATTGTCAACATCATTAAATTTGAATATATATCTTATTTCGGCACTTGCTGTCAGTTGGCGCCCATTAATTACACTGTAATTATGTACAATGTTAATCATAGGTCTCAATTGATAAAACAGGTAATTTAGACCTAAGTTGAACCCTATTATATGTCAGAGGTCACATAAAAAACAACCATACGCCCTGAACCTCGTGTCTCATTGAACATAAATTAAATAGTCTGTACTGTATCTTTATGCTTTTATTTACTTATATTGACAAACTCACTAATAAAAATACAGCTATACATAAGTTATAAAAACACATACACATGCCAAAAACAGATTATTTACGCAATCACATGTTCTTACTGTCGTTACACAAATTTTCATCAAGATCAGTGAAACCTTTTTTTAATTATAGAAAAACGTACAGACGTAATAAAGCTAAAAAAAAAAGGCTAAATTAATGGAATATTTCGCAAGGGATCGTGTTTATTACAAGTTTCATGATTGAATGACGGGATCGGTTTTCTGTACAATTTGAGATTTTTTTTTGTTTCTATTACATCAAAACAATTTTGAAACTGACAGAATTAATCTTCATTAATTTGTCTGTACAATGGTATACAATTTTTCCCATTTTCATGTACCAATGAGAGTAGAGCTATAGAAATGGTTGCCGACAAGAGGCAAAATAAAACTTCTCTATCGTAAAGCACTCTCCAACACTGCGCGTAATGAGTCGTGCAAAAACTCAAGACAGCAAAATTAAGTGATTTGATTTTCAGGAATGCAAACGATATCCCGGCGAATGTACGAAAACGGGCAAAAGGTAAATTCATTTAAGCAGAGTCATTTCGTTAAATTCGAACATTAACATTGAGACAGGCGCCCGCGCAGAGCCCGCGCCGCAGCCCGTTATAATGTAATGGCTCTTACATAACCGACATCCGCCGCGCCCCCATCAAGTATCTAACGAGATGACATTAAATCACCCGCGAAGCCGGCCGCTGCTGCGCCAGTCGTCATAATTTGGTTCTCGTGAGCGTCGACTTCGATTCGCATCGCATCTATTCGTATCTAAGACTAAGTATCGTATCGTCCATAAGAATGCTAGATTTGTTTGGTACACTATTTGAAATCAATTTTAATGCTTCACCAAGACGTTTTCCGACTTGGATCGGCTCATCATCGCTAGCCGTCGCCGCTTACCAAACATATTTAAAAAATATCTTTCGCTTTGGAACTTTATTGATTTCTTTAAACAAACCAAAAATAAATAAAATTCTTTAAATTTAGATAGCTAAAAGGGTGTAATCAATATTTGCGAGTGTTTAACACTCCGAAACCGAAGCTTAAAATCATTATCCAAATTTGAAGCGGTGCAAGGTCTTAACCGTTTTTTCATAAAACAGATTTGAAACACGTATCACGTTTCGTAAGAATGTTAGCATTTCGCAGTCTGGACTCGTAGCGGACGGAGCCGGGTCAGCAGCAAAAAGATGAAAAAGCTTAACGTCGAAACGTGGACCACATGTGGCGAGTGCGAAGTGTAATGAGCGGGGCTAATGCGCACCGACGTACAAAAAGAAGGGCATAACCAGCGCTCTTGAGAACGTAAACAACGCGGTTTCTTTTTTTGAGAAACATCTGAAACTAAAATAGAGCGGTAGCTTTTTAATTATTTCTATAACCGACTCGTAACTGTGTAACGAGAGGTAGCTTGTTTAAGCATTGGATTTTTATAAAGAGTTAAAATAAAATGACACTACAATACAATAAAATATATTCCCTTCCTTTATGTAATTACACTTTATTTATTATTATTATTTTGAAAAGTGTAACGAACGCATAGACATTGATCAGTGTGCTTGCACGAAGTCACAAACAGACCGGTAGCGTGCATCGGCCGATGTACGATAGTCGCCAGAAACATGCGCGCGCGCAGCTAGAACTCGTTTGCGGCTTGCATTATTGACCAACACCGTATTCACTACATGCATAAGGTTACCAAAGTAAAAATTGTATCCACTTAACTCTTAATAAATATCGTTTAATAGCCTAATATGATGTTTTTCTAGAAATTTTCATTCCACTAAATAATATAAATGTTTAGATCACAAGTTGCTCGTCAATTTTAATTGATTGGCTGGCAACCGGCTGTGAGTTGTGGATCACCGTCAATAACGGGTAATCAAGGACTGCTTGATCATCTTGAAAACTTTGGAAAAAAATGAGTAGGAGCTGATATTGAACTGTAAACATGTTTGTATCAAAATAAACAGCATTGTAAAATAATAGTGCAAATATTGGGGACGTTAAAATTTTTGCTACGTAGAGAAATTGAACAAGAACACTAATAGTTTTCGTCTAATACAATTTTTATTAATAATCCTAGAGTAAGGGAATACGAGGAGAAAAAAGGTTTTCAATCGTAAAGCACTTTTAAATGTTTCGCGTTACGAGTTGTGCAATAAAAAACGCATATTAGAGCTAAATGTTATATAACTCTTTGTACATATATTAGATATTTTTATGTTTTTAATAAATTATTATTATTATTATACGTACTATAATTCTTTTAAAATTAATTTTGCGTTCCACGTCCTCCTTTTAACGTTCTTTAGCCCGAACAAGCGTTAAAAGCAGGACGTGCAACGCGAATTTTCTTTTAGAAATGACTTCTTGTAGTAAGTCAATTTACAAGGAGATTGTGGGAGAGGCACTAACTACCTATACGAAATTGTATACAACTTTAAATTTATCTTCGTAGGTAAGTACCTATCACAACCTCGAAGCGGGTTGCGTATACCAACAAAACACGAGATTTCGTCACACATCGGACAGCGAAGCATTCCCCGCGGTCCCCGCCCTGCGACCAGTACGAGATTTCCGATCGATTTGAGAGGAGACGCGTCGTCGCTGGCGCCCGCCGCGCGCCGAGCGGGCTTCCTACTACCTACTAGAGAGATGCTGGGTCGTTTACGACCGAAGTTTCTAGGCATGTTCCCATGATGTTATATAAATATAATATAAATAAATTGTTGACGATAATCATTTGTAATGTGTATTGGTGGGGAAATCGATTACACTAACAGAAAAATAATAATCTTAAAAAAAGTTTAGCGCATTACAGTCCCTAAAATTGGTTATTGCAGTGGCAGATTTCAACGTGGTCAACGATAGTATAGGGGACGTCGATTAATTACGTGAGCTCAAAACGGGGGGAGTAGTCTCGTAAAATCTCATCAAATCTCATTTAAACTGAAGGGAGTATAATTGAAAATCTCAAGTCAACTTTTAAATAATTAAATAATTATTTTAAAAAAAATCTTTAACTAAAACAGAGTAATGTAATAAACATTACTCTGTTTACAGCTTTTAATTGTAGGACTGATTAGTCACTAAATAAATCTGTGAAACAAATGAGCAAAGGATACAACCGACTTTTATTACTACCCAAAGCAGAAAATTCTGTCGGCGTAATGTTATCCCGTTAACCGTTATAGCAATGCACGATAAAACCATTCCATTCGAGTTTGACGGAAGTATTATCTCGTTTGTCGTAACGAATAACGAAAAATGCCCGTCAAATGGATAAACGACCGCAAACTGACCGACACAGAGAGCTTTTCGAAACTACTAAGTTTGTACAGGATCAGAGCGATAGCTGCGATCGTTCTTGTACGGAAAATCTGCGATGCGGAAGCTAAATCGAGTTAGCAGCCAGCGGTACAAAACTTCGCGACTTCCCGACTCGGTTTAAACTTTCAGAGCCGACTCGACGCCCTCGGACTTTGCGATGTAATAAAGGCCGTGGCACTTCAAACTTGTGGAAACTGTTTTCTTAGGAGCTGAATATCGTTAAGACGCAAGTGAGGCGAGGAGACGTTTAATAATGAAGAAAAGAGATAATCGAATTTTTTTTTGGATTACATGAAACATTTCTTTAGTTCCATGTGTTAGGAAATATTCCAAAACTATGGTATAATTTATGACTTCAGATTATGAGTGGGAAGCGTTTTTTATTCGAAATAATTTTATCCGTAAACTCGCCTTAGGTGGTTAGCGATAGGATCAGCGGACGCGAAGTCCTTTCCGAATACGGCAATGCAGAGACCGCGGACGCGAGCGAACAGAGCTTAAAGCTTCGTAAACGCCAAGCTCGAGCGCTGGCGAGCGCCGTCACTCATAGGCGGGACTTCGGCGGCCGGCCTCTGCGACCGGCGCTAAGTCACTTTCATTCGATTGCACAAGCGTTATTAAACCGATCTCGAACTATTCGACGATTTAAAATCCTTGCGAAACATCACACAAATTGTACGTTATTATCGGGGTAATTTTCGCAGCTCACGAACTCACAAAACATCGCTGAGATTTATGAACTGTCTATACACAAGAGCGTTGTCGAGACGCGGAGTAAAAATTATCATTTTATAAATGTTTTCGGATGTGAAATCGTATTAAATATGAAGAATATTAAAGTATATGATAGTACTCTACGTACTGTACTAGATTGAGTCCCAGAGTTTAGAGTACGCGGTCTCTTAAATAGGGCAGTGTTGCAGCACGAGGCGGGTCGCGTGAAAAGCTCTTAGTTACCTCGAGATGCACGGGCTCGAGCCGAAACTGGGGCAAGAACGTGTGGATGCAAACGAATTGCATTTTAAAAACTGCCGACCGCATAGCGATGTCGCAGCGACCACGTAGCGGGCGGTGCTCGTCGAGCGGTCGGCGCTCGACTTCGAATCAAAAAGTCCCGGATTCGAACGCTGACCGCAGGCGAATCGCTTCGTTCGTTTTTAACTTCAATGAAGTTAGAGACGATCTGATCCCTTCTTCGGAACGTTAAGTCGTCGATCCTTGATACTAACACCGCACTAGCGGCGACGGTCTTTAGCTGCCCCGATTCACACTGCACCGACGTGCTGACTTAAGATCGAACTGCTAGCTCTAAAATAAAAAAAAAATTGGCACGATAAGTCTCAACAGGGTTCAATGAAAACCTAATAAATACAATAGTCATTTCGATATTCACGTATTACACAAGACGACCAGAAACGTTTCCTCGCGTATTGTTCTAGCAGCGAATTACTTCTGACGGACAAACAAACATCCGCGTTTGCGAAACGCAAAGCGGCATTTAAACGTAATAGCGACGGGAGCGTTTGCAGAAATAAGAGTAGGCGCACGAGCGGCGAGCGGCAAATGACGAGGCTCGTGCGACGTTTACGCATTGCGCAACGACAATTTTCTGCGGTGATACGACCCGAAGACATCGAATATACCCGGTTTCGAGACTGAATCATACTGACATATTTAATAATTATCAACTCACTATGGATATTGGTCTAAACAGAAAAATAGGCAGCGAGTGGTTAATTATACATTTCTTTTTTAATTTGGTTTCGGAATCCAAAGAGATTCAATATTTTCAACTTTCAGTAAGGTCTCATATTACATATCGTTATATATAAAAACACTTTCATTCGACTGCTATTCTTCAAGCACTATTTTAGAGTTCATATTTAGGAATATAAACACGCACGCGACCACGCGCGCATTCACACACGCATACACAAATGCTTTAACGTCATAAATATCGAGGTTGTCGTGTTGGAATCTAATTGGCTCACTGCTGAGGCGTGACCTCCCACATTTTTTTATTTTATTTCCTATTAAGATGCTTGAACCTTAACCCTCTACGGTCTACCTCTCCGACCCGGAGGGGGAGTAGCCGACGCCCACAGGCACCGATGCGACGACAGCCCGTTTGAGCGACGGCCAGATACGGAACTAGAGGTTCAATGCGACTCCTTAATTTGAAAATTCATAATGAGAATTCGCCTGCGGCCAGTATCGAACCCGGCGCCTTTTAATGGTAATTATGAATCACTTAAGAGACAAAGGAATTTTATAAGACGTTAGAAAAAAATTTTAAAACAACATAAGCAGCGAGCATGTCATGATGTGGATTTTTAAAAATATAAAATTAGTCGTTTGGCGACTCATCGCCTCAGCGCTGCGATTTCAGATGTATTTTAAACGCGTTCCGTCGAATGGTGGTCATCGGGTTAATACTTGAATCACAATCAGAACGATTTACCAGAAAATACAGACAGCGCAAGATCACAACGCGCCGAAGGACGACCTTTCACAGTAAAGGTAAACAATAGCTCTGAAGGTAGGTATACAATGGAAATGGGAAATATCAAACTTAGATTTCGCAATCCGTTAACAAAGCTCACACAGGCAAAGATCATGATCGAGACGGCGCAATGGCCGCGCCCGCCGGCTGCTCTCGACGCGCTCGCCGAGCGACAAGGTCACGCCCTGCTCCATCAGCGCCGGCCCGCCGGGGAGCCGGCGCGGCGCGATCTCTTATCGACGCTCACGATATCCTTATTCACACACGCACACACGCACACACACACACACACACACACTCATTACGGCACTCCCTCGCCAATCCGTCGCTCGACTATTCGACAGCTACTACAATCCGTCGTTTTTTGCGAGCCGCTTATCAGAACTCTGTAATCCGTCGTCATTGAAAATCTTCAGGTCAACAATCAGCCATCTATACGTATGACGAACACAGTTCTGTACTTCGCCGCCGTACGGTCACTCTTTGCAGATATATTCTGACATAAAACAAGCCAAATTGTCGGCGCTGATATAAGAACAAGCCGATTCGTCGAAACTTGAGTTCTATTAAAGCCACATTCTTGTTGATTTTAAATAAAATAAGATAATAATCAGAAATTCCGATGTTTATTCAATTGTTATTTTTGTACCTTATAATCCGCAGTCTTCAATAATCCGCCGACGGTGGGGACTTTGAGTGATGGTGAATCAGCGAGAGAGTGCTGTATGATTAAACCAGTTTGCGAAAGTGAAGTCCAAAAAAATCCTCCCCCATTAATATAAAATATTATCTCAAATGAACGAATAGAAGACTATGACGCAACGATTACAACTGCGTGCCGGAAAAAAAACAAAACAAAACAGGAGATGCTACAAAAAGAACCCGCTAATGAATGTAAATTGATGTAGTCAGATGATAAACATTTTATTTGTCGTGATAAACAGTCGATTACACGGTCTAAACGATGAATAAGGAAAACATTAAAACTGGAAACAATTGCTGACGGGATAATAAAGCTGATTTTTACATCGAATATACGGTACGAAAGAAACGCCATGCTTAGAAATCGAATGACGGAACTGACGGAAGGATAATTAAATTAAACAATAATAGAAATAAATTAACAAAAACAGAAAGTTACGGAACTAATGAACTATGAAAAACGACCGCACAGCCGGCCGTCAATGGAAATCGATTTTACACTCCGGTCCCGCAGCTGCCGCGGCGCGCCCCGCGACCGCTGTATTACTTAATGGACCTACACTTCCGTCGACGGCACTCGGAGTCTAATAGTTCAAAAGGCATCGACAGAATTTAAATGAAAGCAAGGAGGTTGATATGTTAATATTTATCAAACAGTCATCCTAAATACCGACGTCTTAAACTGTTAATAATGAAATGCCTTATCTTTATAGGTGCCTTTATATTTAACTAATACTTTATATTATGTACACGCTTTATAATATATTATACTTGTTTCGGGAGCGATTCTAATGTAAAATTTCTCATAATTAATAGAAGGTTAAAAACAGCCATAGATGCCTGATAGAACCAAATTTATTACGGCCATTATCATTAGGGTTTCGTAGCTAAAAGGCCAAAATGAAACCTTTACGTAACTTGGTGTACGTTTCTCAGTTTGTCTATTATCGACTAGAGTTTCGTCATATTTATAAATCGTGCTCGCGTTTATTAATGGTGAAAGAATTTCTTTTTATGGGCATTTAAAGACAATGCATTTATGAAGCATCTGCAGCCCTTAGATGACTTATTTATTAAAAAAGTCTATATGCATATTTAAAACATTATTATTCTGTATTATTTTATTATATATATTAGGTAGCTTATGACGTAGGTCACCGTACTTTCCGTGGTTTGAGACCTCTACAATAAGTAAGTATATGTTTTAAATATTATAACTACTTTAAGCTCAAACTTTGCTATAAAAATATAATTTTCAGTATTACGAATTGTTAATATACAAAGTACCTAAAAACAGACCTACATGAATGACAAATGGGGAGGAGAGTTCTGAGCTGAAAGTCATATATTTTTGTCTCAAATTGTATATTTAAATTATAAACATTTGTATGTTGAAAAAATTGTAAAAAATCAAAGGCTATTTGTATTGTATAACGAGTACTTATCGTAGACTCGCATCTAAAAACAGACCCGTCAGCTACTCCAATATGGCAACACCTGCATTGGTACTAATGCGTTGAATCATCATCAACGCCGTCTACAGCTTTTGCGCGCATACGCAGTCCAGTCGTCGTTGTTATTTACACAGTGCATTGTGTCAGAGTTCTAGATGCCAAATAAGTGGCAGAAATGTATGACGGAACATATTCGAAGAATTATGTTTATAAGACTAAAACAGGCAAATACCTAAACTAGTATACATATACGCTTCATTTCATAAATCAAACTCTGCAATATTACTTCATGATCTATATTAATTGTGAATATTTATTTATAACGGCTAACGAACAACTTACATGCGTAGAATATTAAATTAACGTAAATTCAGAGTTCTGTTATGCACATCGATCATAGGTGTGAACAGCATTCACGAATATTACTTGTATCACCGCAATATTAAATATAATTATATCGGTAAGTGTAACACCTCCAGATGCGTATTCCATTAAAAAGTGAATTATATAACTACGTCTTAGACACAATATTGATTGTGGAACAAACGACGTGCTAGAGGACGACCAGTAATCGCAAAATTCGTCTCAAGTCGTATTGTGTTGGAAGAGAGCTCGTATTCGATCATCAGTCTCCGCTCGCCCTCACACGCCGCCGCACAACCCTTCGACTCATCTGTTAGTTATACTCCATAGCGCGATTCATCTCTTTGCCCGCTTTGGTATAAATAGCGATAATACAGCGTAATACTATGAAAACTACAATATATTTCGAACGACTTTTAACAAATATAGAGCCGTGAAGATCGATCTCTTAGAATAAATTGAAATAGCACATTCAATCGATAATTGATCTCAATAACAACCACCGCAATGAGGGTTCACGGTCGCAGTGCGTAAACTCCGCATGTAATATTATCATTATTATGGATAAGTTCTGTTTGTTTACGTGTACATTTACATCGTTCGTATGTAACACGAGAAACTTAATTCATGAAATCTAGATAGATAGGACTTCACATTTACGATATAATGCAGTCTAATCAAGGTAATTATGTGTAAACATAAATATGCAGTTATTTCACCTTGACACTATTATAATAAATATTTAACCTCCGAGACACGGAGCGGGTGGTTTCAATTTCAGTTAAATTAAAAACTAATTAATCAGTTCGCCCGTAGTCGAGAGTTGAAGCCTGTACTTTTTGTTTCGGAGGCAATATATTTCGCTACAACTCCATACATGGTAATAATGATGTTCGGTTCATGCAGCAATAATTTAACTAATTTTAAGTATAAACACACCGATCGCACTAGTATCAAACGAGTTAAATTATTCTGTACCGTAATCTATAATAGTTCACTAGAATAAAAATATGTTGTCTTGAGAGTGTGATGAAAAATATGAACTAGAGCATTCAAGTTGAATCAAAAATCTGAATTAGTCATTCCCGATACAAAAGACAAGTCGGATTTTGGGGGTCCAATAAAGAAACAAAAAAAATTTGGTCAAGTGCATCAAGTGACATCAAACGAAGTCGGATTTTTATAAGAAATACAAATACATAATATCTTTTGATTTTCAAATGAATACTTTAAAATACACACACGCATACACGCATCCAGAATATGTTTGTAAGTTTAATATCATATTTATATAGTGTATCCATTTATGTATATAGAGTACTTGCATAATAATGTACAGATATATATACCAATATGCAAGTTTATACTATATATAGTTTGTGGTAATATATAAATGATCTATGGGAGACCACAGTATACTTATCGCGTAATCATTTTTTTAAGTGATTTTTTTTCATCGCTTCAAATTTTTTTGTCCATCTATCGCATGTCGTATACAACCGGCCGCGGATTAGGGGTTAAGGGAAAGCGCTTGGCAGAGCAGCCAAGGACAATATGACGGCGCCCATGGCTCGTATCAGTTGACCGTGTAGCATTTATATTCCCACTCATTCGTGGAAGTGCTCTGTCAATGTATTTTATAATACTCATTTCTACGTAATGCATTTTGTTTCGATGAAATATATAACAGCTTTAAATTAAAAGATCTTATTGTAAATTATTTTTCAAATTGATAAAATATTAAATCTCAGTTAATGGCTGTATTGGGTTTTGGCAGTGATACATATTACTTGTGTATTTTAAGATTATAAAAATTCTATTTTCGTTAAAATGTTATACAGAAAATAAACTTCACAATTATCGTACTCCTGATACCCTATCTTCATCTCATTGTCTCGTAGGTTACTTTTCTAAAGTTTCCGTTGTGCCGTGTGTGACATGCACACACACACACACACACACACACACACACAAATTCTTTTTATTTTTTATGTTCCCTAATAAATAATTTTTTACTACAGTTTTTAATAATAAATCACGATAATATCAGTATATTATTTATCATTATTAATTTTCAACTACTTAAATAGATATAATTTAAAAAACATCCTATAGTAATTATAATAATATAATAAAATTAACCATATCATGTGCATATATTTCACAGAAAAATGACAAGCTTAGAGTTTTCATAGCACACCACAAAGTAAATGTACTATACCAATAGTTCAAGCATCCCTATATATCATTAGCTGTGATAATTAATGAACGCTACCGATTGCGGGCTATTAAGCTGAAACATTATCACAACTTTTAACAACAATCCTGTTTTAATAAAAAAATAAATTTATTCACTCGTAATCCAATTATTAATTAAGACTGTGTATTAGGGACGCCCTTATCGTACCCACTGCATCTGCAATCGGCTATTCACGATTTGAAAGCGGCCTGCGCCCGGGCATGAATCAACGTTCGAATTTTTTCACAGCGAATGAGTCACGTCAGGATGAAGCAACGGCGCCCACCATCTTTCGATGATTACTGCGCGCGAACTTAATTACCAACGCTGTCGAGCACCGTTACTGTGATTGATACGGACAGGGACTGGTTAGTCCTTTGATATTGGAACTTCTGCAAGGACTATCGGAACTACGAAAAATTTATGTTGGTTAAATACATACAAATGCGTAATATGAATAAATCCATAATTTACGTATGCAATTCAATTTAATTCTCTTCAAAAATACAATTTTGTATATATTTCAATGATTTCATTTCATTTCGAATTGTGATGATACTAAAAAGAATTTGCATTGATACGTTTATACAATACGTTACTTGATGTTGAATTATGCGATAAACATTATTTATCGTTACCGATGACCAGTTCCAACGATAAGCAGACGACGACATAGACAATCGCATCGTTGCGGACCTATGTACAGGTATCTCGGGATAATTAATGCAATGCTAAAAATTTACTGAAATAATAACAATGTATTTGCTTTCAGTAACGCGGGTGACATTGAGATAACCCAGTTTCCGGCGGAGCACTTCCGTGATAATTTCGTTATGTACGGCCGACAGACGCCGCCGCTACGCTTTTTGTGCGTATTTACATTCATAGAGATAACAAATATATTTATCGACGTACCGAAAGCTTTTATATGGGACGCTGGGAACGAAAAAGTTGAGATTTATCCGTGAAAGAGAAAACAATGGAGTTCAATTAAATATCTCTCTACACGTGCTACAATTATTGCATACAATATACATAAAGTATGATTAAATTCATTAAATACTCGCACAAGCTCCCACTGACAGCGAGAAAAGTTACTGTTTGAGATTACCTACATTATTAGTTTTGTTAGTTCATCGCTATCATGGCTATGTCGTTCAATGAAAGAAATTCCCTCATATTGGGTGTAACGAACTCACACACTCACACGTCACGTGTACATCTGCAGCAAACGGACCATAAAACTGTTGTGACTGCGGGTGGGAGTGACAGCGAGCGCACAATGACTGGGCCGCGTACACACAGTGCGTGCATATGAAATGAGAATATATAATGTGAAACCGTACAATGTTTTTTAAACAATTTTGTTGATAATCATGACTTCAGAGCGAAGGGGCGACGAAAACTTACTCGGTTTCTTTCAATTGTTAAATGTTAACATTACGACCGAAGTCGAAGTTTCATACCATGAAAAGGTTTATTTAAAGTATTACATACAAAAAAAAATAATTATCTCAAACGTATACACTATTATAGCGTCAGGCTGTTTAAAATGCGTCATAATACTCATTACGAATCGTCATTGGTAATTAAATACATAATTAGTATAATTTCTGTGTACAAATTAAGCAAAAAAATGAAATTCATTTTTTTTTTTGCTTGCTAATGAAATTTAATTAAGCAATATTAAACCAAAAGCAAAAATGTAAAACCAAAAGGTCCATTTTGAGCCATAAATATGATCGAACACAATGGGACAATGTATTGTAAGTGGTCTTTTTGATATCGATGGAGAAATAACAATGTAAAAATATCAATACTATGAAACTATCAATATTTTTACATGACAACTATCAATTCACACATCGTGACAATTGTTATAGCACACGGGAAATAGAGATAGATGTTGACTTCACGCATGCCCTATGTATTTGACGTCTTTTTTCTCTATCTCGCGTTTACCATAACAATTCCGGCGACTACATGCAGTATCTGTCACGAAGACTATCGACTGAACCACAATTATAGTCACACGAAGGATCTACTACACCGACCGCCACGAAGGGTGAGATTTCAATTCAATGTCATTCGGCGGAAACGAGGATGCGGGTGGACGAATCAAGTCGGCTCACTCCGCTCTGCGGCGGCGGCGGAGTGGATGCGGCGAATCCGAATCACCTGCTTTGTATGTAAAACGACACCTGCCCGCCGGCCGACAGATGGCCGGCGAAAAAACAACGTCCCCTTCGGCCCACGCGGATAAGGTGCTGGGGGAGTGGGGTGACGCGAGCAAAAAAACATGGAACGTGCAATGCGAAGGACCATGCTTTATTAATGACTTGGATTTTTTTTGGATTTAGTTTCTTTTTCACTATTTCTTTAAATTTTTCGGAAAATGTTTACGAGAGCTTCGTTTTCTACACTTTGTCACACCATATTTATAACACCTATCAAAACAAAAAAGCGTTACGTAGATATGTATAAATAAATTCTAAATATTAACTTCAGAATGTCAATCAATTAACTTTATACTGTAAGTGGTTTAACATCGGCAGTTTTATAATATAACACTAGCGATCTCTCGCGCTACTATCACAAAATAAGGTACCTACTACCCGCGTCAAGAGTATAATAAATACCTTTCTCCAATAAGTGAGATCTCAATGTCAAAGCCCTCGACTCGATTCGATAGACTAAAACAAAACGTATTAAACTCAATTAACTAACACATCCATACGCGAGGAATGGCAACTGTCAATAACTGATTTCACGATGAAAAAACTGGCCAAGAGCATGTCGAACCGTGCTCATTATAGGATTCCGAAGCCATTATTACAAAGAAATGCACAACAGATGAAAAAATTACGTTGTACGTACACTTTGTCCATGTTTCCCGCAGATAATAGTTATAAGCATTTCAGTTGCCTATAACTACGAAAACAAGTAGGTATGTCGACTATCACTATTAAACTTGTATAAACAAAAGTGCATCCGCAATAGAGCGTATCTTCATGGCACTTACGTCTTTTTGTTGAAAAGCGCAATTTTTCGGTAATAACTCAAAAACTTGTATATCGAATAATGTTCAAAATAATTTTCGTTAAAAGTATTTATTAAGCCGTACCTTCGTTATTTTTTAAATATTTTTTGGAACATAGGGTTTGGAAAATAAAGGAGAGGGGACACAATTTCTGCTACTTTCGGAGCGATATTACTGAAATTATTTACGTAATGAAAAAAATTGCTTAGAAACCCTAGTTTTTAAAAGCATTGTCGAAATATGTGCCACACGTTGATTTTTGTTGAATTTTTTTTTAACTTCTGTTACATGTTTGGATTACCCCCCTAGAAATATTTATGTTTGTTATTTAACTACCAAACTAAGTAGCGACTTATAGAAGACACCTACACTATAAATTTAAATAATATACGTCTTGTAGTTTTTGAATAAAATGCCTGTGACATATCTGTGACATATAGACGAACGGACATGGCGAAACTAGAGTTCCGTTTTCGCCATTTTAGCTCGGTTTCCCAATAGTCTGTTCCGTATAGTTGCTTTTTGGCGAAAATTTCTAAAAGTACGAGTAAACAATGGATTACATTATAAATATTGAATTCGCAATTCAAACAAGCTTTCTGGAGCCTGGACCTGGTGCTACGAGTTGATAAATCGACAACTTGGCACTACTTTTACATAAATAAATATAATACAGATAAACTGAAAACACATGTATAATGAGGGGTTTTTTAAAAAAAGATGAGGCCATAAGACAACTTTTTATTTTGCTTGTATATACGATAATAATATAGTAATCACTATCAAAGATAATATATAGTTATACGCCATTGCATCATGTGTCACAAAGTAAACAAACATATCTACAAACGTCGTCTGTAGTAGTTACGTTATCGTATAAAAATCACGTAAAATTCGTGTAGGCCCGAAGCCGAAATGGTAAAACTCGCATAGGTCCGGTTTGGAGTCCGGCGCCGCCGCTCCGGCCGGAATGCGACCCGGACCGATGCACGCGGCGTCGGTGACTCACTGAGGTCTTTTAATCGTGTAACTGTGAGTCGCCCGACGCGACGCCGCCTCCGTCCTGGAGTTTAGAAAGCTGACGTGTGCACCCGTGGGCGTACACAGACACCTGCCGTGTTTATTTCGTGTGGATCGTCCATATATGATGGACGGCAAACAAGCGCGCTATCAGAAAATAGGTAAGCTAAGCATTTCCGATTCAAATTGAATACCATCTTTCAAAATCAGCGAAAACTATTCGTCGTAAAAATTGGGCAGTCAAGAGTCGACAATGATACCTTTAATTTATTACCTCATCCATTGGTATTTGTTGTAATGAAAATATCATACATTATTGAAATTATGCATCTGTTGCGGCGTTATGAAAAAATTATGAGAATTATTTTTTATTGGGGGGACACGAGAACTACAGTATGAAGTTCCCGCAAGCGGTTTAGAAAACAACTTCAGACCACTAATAACTGATGTGCCAATAAAATATGCCAACAGGTCGCGCTTATAAGGAATTAATATTAATTTATAAAGTGCCTCGTTGTCTGTCGATTGGTATTATTTCCCGCTCTTTTTCAAAATGTGTCCTTAGGTCACCATTTAAACGCTTTCAAAATACTAGACTCTCTTTCTTTATAATAACCTTCAGTACTATACCCCTATTTTATACTTATTTTCCTATACATATATATTCCCTAGGTCACCAATCAGATGACTTATAAATATATTTGCTTTGTCCTTACGACCGCCGCAACGCATTACATTCTTTCCTTATTTTCTATTTTTAAGTTTTCTATCACCAAGTACGTGACCATACACCCCCAAGACATACCCTCTCCCCCCTTCCTTGTCGACTTCCCACCCTCTTCCACTTCACCTCTGGAATACCTTACCACCCACACCTTATTTCGGTGATGGGTAGTCCTAGAATTTCGAAATTGGGCTCATTTGGCCGTGCCCGATTTCCCAAATACAATTCAGCCTTTAGAAATAACGTGAACATAGTATATATTTTTTAATAACAATTTTTGACTTAAGCATTGTTATGATTTCAAATAAAAAGATTAAATTGATATTAAGCTTCGTATAAGAAAATAAACATTTATTTATTTCATTTTTCAAATTTAAATTAAACTTTATCAACCGTATTGACTAGCCCACTACAATCTTTTTATCATTTTGTTGTAATTAACTATATGCATGCAACTAAAAACAATTTTTTAATTTTTCGCCAAAAAAAGTATAAATTTTCACGCGCGTACAAAGTACACGCACTGTTTTTTTAATTGTAAACATTTCCTATATTTCAATGCAAATAGCACGGAAAAAATAATTGAATCGACCGATTTTGTTTAAGTCTAAGAATTACCGACTTATACGCCCGTATCAATCAACGGCTATAAGCATTTCATTTCATTCCTATGCCTGACAGTTCGTTAAAATGTTTTAAACAATAATAATCACACTGGTTTATCTCGACATTCGATTTACTATATAATCGTTACGATAGTTCAATTTTATATAGAACATGCCATGCGATCAAACATTATCGTTTGACGAAATCATGAAAAATTAACATATCTTGTAATACTTAACCGGACATAAAGGCGGGTTCAGCAACCAACAATACTTCGATTACATTCTTTAAGCTTGAGACTGTTTTGGTTATGTTCTACTACAACTGAAAAAAATAAACAACTAAATTCATGCAGAATTCGTCAGTCAGTCAAGCAAACACAACATACACGGAGACGATAATGTATAACTTGTCACACGGTAACTGTTTATTCGCTCAGTGTTAGTTTTTCAATTTCTTACGCTCTGAACAAGTACTGGCCCCGGACAATGACTGAGCGAGATATTACCGAAAAACGAATTGATACTTTCTTTTTTGGTTTTTGAATTATTATATTGAAAGCATGTTGTTCGAGCGGATCGTAGTCCAAACCACTCGAGGTAAACGTATGAGTCGGTACGTCGTAGAGGGCGTAAAATAAACAAGGAAATTAATTCGTTTTCAGCGACAACGACACAATGGGATAAACATATATAATGCATCAGCTGAAGTTTTCCTGTTTGTACTGTCCAATTCATACAACAATTGAAAAGATAAATCCGTATCTAATCCCGTACAGCCAGGATGTATAGACGAATTTCAAAGGAGAAACAATCATGGCCATCTGAACTCGGATAACGATGATAAACATACGAAATTATTCAAATGAAACGAATCGTTTAACTCGACAAGAGCTAAAGGGACTCCGACGTCGGAGAGAATTATAAATGAAGAAAATTTGCGCTCATTTGCCTAATTTTATTCGTGAACCGTCACAAATCTGAAACACAAAGGCGTAGCCACGACTTCGCCTGAAGAGATTTCAGAGCAGATAGATAGGTAGCTTCTACGAGGTATTCTGCGAACTCCCCCGAAAGAGATTACGAGACGCGGGGTAAAATTTTCTCTTAACAATGAACTTAACAAATATGTATAAAATATTGTAAAAAGATTAGGCAACTAGCGGTTAATAGAATAAAAATTCTCGAAGAGACGCGTTAGAGCTTTCGGATACAATGTTTTTAATAATAGTCTTAATATAATAATATACTCTAACGACAAATACCACACTTAATGATCTGATACTGACGGGAAGTTTATATTAAAATTATTTTATACTATATTGAATTATACATAATAAAAATGTCTACACAATAGCCCATAATGTTCGATTCGAAACAACGAAAGTGAATAAAGAAATTGGAATTAAAAAAAACATTATTTATAAATTGTACACCAAACTAATAATAACCCAGTGGGACATATTTTTTATAACGATAAAAATCAATAAGTCTTCGTGTATTAAACACAAAAACAAAATACAGATGTAAAAGAACAAAATTTTAAGCAACCAAAATCTACGAGAAACGATTGATGGATGTCAATGAAGCAAATAAGATCATAACCATCCGGAAACCTCTGCGGTCTCTAGCTACTCCTTTGGAAATGAAGTATTATCTATGAGCCTACAAAAAAAAATATATTAAATAATAATTTAGATACATATAGATCAGTATATAGACCATACAATAGATATGCATATATTACTATGCATCATTTACTGTTTTCCCATTTTTAACGTTCTGGAGACGTTCGGCGACGAGCGGTCCTACAGAATCCTACGCCGTCAGCAATACGACAAAGGGCCTTTGTAGGGATATTGCGTCTATTTGCCGAGGCCGGTGGTACCCGAGCGGTGTACGTCACACTCCTATCTAGCCCTACGCGCGTATATTTGGTGGAAAGAGGATCTACTTTAAGGAATGCTTCGGGCGCGGCGGGGCGTGCACCGAACCATGGCGATAAGCATTTATTACTATGTATACATCAAAAATTTTACGGTTTACTAGTCTAATAAGTGCACATTAAGCTCGTATTAGATCTAGACTTAAGTTTTCATATTTATTTAGAAATTTGACGTTTTGTGAAACGTGACGTTAGTAACTAACGCTGTAAAAATTTTAAATGCAAAACCTGTGTACGCCTCTCCATTATTTCATACGGAAAGCAAACAATTAGACCATTTTTAATCGCCGAATATCTCAGTATTAGGTTTTTTTTACGTTGTTATTAATTATCAGTATCGACTGTTTTAATACTTCATAACTAATAGACAATTTTGAATGCGACCCCACCTTACGGGGCGTCTATGCGTGTGTGCGTGTGTGTGTGTGTGTGTGTGCACTTCTTAATTAAACAGACAATAACTATTCGCCGATCGGACCATACACATTTCTCGCTAATGGTGATGTACCTACTCGGTGTTACCGAAGGGGAAATTGCACATAACATATTCCACGAAACTCGTACGTACGCGGACGCGACCGCAGCCGCGCCGGCCGCGGCTGTCGGCACGGGAAACGTCCTATCGCCGACGGCGGACTGCCGACCGGCCTGCACTCGGCCACGAGACAGTCGACCGAACGCAAAACGTATACGTTATTACTATCAGCGAAAATAACATCGTTATACATTTACCTACAATTATCTTTTACGTATAATAACAGTTGCTACTTAAATAGGTACATATTTTTGTTATATGTATATTGTAATGTATCAATAAGCATTCAGTTTCGATTAATAATTTCCATAGACGAAGTTAAATGTTGTTGAAAATGCATTTTTATAACGTTTACTCCAAATTAATTTTTAAATGTATTAATATTAGGCACATTGAATTCAAAAGAAAAGTCCTAGTACAAACGTTTGACAAACAAAAGTTGTTGGACAATATTAATAACAACTTAGACGTTAATATTATTTACATTATTTTATAAAATTCATATTTTCGCCTTGTTTGTTTGTTATTAACTGTTCAAAATTGCAGGAGCTCATTTTTAAAATCTATCATTTTCTAAAGTGCTAAATCACTATAACAAATAAACCTGTCTTTGAATTAACAATTTTATTTACTTTAAAACGAAAATCAGGAATCAGAGATGCACTACAACCAACAACTTTAATTACAATTAATTTTACAACTCTTATAAGTTGTCAATCAAAAAATCATATCCTAAACCTATTTTAAAATATTTTATTAATATTGTAATAAAGCCATGGTGTGCTGAATTTTTATAAATTGGAATTATGTATTGCGCAGAGAGGTTTCGATCAACCATTTTGTAAAATTCTATTGGAATATTCGATATTTTGATTTCATTAAACGATAATATTATAGTAGAAAAGTGTATCTATAAATCCTACAATCTATTTAAAAAATATCAACATTCCATTTTTCTTCAGATATTTCTAAAGAATTAAGAAATAGAAAATATTGATGATTATTCACTTCATTTAAAAGCACTCAAATTTGCACTCTACAACACAACACTAAACCACAAACTAAATATTCACTTTTCCATCAATACTAAGAGAACTAATTTATAAAAGTTTGCAACACTTCGGAAGTACGTAGAGCAGCAACACGCCGACTCAAACCAGCGACCAACTGTATCACGGACCGACTAACTTTGTTGACAAGCGGCGAGCGGTGAACGCGCGGGCGGCCGCGAGGGGTCGCCGCCATATTACTCGTCTTCGGCAATCTCCGTCCCGTTCCGACCGCCTTCGGCATGTTATGCACTTACATTTTTTGTCCTTTTCTATACTTCATTAAACTAATGACATGCTTACAGCAGCGCCATCACAATTTCCAAGATGTAATGTAGTTAAATAAAGTTCATTGTAATCGTACAAATATAAATTGTTATTTTATGTTAAATAGAATTTAGAAAATTATACTCGGTAATCCTATAAAATAACGAAACCTAAACCCGGTCACACAATATCAGGGTCAGCGGTGTAAAAGACATCAACGAGAACTATCAATTTTTTCAATGTAAATACAATATATTCATAGCAAGTTTTAACCACGGAACGAGAGGGCAATCTATTGTTTTTAAAGTTTAAGTACCCACGGAGGTCTATGGTCGTTCCCTCTTCGACGCGACAAGTTTTTGTTGGCCGGAGGGAATAAATGCATAAATAAATCACGATACAAAGCGCTCGGCGTTATGCGAGGGCCATGGGCGGATCGGACCGGTCGTGGACCTACTAAACTGGTTCTGCGAACCGATATTGTTCTGTTAAAGGTCTATTCGAGATGATAAAGCTTGTTTAAAGTAGAATATACTGAAGCGTCTCTCTACATGACCATTGATTTTATTAGACATTAAATCCATTTATCATAATTATTATTCTCATTTTTTTTCAATGTCTAATGATTTAATAAAAGGACGACCTCCTTAAAGTTATCGTATGAATTAGCAAAGGCCATTTCAATAAAAATAATCTTTCATCAGCACATGACAAATAACTACATATGTAACTAAAATCTTCACAAATAACTAAAAATAATAGTGGTATTTAAAAAATCTATAAAAATAAAAACACTAAGATATTGTCGTCCATAAATTCTTCCTTTATTTTTAAATCCTGTTATTTGATTTTCTTTTCAGTGAAAAAAGGTGGTAAATTAAACAGCGCCATCCTGTGGTTATTATTAAGACTAACAGAAACTAAGTTTAGCTGTTTCTTTCAATCACCAATAGATGGCACTTACCACCTACCCGTACAAAATTTGTTATTCTTACCTGAAACAACAAAAAATATAAATTATTATTTGGAAAATAACACACTTTATTTACATATAATCTATGGGAGGATAATTATATCATAATAAAAGCTCATTGCACATTAAAAGCGTGAAAAAGATTACAACTTGGACCGAGAAACAATAATTGTGGAAATTAATGCAAATTAAAATTAACATCCTAGTTCTAATATAAGATGACTTTTTCTATTGGAAGCTCTTTTTCATTTACAGTTGAAATAAGAGAAACTTTTTCGGTATCAAAGTTTTAATAATAAAAAAAAAAACTGCAAGTAGGTATGTATCAAACAAATATTTCATTAAAACAAATATTTCGCTTTAAAGATTCTAGAAAACTAGTCAGAACTATGGAAGGGCAATAATTATTTATTAAGTTATCCTCCAGTTTGGCTTTTCGCCAAACCTTTCACTGACGGGCAGCTGTAACAAACGCTGAATCAAATGCATTTGCCGTCAAACGAGCGTTTCCTGCACGCGACACACTTTCCATACAGCTGATAATAACATAGACTCGTGCGCAACTCACTATGGTGTGTTTGTTCGAAAGCCGATAAGTACATATGTCTACAGCGGTACAGATCTTTTGAGGCCCAATTGGGAAACGATAAATATGCAAGTGTAAAAATTATATATATTTTTTTTAATTAACTTACGATGGGTTTTAAGAAAACTTTATCCAGATCATAATACTAATTAAAAAAAAATGTACATTGTACATTACACGCGTTAAAAGAGTTACACGATTTGCAGAGTGAAATTCACTATTATTTATATTTGGATTGAAATTTTGTACTTTTCAAAAATAGTCGATTTCAAAATTAATGTCCAATGTTACCTTATTTGAAAATTGTTTTTAAAACAAAATTTATAAAACTCGTATCGTCACATTGTTAGGATTCCGTACCCAAAGGGTAAAAAACGGGACCCTATTAATAAAACTCCGCTGGCCATCCGTCCGTCCGTCTGTCACCAGACTGTAAATTTCAACTATCTGACTATCACGGCTGAACCGTGATAGTCAGATAGTTGAAATTTTGACAGATGATGTATTTCTGTTGCCACTATAACCATAGATACTAAAAAACAGAATAAAATAAATATTTAACGGGGCTCCCATAACAACAAACGTGATTTTTTTGCTCGTTTTGGCTCGATATTGATAACGGCAACAGGTAGACGCTTGAAATATTCACAGAATATTTAGTTATATATTCGCTTTAAAAGCAAATAATTAAATTAATATTTAAAGGGGGTTCCCATACAACAAACGTGCTTTTTTTGCTCGTTTTCGCTCAATATTGATAACGGCAACAGGTAGACGCTTGTTCAGTCACCATTTACAGATTTGATTCCTATTTAATACTTAATTAGTATTTAAGAACCAGATTTCTAAATAGTGATTAAAAAACTTTGTAAATAAATAACTTTGATAAAAGAACTTTTGCAAGACTGCTGCTAGGCTAGTATAGTAGGTATTTCAGTGAGGTATATTATATAATAAATGATATGTGTTAATATAAAATAAAGGATTACTGAAACGTTAAAGAGACCTTTGACTTAAATTTACACTCCTCCAACTTTCCACATTGTAATGTTATGGATTTCATTTTGTAATAAAAATACCATAAAAATACCAATGACTCGATTGTCATGATGGGTAAACTTTTACCCATATACCTACAGGTTTGCACGGAACCCTCGGTGCGCGAGCCCGACTCGCACTTGGCCAGTTTTTTTTCTACTTACATACTGTTTTCGCGACAATGTATTTTTATTCACAATATTAGATCCATTTCGTGTAGGCGTCCTACCTACGTGTGTTTGTATTCAAATATGAATTTTCGCATAAAGAACCCAATTCACTCTAAAAACAAGACGGATTTTCACAGATCGTTTCGGGTTACACTTTTAATATGTATTCAATGAATGAACAGCGTCACGTTTTCGCGTCACGTCGCCTAAGTTTGCCGAGCGCCCGCACGACCGGCGTACATTAAATATAGAAGCAAGTGCAACGGACGGACGTTCGATTCGGCTACACGCGTGGGTTCCCTGAACTCTCGGTATCTTGTGCCTTATTTACTTGGTGAGCAGGAAATTATACTAATGAGGGTAGGAAGTAGAAGTTATAGACTGAGGTAATAAAATTATCTGACGAACATGACTGTTTTTATAAAAAATCAAATTTAAAAATTTTAGATATAAAATAAGCTAAGTTTTTAATGCACTTTTATAATGACTAAAGATAGCACGATAAAGTAAATACTATGTCTTTGCAAATAAGCACATACGTCCAATTAGATAATTATTATTTAAATAAATAAAATAAAAGTGCTTTTCTTACGGCCTATTTTCCCATATAAGTATATATATATATTATATGTTTTCTCATACAGTTAACCGAAATTTAGAACCGGAGAATATATTTTGAATACAATTAACAAAAAAGTCAAACCAAACTGTCTAGGTTATTGGGAGCTTTGTTGAATAAAACTAAAATAATTATTTTTAAAACTAAATAAATAAAAAAAAAGTCTATGTTCACTATAACATATTTTCTATTATTAGAGAGGTGCACTTATCTACGCGTGGAACTCGCACGAAATTAAAACACTAAACGCATATTACTGTAAAGGAACAAAGAGACCTTGTTACAATGTCTAAATATTATACTATAAATATATATTTTATTGTAGTCAAACAAAATATACATAAATACGTACAATAAATAAGAGAATAGCAAATTCAGAAACATACGTATAATAAAATCGTAAACGAGTCATATAGTACATTAAATATTTTTTCGAAAATACAATTTATACATTATATGTTGTACTTGTGTTACCGAGGCCAAAAAATTGTTTATAGCATTTTTTTTGTTTGTCTGTGCGTTTGTGCACGCCAATCTCAGAAACGGCTAAACCGAATTAAATATGGCAAGCTTCCCAATATGGCAAGTTGGCGGCTGTTCATTTCATTCCAACCAGTTCACAGACAAAATTATATTTAATCTGTACATTAATCTCTTGAATTATCTATGGATTTAGTAGCTTCTTTGAAAATAATAAAAAATTATAAATATACTTATTGGGTAATTTATATCATTATAGTTAAAAAAAAAACTTTATACACAACATCCGTTGGTTTTAACCTTGATTTTATAATATTTATTGATTATATATATATGTCGTTGGTTTCATTGTATTTGATTAAAATCCTAAGTTTAAAATAACTAAATACGCGCTTACTTAGCGATAGCTATAATATAACCTATTTTATTTTGATACTAGCTTTTGTCCCGGCTTAATACAAATCGAACCGTGACCGGTAGAGAAATCTATATCGTAAGCAAGACCGGGCGCAGAATCTAGATTCGAGACCGAGAGGGATCGAAATCGAAAACGGAACCGAGGACAAAATCGAGTGCGGAACTAAAATTAAAATTAACAGCATGACGGGAATCGGAATGAGAAGCGGTACCGAAACAAAATTTGAGAGCGTAACCAGAATCGAGAGCGGAGCTACAATCAGAATTCACTTAAATCAAGACCGTGATCGAAGTCGAGAGTGTGAGACATATCGGCACCGACAGCTGGATCGGGATCAGACAAAAGCACGGGACGGCGATAGGGATCGCGATCGAGAGCGTAATCAGTCGACACACAAAATGAAGGCATTCATTTTCTGTTTAGCTAGTATTAAAATAAAACACTAATACAGTTCCTTGGTCCGTTTCTGTTTTCAGTTTATATTATTGACTTGCCTGCCCTTGCTAAAGGCGTTCATGAGATAGTACTGTTCGTAAATAACATCTCATTGATATTCAAAGTTAAAAGACAAAAAACACGTCTATGACGATGTAAACGTTGCTACCTCCAGACTTGGAAAATGGTTTACAGTAAACTTCGTAGAAGAAAGAAATTGTGTAAAATTGTTATTTCCGGATGTAAAATGAGGATGTGGTATTATTTTATTATGTACAAAAAGTACAATTATAGTTTACTGATGCGACAGTATTCTTGAAAATTGCTCTAGATAACAGGCTTCAATCGGATCTTCATAATAGTACGATTTTAGGGTTCCACACTCAAAAGAGTGTCAACGGGACCTACTTACTAACCCTCCGTTCTCCGTCTGTCTGTCAGTGGGCTACATCTAATGAACCTTAATAGGTAGACGGTTTAAATTTTCACAGTGTATTCATGTTATTGCTTTAACAAATAATAAAAATGAATTTAAAAATTAAAACCCCTATGCACGTGTTTTCTCAGTCTTTTTAGAGTTTCGAACCAAATGGCAAAAACAGAACTCTTATAGTTTCGTCATGTCCGTCCGTCCATCTGTCCGTATATCACAGGCATTTTATTCAAAAATTACAATATATATATTGATGAAATTTATAGTGTAGGTGTTTTGAATAATCTACTTATTTTGGTGGTTAAATAAAAAAAATAAATATTACTGGCGGGATGGGCATACCATACATGTAACAAAAGCTGAAAAATTTTTTTTTCAGCAAACATCAATGAGCGGTACACATTTCTACAATTTGTTTAAATGCATTTTAAGGTTTCTTATGAATTTTTCGGATTTCGTGAATAATTTCGGAAATAATCGCTCTAAAATTGCAGAAATTGTGTCCTCCCCACGTCTTGTTTGCTAAACCGTATGTCTTAAATATATGACAAAAATAACGAAAGTAACGCTTAATAAATATATTTAATGAAAATTATTTTGAACATGGTCGTATATACTATTTTTGGGTTAATGCCAAATAACTGCGCTTCTCAATAAAAGGATGTAAGTGCCATGAAGATACGTTCTTTTGGTAATGCACTTAGTTTATACTAGTTTCATAGTAATAGTCCATATACCTACGTGTTTTTCCGTTATAGTTATAGGCAACTAAATTGCTTATAACTATTCAGAGCGGAAAACATGGAAAAAGTGTAACAACGTACTTTTTTCATCTGTTGTGCATTTCTTTGTAATAATGGCTTTGGAATTCTGTACTAAGCATGATTAGACATGCTCTTGGCAGTTGTTTTGGTCAATTTGGTCAATAATATTTGTTCTTGTTTTTTTATTAATTATACTTAAAAAATATATAATGGTCAATTTGGTACGGTGGTATGGCACCCTTCGTGTGCGAGTCCGACTCGTTCTTGGCAGGTTTTTTCTAAAGAGCATATTCTAGGGGCTAATGATCAGGCGAGCCAGCAATGCAGTCACTACTACATTTCCAACCTATTGGGAGGGGATAGAATATCCTAATGGAAGGGAGATGGTATTACTGTGTAATCCGCTAGTAGCATGCAACATGTTACTTGTCCATGGGCATCACCTACTGTCTAATGGCTCAGACTCCGTTGCCTTTAGAAATTCTATAAAAATGTTATTGTACGTACTTTTATATCTACATAAGATAAGTACGTATATAGCATTATTTAGTATTCCGTACCCAAACAGTATCAAATAAAGCTTATTACATAGCCTGTTCCGCCAGGTTCTAGCGTTTTAATCTTAATAGGTCAGCACTTCAAATTTTCACTCAATAGGTACTTTAATGGCACATATCCTATAACGTTAAAAAATAAGTAAAAAACATAGGAGGATCCTCATACAATAAACGTATTTTTTTTTTTTTTGTTTACCTGATAAGCTGTAATACATACACGCATCAGACTAGATGTGATTGTGACAAGCTCGAAGATAATACCACAAAAAATAAAAATCGGCTAAGTGTGTAGGACTGTTCGGTAAACCGAACTGAATGAATCAAAAGTTACAATTGTAATACATAAGACATATATATCGTGCGGTCGTAGTACGGAACTCGCGGCACGCGAGTCCGGCTCGTGCTTGACTGGGTTTTTTTTTACCAAATGAAAAGAAACAGACATAGGCACATTTCATAGCTACCTCGAAAATAAACAAATAAAGAAAAAAAACCTTAATTATTCTATCAACACAATAGTCTGAAAAGTTTATCCACCGAATGCCTAACCTCGATCATAAAGCCATACATACATGTATAACATACGCACGTACTATTCGAACAGACCGACGACACGTAATAATCACAGAACGGGCCTTTGTTTTACAACGGCGGCTTATGCCGCACGCCGACACGACGCGGGCGGAGCCGCTCCAGCGAACGACCGTTTCAATTCCATAACGACATAATTTTCACTTACCCACCGGGTCCTTTGATCATTTCGAACTACAGCGTCGAGCGTGATATCAGTATGTCGTCCGCACCGATCGCTGGTCGGTAAGCCTCTATCGAAACTCAAAAAAAAAAAACACTAACTAACCAGTGCTGTACGATGAGCGTGATAATTACGACGTTTCTGATGAGCTCAGTGATGAGATCACGCGAGCGGCTGCGGCTGCGGCGGCGCGCGACCGGCCGTCTGCCGCGGACGATTCTAACAATCATTCATACTTTCAGCTCTTTTACGATCAATTTACAAGCTATTAAATGATAACAGTTATCACGTTTAACGTCCATTGAATGAGCATTATATCAATCACAGACCCATAAAACTATATAGATCACGACTTCAATTATGCATTTATAAAAAAAAACGCGTTACGTAACTGTTGGTCGCGTATGCGTGGTATGTTTTGTAGGTAATGTAATACGGGCAGTAGATAAAAAAATGCATTTACAAGCTATTGGAGTTAACCGAATCTAATAATATTTATAAAGAGAAACGAATTTAACTTCAATGCATAATGTATATTAGCGGACTAAATTTTAGATAAAAGCTTTACTTATAGATTTTTTACATCTTCATACATTCTACATTCTCTTTTCGACAGAACAAATTCCTGTTTCTGGAGCTTGAAATCGAAGGAGCTCCGAATTAATGTCGATACCTAAATATGCATGTAAACCGTTTCGACTAGAAATTGTCATTAAATGTACGCAACTCCGCACTGTCTCTGTTCTAAATGTCATTTCTTATCAGTTGGATATCTATTGCGATCCCGACCTCTTTAATCAGTCTGCGTGGTCATCAACAAATTGAACCATTGTTAATCATTTATAAAGCTGGAAGTCTGTTAACACAATTGTTTATTATTTGATTAGATTTCGGCTTAAAAAAGGCTCGAGTTCATCTTACAAATAACAATAAGTTTTATATGCCAATGACTGTTTATTAAAGTAATTGGGAGAGGTTGTCAAATCGGAACAAAATGGCAAGAAATTCTCTGCAACTTCAATTATACATTTTATTTGAGTTTATGTGTATTTGGGAATCGGAAAAATAGGTAACAACATACAAATACGACATCTGTAATCCGAGAATACCATATCAATCATTGAATACCACGAAATAATGAATCCATCGAGGTGTTTTTAAGAGTAGGAATAAAAAAAAACAATTAATCTATATAACACCAACCCCAGAGAAAGATTATGGCAGCTAAAGAACCCGACATAAGTTCCAGTTTAGACGCAAACAGTTTTTTTTTTTCGTATGCCCAAAACGGGTTTGAACATCACAAAGGGCAATTTACAGGGGTCCAAATATGTACACAGGGGCAGAGCTTCCGCCCGTAATGGATGCTGTACACACAAAAAGCCGACGGCCGGGATCGCACACCGACAGCGCCGGGGCCGGTTCAGTTTTGTATAGTCGCGGGCGGCGCGCGCGCCGACGACGGTTAGCTGGAACGGAACGAGGACAGGAAGCGAATAATTAACAAGGATAATAGATGGAATGCGTTCGGCGAGACGACACGGCAATGCTGATAAATCCCGTAGGCCGTAGGATTATTTAAAAAATATTTCAGTCCCTTGAAGAAATAAGAGAGCAAAAACGCCTATCGTTTTATCTTTGTATTGTACATATTGTGCTTTGTGCATTTCTCACAATTCGGAAATAAATTATATAACTTGTAGTTTCAAAATTGTGGTCGCAAAATTAAGAAAGTTCTCAAAGCAGACTCCTTTGACTTCTTAATCGAGTGCTATCTTTAGCAAAATTATTGTATATCTACACAATTCTATTTACGTATAATCAAATATTGTCCGACAGACCTTTTCGATATCAATAATATTTGGAAGTCATTACCTAAAGTCAGGCTCTGAAATTGAATTGAAAAAGGTTATCCACAATCACACGGACAGCACAGATGTGATACAACCACAAAAAAAAAACTTTATCTAATTCTTCAACATTTTGCTGAGAAAAATTT
Organism: Eumeta japonica; assembly: GCA_005406025.1. Classification (NCBI taxonomy): domain Eukaryota; kingdom Metazoa; phylum Arthropoda; class Insecta; order Lepidoptera; family Psychidae; genus Eumeta; species Eumeta japonica. The sequence continues at coordinate 369,221 of BGZK01000227.1, forward strand.
GATCTCTGTACAGAATCTCTCTTGGTTTATTAATAATCGATTTTTTTTGTGTGTAATATTACATACTATATAATTCTATTTTATGGGAATACCTACAGCTTGGAATCAATAGAAATACACTTCTAAAAAATAGTTTTGGCTCATAATTAAGAATAAAACAAAATAGTATACAAAGTATCGCTAAATAAGTGATAAAGCATTGACCTGGCGGAGATATGTGTATGTTGTGGACGGTGGGTGACCATGGGGTAAAGGCAAGACTGCCCAATTTTTTTATTAAATACAATACAATAATGTTCGGCAGTTTTCACAAATCTACGAACTTGTGTTGCGGGCACACACGTGTACAAATCTGTTCCTCATACATATTCGTTTTGATTTCTTCAAACGAGAATATTACCTGTCTAAGATAAAATTAGTCAATACATTTTGATAAAATTTAACACATTGCTGTATTAATAATACATTAATATAACATTATTTTTTCCTTATTGAATAATAAATAGCTCATGAATAATGCATCTACCAGTGCCTAGTTTTATTTTAATAAGAAACGAGGAATTACAGCTTTTTGACACTTCTGTATTCCTAGGTCTTACTATAGATAATAAATTTCAGTGGGGTCTTCATATCGGTGACTTGGCGAAAGGGCTTAGCTCTGCTGCATTTGCAATTAAAAAGATAAGAGATTTGTCAGATATCAAAACCGCCAGATTGGTTTATTTTGGTTGTTTCCATAGCTTGATGTCATACGGCATTCTGCTTTGGGGACATGCTGCGGATGTTCCCAGAATTTTCGTTTTGCAAAAGCGGGCCATTTGTGCAATTTACGGGCCGGGACCTCGTCTTTCTCTTGGAAGTAATTTTAAAGAAATGGGAATTTTAACTGTGGCATTACAGTTTATTTATCAAAATGTAGTATATGTTAAAAAATTTAGAATGTTTTAATAGAAATAGAGATAGACATAATTTCAATACTAGACATAAAAATAAACTGTTATATGTTAGTCGACTGCATAGGGTCACAAATTCATTTAGGGGCTCTGCGCGTGCGCATCCTGTGGATATACAAAATGTAAATGTAGTGTAATACATTTAAAGTATTTATTAAGCAAACACTTTGCACAAAAGGGTATTATACAGTCTCTGAATATTTAGAGGATAAATGGATATAACAAGCTCGACTTCCTACAGGTTTTTTCCTGTAATAGTTTTATATATTATTGTATTTATATTTATATAATTGGTTTGAAAAGAGCTATCCTCAAGTTTCTTGCTCATTATTTTTAAGGGATAAGTTACTGCCTTACGAACGAGTGGTAATTAAAAAAAAGTGGCATTAATTTAAAAACTATAAATTCTTTAAAAGTAATGACGTTTTTCAAGTGTTATTAATCTACGAAATAAAGATATTTTGAATTTGAATTTCAATTAGAATTTAAAGCCGATACGGCAATCAATATTCATTAAAAAATATACATATGCACTTATGTGATTGTAACCTAGACAAAGAAGGGTTAAAGTGCGAGCGAGACGGAACACCGGAACCGGAAGCAGGCGATCGTGCGCGGACGCGGCCACACAAAGCCGCAGGTGCTCCATCACGTATTGAGGCTCTAGATCGGGAATAATATAATACGTGACAAAATTTTGCTATTTTATCATGTTTTCTAAATTATTATTTTGTAGGTGCGGAATTTATTATATTCATTACATTATTATATTTATTATACTATATTATAGAATTTTATTATATCAGGTATGTTTATTTAGTTTGCATCTCCTTTTTAACGGAAAAAGTATATTAATAGAGAGAGTCCATACGCAATCGCTGCGTCTCTGCCTAATTTCTTTGATTAGCATACTCAATTTTCCGATACGGCAGTTACAAGCGTAATTTCAACATTTCCTTTAATATCAGCTTCGTCAACTAAAAATAGACGAACATTTAAAAGCAATCGCTATAATATATCAATACGGTACATGAATACAAAAGTCTGCAAGGCCGACGTTGTCAATCAAATAAGCGAGTATTAACTTAATATTTTATAAAACATTGTTTCTAATGTATATTTTTTAATGTAAAGTTGAATTACACTGTAGAACGGGATTCCGCTTTACGTCTTTACTGGTACCGCTACATTTGTTTTAATTTTTGTTTATTTGGAACCGGCGATGGCGAACAAACTTTGGGCCACTTTATAAAAACATTGTTCGCGCAAAATGAACCGAGTGGAATCAACACGTTTTACTAGTAGAGAAAATAATAAAAAAAAACATTTAATTGCACATTCGATATACGAGGGCAATGTATGCCAAAGCCTTAACCAAGATATTTTATAATTCCGTCTATTCCTCTTTTAATTTGAATGTCTCCTGTAAACTTAATTTTTATGAAATAGGACCAACCAAAATTCTAAGATATATGTAACTTTTATTTCGCTATGTAAATGACATCCTAAACTTTATGCTGTCAATAGCTAATACATAATAAAAATGATATCATCATTTGAAAACGCATAGAATAAAATATGATTAAAAAAAACAGCTCTTACGAAAAAATTCACTACAATATTATTTCGTGTTCTTAAACGAAAAATTTTGACATGTATCACGTAGCTTTGTTTTTACAATAGGTCAACATACGTATGTTCTAAAACATAAAAAGTAACTGGAATTACCCAGACGCAAACAGACGCCGGTGCCGAGCTCGTGCTGTTGCGATTCACAAAATTTAATAACACTTTTCCGATAAGTGATAAATCCCCAGTTTTTCTCTCAGCGGAACGACCCCTCAAGAATGCTCAAGCGGGACGCCCGCGCCTGCGGGAACATTTTAAATGTGCCATCAATTACGAGAAAAACGAAAAGTCGAACGAATTGAACACTAATACATTTATTTGATAAATAGCACTAAAAATAGTTATGGGTGCTATGGGGCTTTTTAAGAAGACCTTGCGTATTGTAATATGGTAATTTCTGGCGTTTTGAAAATAAAAATTATAGCACAGTATTCGTTAGCAAAATTTAATAAGAAAATTTGTTGCGTATGTTTTTTTTCTATTGAAAAATATTGAAAGATTAAAAGGGATAATTTAATGATTCTTGTGTTTGAAGTATTACATTGTAAGCAGAAAATTTTATCACTTTTTAAATTATTAATCACAATTCCAAAGGCATGTAGTGAATTTCTAACGAAATTTATGCTGAAAAAGTAAAAATTTTCTCTACAAAAGAGTATTTTAGCGTACTCTACAAGTGTTATATATTACTGGGGTGAAATATCTGTTTCAACCGAACTTTAAAATACAGTATTGTATTTTAAAGTACGTTTGGCAACCTCCGTCGTGATATACGGCTAAACACATCGCAAAACTATGGTATTAAAGTCTAATTCCCGAAATGGGTTAACCAGCGATGGAAAACTGTGTGTCGTCAATACGAGATATTTAGTACTCTGCGGATGTCGCTTCGCATGCTCTACTAACCCAACGATTATAGAGTTCATCCTCCAAGTGACTGTAGCCAGATATAGATGATCATAAGTAAATATAAAATTTAAAAATAAATACAAAACTAAAATATGTTAAAAGATTGCGGCCAATTCACTGTACTTATTTATCACTACAATAATAATATTTTTCTATCTACTACAACATTTGCATTATTTTAATACCACAAGTGTACTAATGTGTATAAATAAGTTGATAACATATACGTATTGACATGTTTTAAGGATAATGCTACTTGAAAAGTTCTGTTTTGTAAATCCAAGTGAAGCGATATTCTATAGTTATTAAAATAGTTGTTTTTTTCCGTACACGATCTCAAACAGATTGGCGATCTGCTTAGAAACGTAACTAGCAATGTTTGGCCGACCTATTAGTCAAACATTTCCGGACGAAATCGAACGCAGAGCAACTTTTTATAAACTTTCACCATAATGGTGGTTTGCTTCTGGTTTTAGCCAACATCGTTTTTTTCTGAGTGAATTTCACAAACAAAAAGAAAACGCCATACACGGATGATAGGAATCATTAAATTTATCGGTGCCATTTAATGACAGTAGCAACATACACGCACTATAAATTAAAATACTCGCAAAAGATAAGAAAAAACGTCTAAAATTAATTACACTGTAACCAATTTTAGTAGAGGCACCTATTCCGGTCTCCATTTGCGTCCACGTCAATTAGTTGTGCGGGTTTTTGTGCGCAATAAAAAAATATTGGAATACACGCTGCGGACGGCCATGACGAAATCAATACGCTCCTTGTGGATGTAAGTTATCAGTTTTGATTTGCGAAACACAATATTTTTTAGGTGACTCATAATTGCAATAACAAAACTATTTCATAACTCTTTACATACATAAGCCTGTACTAGAAAGCAGCCCAGAAAACATGTATCACATAAGATATAAAAAAACTTTAGGCACAAATTTCAATGGTTTTATTGTATATGATTAAAATCCTGTGTTAATAATAATTACTGAATTCTAACGTGAGAGTAGCGATAAGAAGTAGGGTTTTATAAAGGTGGTAGGAGTTTTTATTCTCATTGTGTGCTTGTAAATATATTATTATATGTATAGTAGATCATTAGATAGAAAAAAGTTTACAAGTTTCATTTGTTTTATTGCGTTTGAACATCACTCTTACTTATGGGTAGCTATATTATAGTGTAAATTTTATTTTTATACTAGCGCCTCTACTAGCTTCATCCAAAGCGGAACCTGGACTGGCGTACAATACTCCGCGGTGACCGACAGGTAGAGAAATCTAAATCGTAAGCGAGACGGGAAGCAGAATCGAGTGTGGGAATAAAATGAAAATTAATAGCATGACGGGAATCGGAATGAGAAGCGGTATCGAAACAAAATTTGAGAGCGTAAGCAGGATCGAGAGCGGGGCCAGAATCTGAATTCACTTAAATCAAAACCGGGCTCGGATTCAAAAAGCAGGACCGTGATCGAAGTCGAGAGTGAGACGAATCAGCATCGAGAACAGAATCGGGATCAGAAACAAGAACAGGACAGCGATCGGGATCATGATTATGAACGTAATCAATTGATATATAAAATAAAGGAATTCGTTGTATCTCCACGCGGGCGGAGATAGAGGCGGAAGCTAGTGGTTAATATATATCATTTCAATAGACATATTTGAATACATATTATTTGGCCGGGGAAAAAATCGATAAGTTTTTCATGATAATAGTGCCCGATAATAAACTATTTTAGAACAAGCTAAATATAATGAAAGATAATTTATCTTTGCATTTCAATTTATCATTGAAGTCAACAGTTTGTGTGTCGATAAATACAGGCGCAGGAAGTATTTTTTTTACGTTTTTCAACTTAAAGTCAATATCGAAAAACCTGAAACACCAACCTCAAGTGAATACCTAGCTAGAGGGACAGTTGGGACAGGCAGGTCTATCGCTTCGTTATTAATACCAGTCGTTGCCTACAAACTCGACAGTCATATACATTTCTTTTGTCGCACTCTCTACAGCCGGACGATCTCAACATACCTTGTTCCATCCACTCTAGTCACAATATATCCACGTCGCTTTTGCACATCAATATGCCTCTATCTGTAATATCTTCTATGATATATACTATATATTAGATACTCCAAACGTGATACGAAAAAGTTATGTTGATTTTATTTTTACATTTCAATAAACAGGATAAAAATTATTTGAACCACTATTTTATATTATACTAGATGTGGTGTGATGTATTGAATGTGTGCCCAGTAAACAGAACTTCGACTACATTTGCACAACCTTTCTATGAGTTTTTGGTACCGTAATAATAACAAATTGAATAAATCCCTGTCAATATATATACCTTAACGAAATATGAGTGTAAATACAGAGTCAATCAGTTTTTATTGAAACAAAACTATGATGACACTAAGGCTCTTTTAAACATCATGTCATGAAATTTAGGAATATTATTTTTTACATTTTAATTATATTTTATTATTTTTTGTCTTCATATCATTCATTTACATATTTTATTACTTTCGTCAAATAGCAAGTCGTTTTGAAAATTGTCGCTTCTGTTTATATTTTTAAATGTGTCCTACTGTGAATAAACTCTGAATAAGCTCTTAACATGCAGTACAGATGCACTACTTACACTTTCTTTACACATTCATAACAAACATGTGACCGAGATGCTCAAGGGTGGGTGCCTGGAAACCTATAACACAAATTGACCTTAGTTTGGGTTCCAGTCCCCCAGAGTAATTCCTAATGTTGCACATTTTTTGTAATTTTGTATTCTAAACTATTGTGTAGGAAAATAAAGAATTATTATTATTGAATTGTATTATACGTGCCTGTTTTATACACATGGCGAGTAAGTACATAAGCAAGTGCATCTTTAACTAAACACCATCCGGAAATCATAAACGGAAATAAAAAGACTAAACGCTAAAAATAATCCGACTTGACGGAAATTATCTTCAGTTTGATGGCTACATATACTAAAAAATAAGAAATAGAAAAATATTGAAAAAGTTCATACCTTATAAACGTAAATATACAGCTTAGCGCTATTTAACGCAAAAACAATTTTCCAAATCGGTCTAGGAAGTTCCTAAGATTAGTTCGTTCAAATAAACAAACAAACTTTTCAGCTTTATAATATTAGTATCGTTATATCAATGTTTTATCTAAACTTGTTTTTTTTAGACTACAAAACTATGTTTATAAATAAGAAATTTAAGTAAATTTATTCAGTTCATTATTAAACTTAGATATAATCGCACATAAAGACAGCTTCTGACCCTCCCGCTGTGGTGCGGATATTAAGATACTCGCAATAAAAAACAGAATACATTAATTTAGACGAAACTATTTATTCATAATTTAAACAATAACAAACCGTTATTCTCTTCTAGGGCGCTGTCGAAGTCCGCCAGCGAGATGTTAGACAGGTCCTCGACATATACTTGCGGCTGCCTGCTCAGGGAGTGTCTCCCTCCCAAAGAGTGATAACAACTGTCTTCATCGTCGGCCGCCTCCTCCGTGGAGGAGCCCTTCAGGCAGGAGTGAAAGCTCCGGGAGAGGCGGCGCTCCGTGCTCATCTCGGCACATCTCCCGAAACACCGGTGTTACAATATCTCTCACCAAAAAGATGACTACACGGTTGTTTGGTCTTTCATTTGTCGCGGAACAACGTTCACTAATGTCACTCAACATTCACGAAATAGTTCAGTTCATTCAATTCGCTCTAGATGCTGTCGACGACGGCACACATTTCAATAACGCTGTTACGTTTGTCATTTTGTGATTGTATTCGAGGTCTTTATCTTTGTACGATGCGTTATCAGCTGTTATCGCGTTCGTCCTGTAATTGGAGAGGTTAAGCTGCGCCGCATGTTTGCTTACTGTTCATTCCTATGTTTTTGTGGATGAGATTTTTTTTTGTTATTAACGTAGTGAAAATATTGCATTAAAATTTTCACATTTACGAGGGATTTACTTATCAATGAAATAATTATTTTATGCTATTCAACATGTTGTTGTGTGTATAATGTATATTGTTGACTTCTAAAAGGATATAGAAGACCATTATAATTAGGTATATAGAACACTATATATATATATACGCTATATCTAGCTTAGATATAAGGGAACATACCCACACCACGTGACCCAGGGAAGGGGGAGGTATTCAAAATACCGCGCTTGATCACTGGACAGGGGGGCTTAAGGCTTCGTCACGATTATATATTCTATTTATAGTAAAACATAAGTACCTGTCACAATGTGTTTTTACAAAGTTTTTTCTCCTTAATTATATTAACTTTCTGTTAGCAAAAAAATGATTTAAAATCATATTTATTCATTACTACGTAAAACTAGAGGGGGGGTCTGGACATATACTACGGTTGGTTACCGAGTGGGGATTTTAATAAATGCCAAGCAAACTACAAAATTATAACGGGAGTCCTTATCTGCGATCATGATAAATTTTATCAAAAACAACAATAAAATCTGTGTAACCTATTTAGAATAATAATCGCAATCGATGCGTTCGTTCGTTTTAACACTTCGTGATCTCATTTTTTCTGCCTCTGTGGGAATTGCAGAATATCCCTCGTCTTTTCGACACTTATACGTTTGACAAATACCATTTAACTGTCAATACGCGTTGCACGAAGCCGATTGCTACACAGTCGCACGGTTGCATTTTTCGAACGCCAAAAACGGCGCCAGCCGCTCGCGGCACACGTCCTGACCGGCTCGCGTCACGGAAGGCGTTCAGGAACACGCCAGTCACGTCGAAATGTCAACGAACCGCAGGAGAATGGGGCATTCTCGCATTGTGGGGCCTAATGAATGGGCCGCGGACAAAGGGGACGGCCGAGTGCATCTCCGCGGCATACGGCCCGTGCCTTTATGTCGCGCCGCGCCTGGACGAGCGGCCGGTGTGACGCAACCGCCGCGCACCGCCAAAAAAAACTTCGAAGGCGACTAAAACAAAGGGCCATGAAGGAAACACCATTTCTTTAAATTGTCTGCTATCCGAAACGCAAGTGGTTCAAGTACGATGATCGTTTGATTAGATAATTTTTATATATACAATGTTCGGAAATTTTATTTCTACCTCTGTTCAAGTTTCAGCCCGATCTTCTGAATGTTTAAAAATGGATCGATAATGGTAAGTTTCTACATATTCATAACGATTATATTACTCAAGATCGTCACAGACGACTTCCTACGATAAAAATAAAGATACAAATAATTTCTGGTTTGACGTAATGTGAGATGACAGTAATTTTTGTCGTACAAAAGTTTCTTCAAAAAAAGTACCTACTTTTAAAAATACGGTCAATTTAAGAAAAAAGTCTACTTCATTGATTACAGAGTCATTGCGATGCGAGATCACGGAGCGAGTCGTAGCCCTGACCATTATGTCTAAATAGGCGAGACTGATTTTGTAAAAGCCATTAAAAACCTTGCTAAATTCCAAGTTCCCGAAGAACTGTTAAAAAACCGATTCAATCGGACTCCTGATGTATAAAATAACGTTGCTTCCCAATAAATTTACAGAAACACATATATTTCTACGTGTGTAATAACATTCAAACGAAACTACCGAATTTTAAAAAACGGTTCGTATTATCCTACATTATGAAATAACAAGTTACTACTGAGAAATAAAGTAAAATATTCATGAACAAAGTGATTTATGTGAATCGTTCACTTTCTAACACGTTGAAAAAAAAATTCAAACACGTTATGCAACACTAGGAGAGGTTGCGAAGGCAGAGAATTTACCCGTCAAAGAGTCCATTTTAATTAGCACCGAGGCACGTTTGATGTTGTCACAAAAAGAGTGAAATCCGAACGTTCCATTGTCTAGGTGGAAAGTATCGTGGGAATGTCAGGCCGCGACGGCGACACGCGGAAAGAAGAAAATGGCGGAACGTCGAGATTGCGCTTAATAACATAGTTAGAGCGTACGGGTACGACGAGCAACATGGCGGCGATCATGATTAAAACTAATCAAGATCTTTGGAGGAATGCAATGGGCGATTGGGAAAGTAAACTTAAGTAACAAAATGTAGGAGCGACAGACGTACAAAATCAATTCAGCTATGAAAAACTACTTTTGACATTACACTCGACATTAAGTTACAACGCTAAATAATAACAATGCCTCTATACGCCCTGTAATTTTCGGAAGCGGCGCGGCGGGCGGGTCCCGGCCAGTGATTCCAACCCTACAGTTTTAACTGTAGATCTACAGTTTTTTGGAAATTCACTCAGTCTTTAGTTTAGGCCTCGAATTCTACAGTTTTTTATTAAGATGCTGGAGTCATCTCTTTTATTTGCTACGTAGTCCGTACACTAAGTCACCTCCAGTAAAATCTACTACTATCGGACCGGAAGTAATTGTCAATTGATTTAATAAACGGTGTTAGTGGTGGATGACATATTAAACAAATCATTCAGTCGATGTCTGTTTAATAATAATAATAAAAAAATTAACACTTGCTTAGGTGTTCTTCTAATCCTCTCGAATCAATATTCAATTCTTTGGATTGAGATTCGTAGTGGAGAGGCAGATTCAAAGGTCAGCGGTGGGTTGCATGCTACATGTTAATGCATGTTGCAGACAAGCGTCTACTATGGATTTCCGCGAATCACACAATACAATATCACATTACTATCATTAAATACTACAAAATAACAAAAAGATGCAGATTTATTGTTTTTTTATTTGATATTTACAGTTTTCTACAGTTTTTTTCAAGCATATCGACAGTTTTACTCTATGAAGGAGTTGGCAACACTGGTCCCGGCGTTCTCGCTCGTGCACCGCTCTGAAGGCCGCCTCAAGGTGCCGGCCGACCCGTAACGGTCACCGGCGCTAATCACCCTAATCTTTTATTATTAACAACTGTTTCCAATTGTCGGTCCGATTTTTCCACTATTATTTCTTATACGTCTACTCATAACGAACCGGCGGGGGTGAAGAATGGCGTTTAGTTTTCGGCAAAACAACGATGACCCATTTAATACAGTTATAGTCGATATAAAATCGTATTGAGGTAGGCATTAATAAAAAAAATTATAGCCGTATGCAGTAACAAAGTTCACGTATCTGATCTTGTAACGGGAACGGGTTGAGCCGGCGACCTGGCAAGGGCCCAATTCTATTCGGCACGAGACCGATATTTTCTTATGATAAAGAGCCGACTGGTGTGGCGTCTGGTATCGCAGAACTTGCGTGTCACCAGAGGTCACTCGAATCGAAACTGTAACATTAGTCACGCTAAGGCTGCGCAACGCGGGGTAACAATTTTCGACGTTGTCCGCCATAAAGAAAAAACAACGTAATGGACGATTTCCTCGAAATAAATGCGTAGATAAAACAATTTTGCCACATTATTTTCCTGGCTCGTGTGCTCATTCCCATTGCAGTGCGTTTATTTCAAACGGTATAATTTAATTCACTATAAGGAAACTCGACACGATCACCTTTTACGCATTTAACATATAGGTTTAAACACGTGTTCATACGTTAACCGTCAATTGGCCTAAATAAAAGATATCCGCGGCCTGAAACGTCGTGGAAGCTAATGCCGCTGCAGGTATAAATCATGTCGATAATGGCGAACGCCGAAGCGAAGACGAAGGCGCAGGAAGCGGGCGATTTGCGACGGATACGGCCATTGAGACAAGGATGGTGACGCGCGGCGCGGCGCGTCAGCGTAATTAAGTTTCGTTTATGAACGCGACGTTATAATTCGTGTTCGTGCAGTTGAGCGAGTTAGCGATCGCTAAAAATGGACGCGGAGCGTAATACATGTTCTCATCTCCCATCATAGCATTGTAAACTGAATATTTAACACCCATAATATACTATGCGTTAGCTTTGAATTTTCAATAGATTGCATACACAACCGTAATTTTATTCTTGAGAATTTTATCCCAATAATAAAAAAAATTACTACCATACGTTTCAATAATGAGACATTGAATTTAGATTTTACGTTTTGCTATTTTCTGTATCTATATTATTTAAATGAAATATCGATATGATCATTTAAACGAAATTTATGTGCGTAAATGGTTTACCCTGGTTTTCACTAGTGACATGTATAATGATTGATCACCACATTGATAAATTACTAATAATATATTAATTATTTAAAGTAGACAAATCAAATAAAATTAAAACACTTCAAAACAGCACCCCGAAATCTCAAAACGATGGTCGTGTTTATCCGTTACGGATTTAGATCGCTCGTCACTGAACAACATTCGTAACACGCCGTTCGACACGCGGCGCAGTACCTCCTGCCTGCGGCGACAGTACACAACTGACATGCAACCGACTAAGCCAATACGAGTGAGACCGACTATAGGATAGACGGCGCACGCGCACGCTCCCGTGCCGGAGCCGATGAGATCGTTTATTTACTATTCACAGTTTGAATTCTATTCCAACGTGCTCCAATAATCAACGTGGTGTTATGCTCACCGCCGCCGCCGCTCATGGTGCGATGGAAGCGAAGAGGGGGAATGAGCGATAAGATAATAATTCAGAATGAACTTCGTGTACATACATATACACGATATGAAAAAACAATTGCATACATTGTTATAAAAACGTTAAATGAAAATTAAAATAAAACAAGAGTACAATAAAATATTAAATGCACACGTAATATTTAACATTGCCTCAAACTAAGGAAGTGTATTTACCTATTCCAATGGCATCGAAGGTACTAATGCGAATTGATGTAAAAGTATTTGCTATTTCAATTCGGAAGCAAATTTTAAATATTTAGGCTTTAAAAATGCACTAAGGAAATTTGTTTACGAATTTAATGCATAAGGCGCAATCAAATTTCAAATCCTTCATTTTCCATATAACGCCATAACCGGCAAAACGACACAAGCATTTAATAAAAAAAACCTCCAATTCATGAGTGTATACGTAGAAGCTGGAAAGGTGGCCCAGCAAACGCCTGGTAACAAAGGGGGAAGCGCGGGCGCAGCGCGCTGGCGAGGGTTGCTCGCGTCGTCGCGCACTTGTGTAATTATTTTAAGCTCGCTAGACCGGGACGAGCAAACACACAGACCCGTCGGAATGCCGGCCACTCGACGGTGTACGGCTACCATGCGGCGTACAACGCTACAACGTTTGCTCAGACGTTCCATTGTTTACAAGAAGTGACACAGAGATGATCTTAAGTGTGTTACGATCGAAGCTTTATATACGAACCGTAAAGACAAAATATTAAAAACGATAAACTTTCATTTGAAATTTTACATGATGCGATGCCATTAGGGCGAAGTAATCGCATCTATGCAAATGTAGTAGTAGAACCACTTCACGAGCGGTCGGCCTTGAAGCCTTGAAGCTCTCGGTACACTTTAACGGTGCAGTACATAACGACATCACAACACCGCCGACTCACCACTGGCAGCGGACGCGAGTTCGTTACAATAATTAAGTTAGCATTTGTAAGCTTGCACAACACGCGAAGACCGCGATAAGATTGACCCGACCTGAACAATGAGAGCGTACGGTATAAAATCAGAAGCCTTATTAACCATTGTTAATGAGGCATGCAGTGTTGTGTGCATTAAGTTCTAAGATACTGACCAAGTTGGGAGTCAGCCAATTACGTCCTTGGTTCTGTTAAATGAATGAGAAATTCAGATTCAAAATGAGAGTATGTTTATAGGGTGTAGGGCATGTATACTTGCAACATGTTACAATGTATATAAAAGGGTGACGGATGAATTAAGCAATATTTGCAATTGAACAAGTTTTAATCAGACGTGTGTTACACGACTACTTATAAATATGAAAATTTTAACAAAAAAACTATTAATCAGGCGAAGGAAAATGTTAATATTAGAAAATTATAAGAATAATTCAGATGTAAAAATGTTTGAAAAAAACCTTCGCTCGTAATAATATTCATGAATGGTTGAAGCAAGTGGGGGGTGAGGCTAAGTTGAATTAATCTTTCTCTATGTGTCAAAAAATGTGATGGTCTATAAATAAGAGATGTTGTATGTACACGAAATTAAGACTTAAAACATTATCACAAATTTCGAAATTCACCACATTGCAGTATTTTGAAAAAATATCCTTTACAGATGAACATAAAGATAAGGTATACAAGGGTTTTGTTTATCCTTAACAATACAGAACTCCAAAAACGTATATTGCTATGTGATTTCAATGTACTCATTGGGTAACGCGGCTTATGAATTGTGGAAGTAAATAAATGAGACTATTCAAAATATAAGCAGCTGTTAACCTACAGACCAGACTCAAAAATTTCCGCATTGTTTTGAGTAACAATGTTTTCGAAGACAAGCGCGGAAATATTATTGCTGACTAACAATCATCATCGTTCATTTAAAAGATCTGTAAAACGGCTGACTCTGCAGCCTACACTAAAACTTATGTTTAGGTATTGATGTGTCTTTGAGATCTATAAATATTGCCTATGAGTTTTTGACCTTTCCGAACTCAAAAAAGTTTAAACGCGGTGAACTCTCTAGATCATCCCTGAAACATCTTACTACTTTCAAGCTCAAAGTTTTAAACATAAAGGAGCAGTAAATATTGAGCTCATCACGCTCAAAAGATAGATTTTAATGCTTTTTTAATAAATTTTCAAATATTTTTTTTCAAGTTCTTAGATCTCATAATATACTTTTAATAAGTTCTGAGCTTTTCGAGTTCGAACATCTAGATTTATTATATATTTTTTTTAATTTTTAAATACCGATATCTTTCGAACACATTACACAATTTTGATCTGCTTTACGGCATTTGACACAGTTTTATAAACAGAAAAGTATGATCGAATACGAAACATTCATCCATTAATAAAACTGTACTTATTATTTGGAAAATTTTTTTTTTTTAATTCCTCGTTAATGTTATCTCTCAAACAAACCAACCGATATTGATGTATTTAGTTACGGTCGACATGGTCTTTTAGGAGAAACATCTACATACATTTTAGAATCAGTATAGTTCATAAAATATTGAGAAAAAAACTAAAAAAAAAATTCTCTAACTGTATCTCTTGAACAGATTATCTAATTTTTATACTGTTTTCTGAGGTCGATGAAAGTGATTGGGGAAAAGAGCTGATTAGATTTTGGTATTCATCGGTAGAGTAGTCTAAAAGTTATTTCCAAAAAACATTTTTCCAAAAATTATTTTTAAGATCCCTTAAAATCTACCGGGCAAAATCGATTTAAATTTTCAATAAGTTTAAGTTGAGTAGGCTTCTTTTGAGTACTGTAAACAACGTTTCGATCAGTTAAACCGTTCAAAAGTTTACGTACACACACATACGCACGCGCATACACAGACATCACTCGAAAAATGATCGAAATAGATTCCTAGAACCCTAAAACGTCAAGATCTAACGAAAACTCAATTTCCGAAAATCTGAAAATAGAAATTTCCCACTTTTATATATTTTTTTTCAATTTTCATAGCAGGAAGTTAAAAATTAATTAATTGTACGAAACAACAATTTGAACATTGTGTAAAACAGTTTTTTTAAACTTTCGATGATATTTTTTAATTAATTTAATTGATCTCAACAAGACTTGCGATATTTGACACAGTTTTTTTAAATAAAATACACAGATTTTAAAAATGCATCTTACAAAAAAAATCTAAAAATTATTAAAAAACAACATTTGAATTTTCTCAAAATCCATGCAATTGTTGATGCAAATTATTTGAGAAATCTACGTACATATACCATATACACTCACACGCCTACACGCATACAACCCACTCACACAACTCATACCCAAATGCTCACCCTACATGCACTACCCACACACACAGACACACATACGTACATCTTTCTGAAAATAGTCAGAAAAACTTCCTACGACAAATGACTTGATAAATGTTACGCATAAAGAAAGCATACTAGTAAATGTGACAATTCAGGTCGTATATTAATTTTATAACTGAATTCACAAAGAACTATCATTATTGTGCCGTTATCTAAACTACCGTTAGTGTGATGAAGAATTCATAATATTCTGTCATTATTTATGTAGACTAGGGCATATATAGTTAACTATGCATCTGAAAAGGCATTTCTCTAAGAAGAATCCTTGAATAAAAATACAAAGTATTTATCTGTCAGTATGGAATTGTTGGAGGCAAAATCATTGGGCGTCGTGCGTTATATTTGTTAAGCGTAGGCATCGGTTGGGCGATGCCGTGGGTGGCTGAACTTGGCACATTTAGAAGCACCTTACGCAATTGTTTGTACTATCGGCCCTCCTCCTTCGTGTACTAAATCGAATATTTATACTTTATCTAAAGATAACACCGTTATACAAAATACAGTAAAATACTTTACTTTCTTAGTTGACTATTATCGAGTTAAAAAAACATTTTTGTTATTACAGTTATATTATAGTAATTTAGCATGTTTCCTTTGTTCTTGAGATTGCATCTAAGCATGGATGAGAACATGGTTTATCATTTGAAAAATGTATTTCTTAAAACTGAATCTTAAAACAAGTCGACGATAAACACTCAAGACTTATCGATACTAAAACTGATCTAGAATGGTCTAAAAATAAAAGATATGTCTTAGAATAATGGATTATTATTAATTGACTAAATTAAACGAAACGAAATTAAAAGAATCAAATGACTATTCAACCGTTAATTAATCAGAATGCTATGTTATTGTTTTAGAATTCGAGAACATACAAGTACTCTTGCTAGATGTTTGTTTACCCTCGGTTGGTAGCAATGAGACGGCAATCAACTCGAACCAAAGCTATCCAACCATTGCGTCGGTCATAGGGTTAATCGAAGCGGTAATGATTCATCTCTGGCGCGACAGGAAAACGACTGATGTACCATATGACCACCCGCGGAATAGTCGTACCTACGCCACATTTTACTACCGCAAGGATATCAACTTGTTGGATTACTGAAATAAATTGATTACTAACGAAATCACCTCGGTTTCCCCCGTTGAATATTTAAAAGAGTAGAATGACCTAACAGTCGGTTTTAGTTATTACGGTCGTCCTCTAAAATAGTTCTGTTTATACGCTACGTCTGACGTATGACAAGATAACATTTAATTTGCTTTCATGAATTTTTAAACAATTTTAATTTAAACTCCTATAAAATATAACATTCCTTCCTACTTATTCGACATTTAAGATACCTGACTAAAAATCTCTGTATATAATGGTTGAAAATAGAAATAGATCGCTATGTAAATAAAAAAGAAAACACCGGGCACACACGAGTTCAACTTATGCGGAGAGGATTCCGTACGATGAATCAGTTATATACCATGTTTTTTTAAATCTAACTCAAATTTGCTTACAATATCTAAAACAATTGCGAATGTACGTTTATACGCATAACATTGAAAGAATTACGTTGTTATCCTAAAACTGTTGACTTCTTTTAAATTTTCCTGTAACGTGTAAGTAAGGAACTATTTCCTATTTTTTTTTTCAAAATTTTAAGCTCCCTACTTTCGGACGTACGGGGCGGAAATGGTAAATTTTTATCTATTTTCTTAAATAACTAAAACCATTTATTTTAAAATTATAAAAAAAAAAATGAGGCTCTCACTAGGTCTTTCATTTGATATGCCACACGGTACGATTTACGATACTTCACGAAACACGTCATGTTTCCGTTTCGGTATTTTGTATGTGTACCAACATTTCGACGTAATCGGTTCTACAAATTCGGAGCAAATCGGCTGTGACAGGCTGAAAGACAGACACGCGAATTATTCTATAAGGGTTCCGCTTTATTTATTTGGACGTAAACCTTAAAAAGTAGTTATTTGATTCTACGAGTTCAGCATAGTAAAGGTGAGTTAATCAAAAATAATATCAATATTATTAAAATTTAATATTATGTGTTATTTTACTAGTGTTTGTTGCTTATTGGTGAAATTTATTAAGACCCGCTTACGAAAAATAAGGCCCTTAAAAAAATTAACAACAATCGCTTACCAAATCGTTAAGTAGAGTCAATCAGTGGAGCAATGAAGCAATTAATTAACGACGAAAGAGCAAAAAAGGCTGAATAGAAAATGAACTTTCGTCAAAGAGAACTGTGCCAATGGTATGCGTACAGCGACGTATCGCGTGTTACCTCGACGTAGTGAACCGTGTTGACGAGGGATATACTGAAAGCGATGGCTTTGCTCATGTAGAATTATTGATTAGTAATGCGGATGTAATTTATCTAGCTTAAATATTTCTATATTTGTAAAAAAAAAATAAAATTTCAAACACACTATTTTAAAATTTTCGATTATATCGATATCGATTGATGGTATTGCTAAGTATAAGGCTGACCCTTTATTTGTAGAACGAAAAAAATTATTGTTTTCAAATTTAAACCGAAAAAAAAAAACGAAAAAAGAATTACAAGAAGGATTTAACAGGACGCCAAAATAGAATAGAGAGTTATAGAAAATAAAAATCATATGAGCGATTTGATCCGTGAATTTTAGAAATGTATAGAAAAATAAGCATATATTAAACACATTGTCTCAAATAATGCGGCGCTTTACTTAGGACCGAAAATCACTTATAAATGGTGAATAATAAAGAAGTATTACAATATACGAATCTCACCCGTATCGTTTCCTGAAAGTAAAAAAAAACCTTGGAGTACGTACGGACACAGAGCCCGAGAAAAAGAGAAAACCATCTGTGCTACACCCGTTACAGTCCACAATTCTAAAGATGGCCAAGATAACGTATAGCACGTCTATATTTCAACAAGTAAGCGTGCGGTCGCCGCGCAGCGGACAACTGGGTCACGTTACAGCGCTAACTGGACGAGATTAAGTACACCGCAGCTGCGATGTGCGAGCGCAGCACACTGGCCATCGACGCTGGCACACATCTGCCTCGCTTAAAAAAACCCTAAACACGATCCATTTCTCAGAAACGCATCATTTTAAAATGTTCCAATCGCATAAGGATGCGAACGTTTACAACTCGACAAGACTGTATTCGTGACAAGTAATCGTTTCTACTTAAGAATTTCCAAACCATAGGACAATCTAAGCATATTTTGAGCTGTATCATACTGGAATACGCTTTAAAAGTCTGCTGTGAACACTGGACAATGTACAAACATTCAGGGTTGGACCCGACAAATAAGAATGTTCGTGGGTACCTCTAACATACGAACGTTGCCTCCGCGGCATAGGAGCGCGCCGCCGCGCCCGCCCGGCCCGCTGCCGTGTACACACGCGCGAGTTTACGTTACAATGAAAGAAATATTCGTGAGCGGACGCAAATAAACGCCATTGCACATGCGAGGCGGTAACTCGTTTTCGACAGTGTTTACTTTCACGCGAAAGGGTAGGTGTTAATTTTTCATAACCCGTTCCCATTCGGTGCACGCGACAAGTATTTACTCGACACCGAAATAAAATAATACTACAGTGTCGAAGAAAATGCTGATTGCCGATATCTACAGTACAGTATCCCAGCCGATTGTCAATGTGCTGACACCAGGTAATCCTTATTCCTCCGGAAGTTCAGTGGGTTTTCAAACAACATTTCGAATGTATTTAACTAGTATTATACGTACTTAATTTATGCATAGGTATTTAAAGTAAACATTATCTCATTATTTAGTCCCTTTTGTTACGAAATGTTCAAAATGCAACGCTAATGATGAAACTCTGGTGCTGACCATAGTGAGCATTATAAAACTATCCGGCGTATTGTAGAATTTTTCACACGCACTGTCATATAATATAATACTAACAGAAAGATTTTGTCTTTCTGCTACTATTATATTTATTAGAATTTGACTTGGATTCATAATCAACCAAACCAACATTATCCTTCTTTCCGATTAACCAAAAAAAAATCTTTAAGACGATAATTAGATATTGTCATCTAAACCGTCTCAACAATCTTAGTGTTTCTTTCGTATTAACAGCACAAACCGTGTAGATATAACATTATCAAATAGTTTTTTACTAACTTTAACAGTTCCTATAAAACGGCAACAGACGATGACAATAAACATAAGTAGGAAAATTGTCATTTACACCGATACAGTGTGTATTGAAAACGTAATGAATATCAAATGAAATCATAAAATATTAAATAAAAAAAAAATCAATTCTCAAATTGGTTATCATCGTGATCATCATCATCACCAGTGCCTCGCCTTCAGGGAGTCACTGGTGTGATTCCCTGATGATTGTAAGGGAAAAAATGCCGTTAGACCGAAAATCCAAAGGGAACGTGATTAAGGCAAAGCGTGTAGGTTTTAATGCAGCTCGAAAAGGAGTTAAAGAATTCTACAGTCGATCGGTTTATATGTAAACTATAACTAGAAAACGGAGACGAGAAAAATAAATAGATGCTATAGAGTATAAACATACACTATGAGTGGATTAAACTACATTACGCCGTTAATAATCTCTCGATGGCATCGTTCCGTTGTCTATTTCGGAAATTTGAAATATTTCAGCTGTTGCCTTGTACCTTGTCCACCTTTTGCAAGTCTGATGTAGTATTGAATATTCCATCCATGATATCGCAAGTCAGCGAATCTCCTTAATTGTATATAAGCCTGCCTGTTTTCCTTTTCCTGCTGTATACCAGAATGACGCATGTAATATACGGCTTACTCGCTGGTTATGCACCAAGCATCTATAGTAGTAGATTTTATTATTACCTTTTAAAATGTTTGTTTATCGTTTTCTCTTTAAGTATTTGATAAAGATTTTTTTTAATACATTGCAAACCTACAATATATTTTAAAATGGCCTCACCTAATAAGTTTTTAAATTATCAGCTTTTCATTTGCTTCAGTTGCGCTATTTTGTATTATAGAAATTGTAGTCAGTTTAGCGGTTGTAGAAGGTGAAAACGAAGGTAACACTGATAAACATCATGTAAAACAGATAATCTTCAAAGAATAATAGTAAAACTATTACTTTCAGTGTACTTTTTTTTTCAGGAGAATTTCAATTCCCACTCGAGATAATGATGGGATTCGCAAATGTTGTCCCGGGACACCTCGATTGGACACCTAGTCTCGTTCTCGCACCGCGTGCAGAGAGACACAATCAGAGCGGGTACAATAATGTTCCGTGATTTACAGCACGGAATACTTTCGCGTAACTCCCGTGAAACGCGCCCGCGAAACCACCTCGGACCGAACACTTTATCTGAATCGGCTCCTCGAACCAGCTAAGTATAAAATCCAAATTAATAGTGTTGGATCTCTAATCGATATTTGTTAACACTACATTTTCATTCGCACAACAAAACCTTCCAAAATGCCATACAATAACGTTCATTGTACGCTATACTTCGTCAAATATTCATAAATCGAGTACGTCGGTTACTTTTCTAGTACCGGTTGTAGGATCTTCGAGTCAAAACAATAGTTTCGACGAATATAAAAAAAAAAAAAAAAATAAATAACATCACGTAGTTATTCAAAGTTATGCGTAGACGAGTGCGAAGGTACAAAATGGCCTGGGCGAGGGCCAGCGGGCGTAGTCAAGTCGCGCGGTTTATGCGGCAATAGAATATTCATCGGCTTTCTCATACAAACAGACAGGAAATTTTTAGTCCTAAAAGGCAAAAAAATTCTTAGTCCTAAAGTTTTTTTTTTAGTCTCAAATATGACATTCGAGCAGTATAGTGACAAAATCGATCAAACGATTTGATTACTATATGAGCTATTTAGGTTTTTACCGGGTTTATCTGTCAAACTGAAATATACAAACAGTTCGTATTGTTTCTATTATTTCTAGAAGAATGTATTCATTGTATGGAAATAATCTCATAGGATATAAATTGCAATAATGAATATGGACAACTTGTTTTCGGACAGATAATTTTTGCTTTTCCATAAACCGAACTCTATACGATCCACTAGATTTAACAAATGTACCGTACGCGAATCCTAGTAAGTGAGTATTTACAGAAGCCTCCTTCGAATGATTTTCGTTGTACAACCGAGCACGTAAACATCAGCAATATGTATATCCACATATTTTATACACTCATTGGACATCCACATAGAGATTCTGAAACGCGCTTTAGGCACCAGAAAGCTGACAGAAAAATAGGAAAGGTCGAAAGGACCTCAAATCCTTGTATCTAGGATAAAAAAAAAAAACATTTTTTTTTTTATGAGAATACGTACAGTAACAATGCACGAAACTCTGCCACCCTGAATTACCTGCGAATAATGTAATACGCAGGTTCGGCGCTCCCTACCCTTCATTCTCTACCCCACGTTCCTGTTTTACGCCATTGCGACGCTTTCGTGACTATCTTCACAGCGGCAGAGTTTCGTGCGTTGTACACTGTATAAATGCTATATTGCGACATTGTAACACTTATGATTCTCAGAGCACACATGAAAAGGAGGCACGACTACTTACGTATATCAAACGCTCCATTCTCAAAACTAAAAATACAATACATACACCGTACAATTAAAATTTATTATTATAAAATTTTTTTTTTCTTCTATATATATATATATATATATATATATATATATATATATATATATATATATATATATATATATGTGATTTACTTTTTTATATTTTTTATTACTGCATATGATTTAAACTATAATTTAATGATATATCTCGTTACATTTAACATTAACGTTTCGTATTATAAGTCGCTTCGTTAAAATTATGATGGTGTACTGTCTTTTAACCATCAGATTTAGTGGAAGAACTATAAAGGACTCTCTTAACGTTTATATTTATTTGGCAACGCAGACATCTCGACAGAGCGTTTGTATAAAGCAGTGCAATGCCCTAATAACTGACAATGGTGAATATAAACAAAGTTTATTAAGAACTATAAAACTGACATGTGCTGCGAACGGCCGGCGATAGGGAGCGCATAAATCGCTATAATATGGTATCCGTGTCACAGCGTACGTTGGAGTTAACGAGCTTGCACGAAAATCAGATTTCTAAAGTGGCACATGGAAATTATATGACAAGTTTCACCAACAACAGGTCGTAAGTAGTTCAACGGGTTAGGTGCGCATGACGATTGATAATATGTGGTACTCCGTGCGTGCGCTATAGTCTATGCTCAATCTTTTGAAAAAAGGTTTTAATTTATAAATCTAAGGTTAAATATGCACAGAGTGTTCATTGATCGCCAATGTCAATTCCAAAATCCAGGCGATGACGTTAGCAACCGTCAACCGTATATAAAAAATATGAAATCTGTATATAAGATACCCCCTTGCCTAAATATAAACATATTACGCATAGACAAGGCCCGTTTCTACATTCCAAATATCAAGGTATAGATGTTATTGCGACTTGGCATCAAATCGTCTAAACAATGCAGTTTTTTAAAATTAATTTAATCGCTATCGAAAAAGAGGACTTAGTGAATAAATTCAACTCAATATAAAATTAATAATCAACGTTTCAAATATTATTATTACTCTAACAAACAAGCAAAAAGACAAATAATTTAATGGACAAATAGTGTTGTAAGATTTACGATATTATTCATAAAACAAAATAATCGTATGCTATACCATTTGTAGCTTTACGATTTACCGTAAAGCTACATACACTATTGAAATACTGTAGCGCCAATAATAATTTATAAATGTATAAGGTCATGAGAACAACAAGATTAAAGAGAAATTGTATGTGGGTTGGGAACTATTACTTCTTCCCCCGCAGCATGTTTCATAGAAGTAGTTACGGCTTTCGTTTCAGAGATATGTAACTAAAAAATGGTACTTATTTCTAGCAACATAAAGACCACTATCAATATTCGACGACGCGTAGGTTTACCCAGAGACCGAGCCGTCGATCGTATTAAGCTTTCGACGATGGTGAAAGTTGAAAACATGCGTAAAATCGTGATCGACCGAGGACATTGCATAACTTTTAAGGCTTCTCTTTGAATACATAAAAGGAACACATTCAATCGAAAGTGGTCAGTTTGGTAGTAAAAATTAGTATTATAGTAAAAATTTATGCTATAATATAATAACATAATATAATCGTTTGTATGCCAATTCATTTCGTAACCAGACGCCGCGCGCCATATTGATCTGGCTACTTTCGCATAGGTCCTTACGTCCATACACATGTACCTACCGCAAACATTTAAGTAGTCGAATCACTCAATTTGAACCTATCACACCTTAAACACTGATTGATTTTAGTCTTAATCATTTAATTTTCTGTGCTGCATACATACTTTATTATACTACATAATGTGTTCGGTATTTATTATACTACATATTGGGTTCGGTTAAGTAGCATGATCAAATATTTACTAAGCTGTATTGTTTTTATAGGATTTGCGGGTAATAGTTAATCTGTTTATCGCATATAACATACCGAAGATATGCTTGTCTGGCTACGAACTTTGTCATTTTAAGATAAATTTGATGAAAGGGATATTAATGTAAACAATAATATACATAGTATAATTACGCATAGACACTTTACAATAAAAATCCTTGGTGTCCATGTTCTTTACAATTAATTTTAAATCGTTTTGGTAAAGCGACTTCTCTATTAAACTTATGTAACAAAATATATTAGTACTGAGAAATCTGTCTTAAGTTTTTCGAATTATACAATTATTTGCAAGTCATCAAAACGACCGTGCTGAAAAAGTACAAGCTTTAAGAAGTCTATGCTCGATCCTCAACTACTGAAGTCTAGTATCTCGAAACTTTTCAAGTTGAATTTTAAATTTTCTGCAATACCTGGACAAAATCGTCCCCGAGTGGTTTTAACAACAAATTTGTAGAGATTGTTCATGCGGTTGGGTTGAATTTCTTCCAGGCCTGACCTCCGAGTCAAATTTCTTAAAAGACATAGATGCGATATGAAATTTCGAACTTCAAGTGACATATCAGATTATGAACGATCAATATAGACAAATTGCTAAAGCATTGGAATACAACATACATCGCTATAGTATGTTCATTTATATGTATGCGACAGTCGACCAAAGTAAAGGCTCCAAAGTTTGAAAATAAGGTGAAGTGTAACAAAGGTGAAGGCAGAAAATGCAAGATCGTCTCACCAAAGTTGAACATTTTGGGAAAGATTAAGAACTTTTATCGATAGTTATTACAAATCAACGCAAAGGACTCTTATAGGCACAGCTAAAAATTGTACATAGAGTGAGCAACACCACATGGAAAGGCATATACATCACTCACTCGCCTGCGTTTTTTGACGGCCTAATGTTCACTGAATGATCTCAAGACCGTTCTCGATCACCTCAGTACAGTTTCCCAAGAATAAACAAGGATAAGACGGAAATTATGCCAAGCATTCATGCTGCACCAGCTCCGATGACATTTGAAAACTCTATAATAAAAGAAACCGACGAGCACGTTCACTTGAGTCTGTTTTCAAACAGACCGTGGGACAGACCGGCGCGTGGGTAGCGCTTGGGAAACCACTCAGCGTGTTCGAGTCCAACATACGTCATTATTTAAAAACGAAACTATTTAAATAGTGCACGTTTCAAGCGATAGTATACAAACGGTAGATATTAACACATAATACTGATGTAAATACAGAGCGGTTCCGATTTACCGTGAAATAAAATCCGAATACACGATATTCACGCAGAACCGTAGTGATCACGTAGATCACACGATCAGCAAGTAGAAGTTGGCATAGGTACATCGATCGTCACATATATAGAACCGGTAATCAGTGAACAAGAATCTCGAATTGTTACGAACCGAATGTTTCAAAATGCGATGGCCTTCCACGAAATAGACTGACAAACGAGTAAAAGTCGGGCTAGCGTTAGATACAAAGAGCCAAAAAGATCGTCCTTCATGGAAATTTAAGAGCAGAGGCATAAGTTATGTCCAATATTTAATATTAATTAGCTGAAACGAAAACAAAACCAGACCTAACGACTAACTTCGAAATTTTAGTTTCTTCTTAGCTGATGCAACAAGGATTCTAAATATACTTCTGAAATGCATACACATTGTAATATTTTTTGAATTAAAAGCATCCAACTATTACAGTCCGCGTCCGCGCTTACACAATTCCGTTGCCCTTTGCATTAGGGTCAATCGGCCGTTCTCTGTTTCACGATCAAATAATCTCAGCCGTTACTCTAAATGTCGAATCGATTTCCTTTAAACAGATCGCGACGCAATAAAATCCGGATCGCGGCGGCGTCACCGAATAAGATTTATTTTTTTTCCCATGACGATTTTCTCTTACCGATTCGAATCTTCTTTAATGCGATGCGTAATGTATTTTTGCAAAATGGTTTTTTTTTCTCATTTTTAAAGTTGCAATGAATCATTTTAATATTTTGTATATTAACTTTTCTTAACAAAAAAAAACTTTTATCAAATATTAACAAAATTTTAAGCTCCAATAGAAAGTATGTATGTTCATTTATTCGGCTTTCAAGGATTTCTTTGAATTCTTCCATATTGATTTATATTGTCTACACATATTTATAATTTCTGGAGATACATATATAATGATTTTTTTAGTTGTTACAGAAACTGAACGTGTGTAACAACTTTCAGGCGAGAACATACTTTCAGGATTTTCGAATTAAAATTTTTTTACCCATATTATAAATCTAAGAGCTTCTCTTTATTCGTCGTTCCTCTTAACAACAAAACTTTAAAACCATTTTGAGAAAATTTTGTAGATAAATAGTTTGTTTTGTTTCGACCTATATCATCGCATTTAAATGTTGGGAACAATCGCCTTACTGTGTGTTTATCGACTGTATCTAGTACGAGGATGTATCACCTTCTTGTAAATATTTAATCGCATTACATAACCGGTACCTTCAAACAATCGATAATTGTCTGGCGTTTGACGTATCGACCCGCTAGGCGCTTCCCGGCCGGCCGGCGCGTAGCGGGTGCGCACTAATTTCCGCTGCCGCCGGAACCGCGCGCCGCGAGGCGAACGACCGCGGCGGACGGTCCGCGCGGTTCGCGGCGCTGTGAAAATTGTCACGCGTCTGCACACACACACTGCTTTGTGAACGCGCGGCAACTTTAAAAATAGATTTCAGCGAACTAATATTTAAAGTTAATGCGAGTTAAATTTTTTTTCAGGAAACCCCGTTCTCGTTTGCTAATGGAGAGTATATAGCTTATCCTGCATATTAACATAGCTACGTTTATGTAATTAAATTATTGAATTATATAATAATAATATAGCCTTTTATTCCGATTAATGGGTGTGTAGATAAAAGTTTTGTTACTTGTATATTGATGCTGTTTATAGTATATCCCTCAGTTCAGTGTGCCTTTTGGCATAGGCCTCCTCCAACTTTTTCCACTGTAATATGTCAGCTTCAACCCTTGTCCAATATGATCCCAGTGTGAGAGGTGCATCATCCGCCCATGTCCTGAATGGGTGTCCTTGTTTTTTTTCTCCATCTCGGGGATACCATAAGGTAACTTGTTTACTCCATTTATTTGTTGTGCAACGCAACATGTGACCTGTCCAACCACATTTGAGGTGATCATTGTATGTGAGTATGTTCATAACTATAGTTTTTTCCTTATATCGGTATTGTTAATTTTACCTGTGAGCTCTATTCCTATCATACACCTCTCCATTGCCCGTTGGCACCTTGCTAGTTTTTCCCGGTGATTATGGGTCCAGGGACTCATATGAATGAGGGACCAGGTCTCACATTCATATGTTATGCAGGGGAGAACACAAATATTAAAAGTTTTCTTTTTCATTGAGACATTTAGTTCATTACTCTTCATGATTTCCTTTAATGACCAATATTTCTTATAACCGCTGGTTATCCTTTTATTTATTTCCTTGGACATTTGATCGTTAGGTGCTATTATTTGTCCAAAATAAACATATTTACTGACATAATCTAGGCTATTTCCATCTAGCTTTATCTCTATTTCAATAGAATGATACATTACTTTCGTTTTGCTTTTATTGATTTCACGACCTTCTCCTTTACTTCTAATGGCTAGTTTTTGTGCTATTGCCTGTAGTTTATTTGAATCCTCTTCAATCAGGATGAGATCGTCGGCGAATCTCAGATGATTTAGGCGGGAACTATTGATGTCGAGACCATACTCTTCCCCGTCGAGACTTCTGAAAATGTTTTCCAATACAGCTGTGAATAGTTTTGAAGATAGTGGATCTCTCTGCCTGACTGCTCTATTTGTAGGGAATAGATCTCCTTTTGATTCCAACCGTATGCGGCTTACACTTATGTTATAGATGTTTCTGATAATCTCAATGTAGGTGTTTTCCACTCCTTGCTGTCTAAGCATTGACCACATATCTCTGTGGTCAATAATATTATTACTTTTAACATTCGCTATACAAATTATTTTTATTCATTACAATAAATGAACCGAGCTATGATTTGACAAAGGTGAAGGAATTAAAAATAAAACGAAAGATCTAAGTTTGATAACTACAATTTGACTACTGAAAAAAAGAATTAAAAAGAATAAGAAAATATTCTTGTATGAAAGTATGATCTACAATTTACTCTTAATTACGGAAATGAATACCTTACAGATTTATACATAAATAAGGTCACGACCAGTGTAAGATTGTGGTCGTGTGAGCTATTACTTTTCGTAAATATTAAGTACAAAACAAAGAAAACAACTTGACTTCAACATGCGTTCACCGCATGCGTGAGCTCAGGCGACCCCGTCACCTCGATTATATTTTAAACTCTAAAACAAGTAGTACTCTAAAGGCATGAAGTATTCTCCTTTCTCACGTTACTCGAATAACGCACGCCCCCCACCCCGCCGCCGCCGCCCGGCGTATGCACATTCCTCCGCCGAACCGATAATGTGGTGGGAGTTCGAAAATCGAGGGCTATTGAAACCGGCTGCCAGAGCGCCCCGCGGCCGGAGGGCGGCGTCCCGATCGCGTCTCGGTTCGAAACTGTACCGTGATCTGAATTCGCGTCGATGATGAACCAACAAAATTATGATCTTAACCTTACTAGAGAATAAAACTAATGTTAATATTCGGTCCTACCGACCGGAGTTGGATGAGAGATGGCTTAAATTGCAAATTGAATGTCAAGTTGCCAAATTCAGAAAGTCCATTCAGTGGTTTTTGCATGATGCCATAACAAAAAGAAAGAAGAATTTTGGGTTCAGAACCGTCTTAATACTCTTGATACCCAAATATGAATCTTTTTTATGCGATGTAATTATTACATTGATATGTGGACATATAATTTGATACTGAGATGGCCTACAACATATAAAAAAAGAGACATAAACTTTACTTATATATAATAAGTTATTTTAATATTGATAATTACAAAACTAAATTTTCTGCAGAAGAAAGTGAACTTGCTGCACCGTGGAAATATAACTACGGTAACTATGTCTCGCTATAACACCTTTCTTATTAAATAGGTTTAGGTAAATTTTAAGCGCGCCTTTGGTAAAATGTTTCATTCCATTAATCCAGTGATACACTCTTACAGTAGCTAAGGAAAAACATCATTACAATTTATAACCGATTGTGTCCTAGATGCTTGGGTATTTATGTAATAGGAAAATTCAATATTTACAATCAATATTATCCTCAATTACTCATCCTGTCAAGTATTTTTGGATATAATATATATATATTGATATATATCAATGACTGATGAAAATCAATGACTTCACAAATGGAAAGGGAAATTTTAAAATTCAAACTTCTGATTTACGTAGTAGATTAGATAATGTTTTTTAATCATTTTATTGGAGACCTACAGTATTAAAAAATACATTATAATTAGTGGTATTTCTTGAAGTTTTTGATAGTGTTTAATTAATGAAAATCTATTATGCCATTATAAGTTTTTGAAGGAAACTTCTTAACGCCCGTTTCGGAGGGGGCTCAACACAGAAAAGTTAAACGTCACGAAAGCTGGTAACAGAAGTTACAACTCTTCTCGTGGTTGCGCGGTTCGTATGCCCGTGAGCATAAGCGAAACAGTACCGGAGAATGAAAGTCACAGGCAGTGTACAACCTGTTTTGTCTTCGCTCTCTTATAATGTGTATATAATGAAGCTATTACGGGTATATTTAATTAACATTTACAAATATATTTTCCGATAGCATTTGTATTTAAGTTGATTTGTGTCTTGAGAACCACCTGATACACCCAACCTCACCGTTTCTTTTCCTTTAGAATTGTAATATGTATGTATTTTATTTTCATGTATATATTACATTTTTAAAATATTTTTGTACGTAATAAGCTTTATTTCTATCGGGTGTTCCATGACACCTCACTTTTTTTTAATCTCAATAGCCACCATCTAGATTCATTTAATATAAATCTAAGTCAATCACAAGAGTAGCCTAGATTTTAATCCAAAATATTTATGCACCACGTTTTATTTAAATCCACAAAAAAAAACTGCACCTTCTAGTCTAGAACATACAAGCATTTTATCATAAAAAAATTGCTGAATAGAGTTCAGTCTATATTCCCAATTATCGTGCAATCATTCAATTTTTGCTAATTGAGTACCCGACGCTGAGATAGGGCGACGTATGACACAAATTCCAAGACTTATCAACCAGAAATAAAAGGATCGTAGTATTAGGGGTATGCCTCAACAGCGGCGTGATTAAAGAAAACTTGATACAATTTTTCAGTTTCTGACATCTCGCTTATTTCAGAACATTCATATGTACATACATTTTTTTTATTATTCACCTAAGTATAGCGTGCGTCGCATTAGGTGCCGTTTCACACGGGCGCGTTATCGCGCGGGCGCAGGGAATTCGGGCATCTGACGATAACCGGGCACTTATCTGTCGCCGGAGCCCGGCCCGCGATTTATGAGCCGACGACGGAGCCCTCGGAGACGCCGTCCGCGGCCGGCGACGCGGGAATGTTTTGATAGGGAAGGCTTCCTTTGAAATATTATGAAGATTAACGTGAAATCGGGGTTGTCTTAGAATTTCCTAAAGTAAATCCAAATTATCGTAAAACGACCGCCTTTGAAAATCGTAGACTTTGATTTATTTTATTTTAACGACACTTCGAAATTGTAGAGCTCATTCTTATTGTAAAGTATGGTTCTAAAATAAAATTCTGTAGAATCGCCTGTGTAAACAAAATAGCACCAACGCAAACATTCAAATATCCTTAGACATTTTTTTTGTAATAATATTTTCGGATAAATTAAAAAATGTGTATACTATGTGATATGTAATTTATTATGTGTACCGCGAAAATTATCTAAGAATAAAGCATGTTAAATACAATGCACTATTCAAAAAAAAAAATATTTCTGTGGTTAAGGTTCTCTACAAGCTAGACCAAAATGATACTATAGAATTAAAAATTAATATACGGAAGAAATACGTACATTGATTGTATTATTTTAAATATTTTAAGTGGTTGTCATACAACATAATTTTTATGAAAACTTTTCTCTACTACATAAACTCATTCTCTACTACATAAAGGAGTTATTTCATCTCCTAATAAGTTTGTTCTGCGAGACAAGAATACAAATCGACGCAAAGTTATCTTACGTCCATATGAGGTACCGGTATTCATGTAATAAAATGATTAGCAGTTCAAACATAATCAAGAACTATTAAAATGCAACCAGGTGTACAGTTGTGTCGAATTCTCCCCGCATTCGGCGAGCTATGCAACGCAACGAAATCGACGTGTTTGAATTACTAAACAACCAACGGATCAAGTCGGATCAACTGTAAGCGGTCGCTACCTCATATGACGAATTTCAAATTGCTAAGAAATCCTAGGTATAAACACATTTATATAATAAAACATTAAAATATATGACATTTCACATTCCTCAACGATTATTGTCCTCAACTGCGACCCCTGATTAATACGGATTTATAAGAGTTGTGAGCAAATGATTTTACTTCTTTTTTTTCGGAATTTCCTACTTTGCTTTATTTGCAACAGTATTTTTAAATTATACATTATAACGACATAATGTTCAAATAAAAAAGAAATAAATAGACATCATAGATAATACTAAATGCGGGCAAATTATCTCACGGAATAGTTCATACAGTTTGTGCAGTAAACATTATTTGGTACTTAACTATTATATTTATTAATTTGTATATTTTTTATTTAAAAATGAGTGCAGTGCATTATTTTTTGGTGCCTGTCAAAACGATCGAATATTTTCAATTGACAATTAGAAAGAGTGAGAATTACTAAGATGTGAGAATGTTTTTTCATAGTCCCATTTAAATTATATGTTAGACTTAAAAAAATTGGAAAAAATCTGGTGATTTGATGGCTTACAATTCTTTCCTTTTTGATCGATTTTAATTTCGATTGCATTTTATATTTTCAAAAACAAAAAAATGTAATATTTGCAACACTAATCAACTGTACCTTAGTATGTGTTCTCAACACATTCGGTTTGCTTTGATTTGATTGGTAGTAAGCATTCATTGAAAAAACAAATTGAAAAATAATACTACGTAACAAATAGATTTTTTATTAATTTTACGCCTAGCTTTCTGTTCACTAAACTCACACGCTTAATTTCACAAGTTACTGCTTCTGTTTTACTAATGGCTCTACTAAGCATATTTGATACAAAGCTCGTTCAGTACTAACTACGACACTTATACATAGACCATTACTGTTATATAAAACCATCTAAAAATATTGTAAGTGAACGTACATTCTAGCGTGCAGTTCGTGCAGTTAGATCTGGATGCATTCAATTGGAAACGGAATTTTGTTATTGTAAAAGCATTTGATAATTTTATTTCAATACCTGAACAATCACAAATTTTAATAAGACAACATGTGCATACGGTATGTTTAGCGGTCTAATCGTAATAGTAATCGAAAATCCGCTGTATTATTCAATATCGACTTTGTACAACAGTTCACTTTGCGGCTCCTCAACTATCGCTTCTACTTAGTACATGTCCGCCCTAGACATTTCGTAGAACAAAACGGGATCGTGGGCGTGACAGGTCCCATTGTCATCCCTTCGGGCGGCCCGGGTCCGTACAAAGGGCGCAGGTAGCGAGGAGCGAGACTCCTGCGATGTGACGCGCGCCCCACGCGCGTTCTCTCTGCCACCCGGCGGTGAGCAGATGCACCAGATTGTCTTTAACGTTTAGTTTTTGCTTTTAAACCGAAAGATAAATCTCGATTTTCACCGCCTAATTTGTTACAATATGCATTTATGTTATTTCGAGTGTTATTACACCCTAAGACAATAAATACATATTTATAGTGTATTATGTTATTATTATTACATTTGAAAGATATAACTTATTAACACATATATAAAAATTGATGATAAATTGTTATCTTCGTCATATTTTATAACTTTATTAAACGTTTCTAACCTATCGAATGTTTTCGTAAATTAAACTTAAATAAATGAAATTCTAAGCACCTCCGGCGTGTGCCGTATAGATGAACACTCGATTCAGATTAGGAAAATGACCATTTATGATCAATTAATTGAGAATTGCGGAGAGGCGACTAGTCTTTCGCCGATTACCATCGACCGCTGCGCGACGAAGGATCGTCGGGCAGCGGCGCGTGACTAAGTCGCTCTTTCATCGCCGCCAACGGACCGCGAAGTGTTGGCCACTTTGTCACGCGGATGGATCTCTAAGAATCTCGATTTGATCAAATATTCCGGAATCGATAAACCGTAACGATAGCTCTTGTTTACAAATCAGAATAAAATATTTTTATTTGACATTCAGCGTTGAGTTGTTGGTGCTCGTATTCATATTTTTAGGAAAACACTATGCAATTTTTTTTGTCGTTATTTTATTGAAACATTTGTTGGTCACCGCTTTAGAACTATGTCAGTCATACATCTGACTGATCAGTAGATAAATGTGCATATCGGACGTAAGCTATGTAGCTTATGTCCGAACTTAACTAAACTTGGATTTCTTTTGTGTTAGATTTATTTATAATTTCAATCGGTTATAATTCTAAAGAAATATAATCTATATCTATAGAGATAGGTAACATAGATATTATAGTGATATTATATAAGATTTGTGTCATCTATCTCTAAAATTTTTAGTCATATTTTTAAGAAATATAGAGAAAAATGTGCATAAAATGATCACAAAGATCGGTACACATTTCTGAAAATATTGTTTCTAAAGAATAAGAAAAACAGTAATGCAAAAACTACTTAAAAACCAGACGATTACTTGTCGAGCCATGTGCAGTGTAGGGTTCCGTAGTAGACCGTCACAATATACCCACTTAGAAGAGGACTATTTTGTTTGATACAATAAACCCATTAATTGAGTTTACCGTTCGACGACTAATAACATCTAATGAAAAACTGGCCCATCTAGGACAGCTGTTAAGGGTGTTACTATTTTACATTTCCATTTTATTTTATTTTTTTTGTTTTACACAACCAACAACGTCATCTAAGTAATTTTTATGTTTAATTTTTATTTCTCCAAAGATATTTATTTACTCGAAAGTTTTCCTTTTAACTTCGTTACGTGTTCTACATATAATGATATTTTTTTTTATATATGTATATCCAATGACAACCAATTAGTTGGCCTGGGAAATTTGACTCTTACAAAAATTAGCACTTTAAAGCTTAATATTTCGCAAACGGATCCCTAAATCTAAAAGTGGTGTTCACCGGCCCCCAATGTTCTTGAATGAACCATCCAGCAACATCCCACACCACGTGATGGACGAGAAAAAAAATCGTCTACACTTTATGTGTATGGGAGTTACCTTAAAACGATTTTTTTCAAAATTGTATTCTACCACTTCGTCCACATGATTAATATGTATGTCCATACCAAATTACAGCTTTCTTGTGCTAAGAGTCTCCGAGCTAATCCGCGGATAGACAAATAGACGGACTGACGAACCGGCATAACAAAACTATGAGTGTTCCCTGTTTACAACGGAAGTCTAAAAATAGACAAGGTATCGAACACTGCGTAAAAATACGACGACTGGAGTTAGAGAACTCCATTTAATTCATTTGAATAAAAAAATTCGACGCAATAAAATATTTTTTCAGTCAGTTACAACTATAAATGTATTTGTATTATTATATGTTTACACCCCAACTGATTAATACTTCAATATTAACGTAATCGCAAAAGGCGGCGATGACAATTCGTTTAATATAATAAAACACGTCTGCCGTTTATAGTTGTTAATAGCGATTAAAAATAATAAAAAGTTTAATAAACCTTAATAATTTTGAACTGAGTTAACAAAATCAAATTTAACCGCCGGACACAAGGGTGGTTTATCAGACACAAGTCTGATCCAACTACAACCCCGTGTGGCCCAACCGCTGCATCCAGGCGCGGTGTCAGATAACGTGTTTTACACTCTATGGTACAGGTTGTCTCGTACCTACATCGCTCGTTGGGGAACTAAGGACGCATTATTTACGGTTCAGCTACTGACGACTACAATACTAACTTTATGAAGAAATACTAAAATAAGAAATAAAAAGTACTGAATAGTTTTCGTTTGAAAGAGTTTTTATTTGCGTAGCATGAAACAAATCGTCCATCGCATTCACGTTTGAAATAATTCACCTACACCGGCTTTAGTAGAAAGTTTTTGTACGCAAATTCTTAGAGATAAATTAGAATAAGGCTTACTCTTATAATCGTACGTTTTGGTTATCTTCTAAAGCGAATTCGAATGAACCGTTTGACTGAATATTGAACACCTCAACTATAGAAACGTAAAAACAATTATTCTTACTAAACACACACGTATACGCTCACCAAACTGTACATTACATAAACGACGGCACACTTGCAAGTACACGATTTGTAATTTTAAACAACTTTACACAATTCATAAATATGAAAACATATAATTATACACTTCTAACGCCGTAACACTTTCCCGGTAGCGTCGTTTCAGAATTAAAACTGTTCACACACAACACTAGTATCGAATCCAATACAAAACTCAAATGTTAAAAACGGGAGACGAAACATTGACTTTTTTTTTTCGAACCTATATTTAAAGTTTTCCAACGATAGAGTATTATCACCGACGCGAAAGGGACGTGCATTTAGTTCGACACGCACCGACGTAGTGCGACCGACGGGCCGGCGGCGCGGGGCGGCCACGTGAGGTTGCTGTTTACCAACGCGCCGTAGCCCTCGCTCGGAGAGAAAAAAAAAACACAAAAAAAAATTAACTGCCATTACGTGATTTTAGTTTATGGGCACGTTTCGGCTTTGATGTGTTGTTGAGCATCCTTGAAATTATTTTGCTGTGGCCAGTAAAAGGATGTGGATATCTTGTTACTGAGCTGTGGATCGAATACCCTAATTAAATTCACACCACTGAATTGGCCAACTGGTTGTTTTATCCATGGTCAACAGCGATTTTGGAAAATAGTTAATAGTTTAAGCTTAATTCGAACCAGTACAAATAACAGTTGTTATAGTCGTATAACACTGTATTATTTATTTAACTAGCACCAAAAAATTTCGACGAAATTTCAATTTAAAACTAGACATTAAAAACATAATTTTACTATAACTAAACATAGTAATAGTATAATTAAACACATCCAGAGAGTTCACACTTATCAAAGGATATTTTATACATAAAATCTAAGTAAATCCTTCTCTCATATTTGGATCGCAACACATGTTGTATTCTAAGATAAAAAAAGCTGGACTATCGCTCTTTAAGTAAATAATTACTAGTGGTAAAATCGATGTTGTACCCGCCCGACGTGACCGCAAGCGCATATAACTGGTGCACGAATACCTTAACAGAAAAGTTTGCATATTTTTACTGCATGCAAGTATATAATATATGCACATGCTTACTATGGTATACGTCAATAGTTTAATAAACAAAAAAAAACTAGTTTTTTTCTATGAAAAGAAAACGCCGTTTTAACTGTTATCTATTGTTGTTATTGTAGTTAATCCATTTTTCATTACCAATCATCAATCTTTTCAAAAACGGTTCGGTTTCATTACGTTTCAATAGAGAATCGCAAATGAGTTGACGATTCATTAGATTTCTTTCAGTGAGCTCTTGTGGGACCCAAGTATCGAGCTTTCTTCAAATGGGTCAAAACTGTTTTGTGGTCAATCCCCAGCTCTTCAGCTATGTAGTAAGAACTAATATGCCGATTTTGTTCCACGTTTTGCTAAATGGCGTGGACTTCGTCCATAACAGGTCGGTCTGAACGAGGTTTATCTCTGACATCAAAACTACCGAACTGGAAAACGCTTCAAACAGTTTTATGCTACTCTTACCAACACCGCATTAGGTCCATAAACGTCAAAAAATTTTTTCACGGCTTGTGTCACATTTTTCCCTTTTTTGTAATAAAACTTCAAAATGAATCGAATTTTTACGTTAGATTCGTTCATTTTGTTTGACATAAAAACAATAGGAAAATCGCGGGAAACCCTTTTTTTTTTGATCTCGTATATTTAATGGTATTAAAACTAGCCAGATACAAACAGCACAATCAAAGAGATTCTACTGTAACTTTTTACTTATGTAATACAAAAAACCTTTTTCCCCAATCTAATATTTGTTCTGCCTTTCATTAACGATTTGAGTCAGGAAAAATTCATAAAATAATAACGGACGTATTTAACATTCCTTTTTTAGTTTTGTCTTCAAGTCTCAGAATTAGGTGAGTAACACTATTATGGTAGAAATAATATCAGCCCGTGTTAGTTTTTTATGGTTAAAGAGAATGTTGACACATGCCGGGGCGTTAAAATTAGACATTAAAAATTCTATGGCCGCAGCAGCGTAGAACGTCAAAAAATGTATTATAATAATTAGAAGGAACAACTCGAAGCATAAAATATAATAAAAAAAGACAAGTGGTACGTTGTATAGAATAATATTTTGTTATAAACAAATGCCCTTTTCGAATCTTTTTTTATGGTTTTATCGCACTCTACAATAGGACCTTTTTCTTATAATTTCTATCAGCTTATCTATTTTTTATTTACAACCGAAATGCAAAAATTGCGTTTCCGTCACAGTTATAGACTATAATTTGCAGGGAAAATAAATATTAATTATTATTATGTTGCGACTTCAATGTGCTGAAAAGTAAGACTTTGTGGTATTAAGATATCCATACGATTGGATAAACTAACTATTTCGGAACCCAAGATCAGAACCCGAATCGGAAATCAACCTCGAGGTCGGAACAAGATAAACTTATTTTTCTACGTTCATCTGAGCAGTCACTATGAAGATAATATTTTCGTTTATAGTAATCGAAAAATTACTACCTTAATTATACATAAAAACATGCCGCATAATACACATATTTTTTTCCAATAAATTATATGCACTTGAGTAAAATTCAGAAAACGTAGTTATGTCACGTATTATTCAGATGCTCAGGGACGGATGCCTGCAAACTCATAAGTACAGGTGCGACCTGTCTTAGGTTCCAGTCGTCCATACTAATTTCTATTGTTGGAGTACCCCAGAAGTAATTTTATGGTTTTATCGCGGATGAAATAAAAAATTATTATTATTACAATATATATATATATATATATATATCTCGCGAATACACCGGCAGATAATAATAGAGTATGATCCTCCCACGCCGGAAACAAAGTACTTAACGATTGCGCCACATACGAACTCACAAGCTATACGCCGTACAGCCTAAAGTATTAAGCCTATTGAAATTCAAATGTAACACACATCGATAAATGGACACCGATAGAGCGATCGCGGAACGAGGCCGTGCGTGCGGCTGAGCGATAATTTGACAGCCCCAGTTTCACTCTTTCCACCGCGGTAAGTGATGGCGATACGGCTTGTATCGGTGTCATTGACCTTATTGAAAACACAACAAAGCAAAGGGTAAACGATAAAAATGAAATGTCTCAAGAAATTGTTACAAATATTTTTACGTTAGAATAGCATCGATATTACATGATTCGTATAGTAAATTGTCACTATTGATCGGTGCTGCATTTGAAAGTATTTTTGTGGTAGTCTCAGAGTCACTTTTCAGAACACAGAAAAAAACAAAGCGGTCACGTTTTTAGACGGTAAGCATATGTATTTTTTTTCATTGAACTACATGGTAGAATTGTGCTGTGAAATAAAGCACTAATGGAGTGGAGTGAAGTGTGAATTCTAGAGAGAGCATGCATGGTCCCTTTAACGTATCGTTCAAAATAAACCAATATCGAAACGCATCCTAAATCCACTAATCAAAACTTCACTTAAATATAGTATAGTAACGAAGTCAACCGTACTAAACTAATTACACTTGTATATTTATGCCCCCCACATACTTTTCGCATTTCGTTTTCCTTCATATTATAATCATATTTTAATTAAATAAAATTTTGGGTTAAAAATATAAGCAATTTGTAACATTAACGCGAGCACATGCCACAACTATATACTTCGGTTCCAGTGGCCACAAAAGAAGCGACAACAAAAATAAGATTTCAAAACTATATACAGCTAAAAAGTAAAAAACGGAACCCTATTATTACCGGGTCCATGATGTTTGTCCGTCCGTCCGTGATAAGCCTCTATCCTACAACGAGATAAACAATCAACTTTTAACGAATCGTATGTAATGGGGTACAATTCTGACAAATCATGAAGTATCAAAAATTTCAATCCTTCTTATGCAAAATTGATGACTGGAGCACTATGCGTTTCGGTTCGATTCGAATAACAAAAATTTAAAATCAATAATATAATAATAAAATTATTATCATTATTATTTATCTATTTAATTGATACTTGACGCTAAATAAATCCATAACGTTAGTTAGTATATCTCCTGCACTAGGTGTTAACTACGACATTTCTCACACAGCATCGCTGTACACATAAATATATAATACACCTTTACCATGTGCAGAGTAAGGAATCATTATCACGCAAATGCTATTGACGATTTCATTTATGAAACCACAAATATTATTAATCTCTAAATATATAAAAAATTTACTTCATAGAGATAATCGACAGCCAATTTAAAACAAAAGCCTATATTTCGTGTGTAGCTCTCTTAATATTAAAACGAGTTGATAAGTGTGAATTGTTTATCATAAAAGTTTCCATTTTACGCAAAACGAACTTCATGAAAGCAGATCGATGACACATGAGCTGTTACCAGAAACGAAACCCTAACACAGTAAGAGACAGTAAAAACGGACCACATCATTGGGTAAATACTCATTTGATTTCGTATGAAATACGGTCAGAACTTGTAACCGGTTTTCTTTCCTTATTTCATTGTATTGCTTTATAATATTAATATGTTAGGTAAGTAATTATGTTCTAAGAACCTACGTGACAAATTCATATAATAAATCAACCTAATATCAAACAGCTCGATGAATACTATTACTTTTTCCCTTTGCAACGAAATTCCTTGTAATGAAAAAGATACACACATATATATATATATATGAGATTTTAACTTCGATCAAATGAGACTCCCTGTTCGGGACGTTATCACCGAATTGGTGACGACGGCCGTTGGCAGCCTCCAAGCTGCATTGGATCAGAGCGAAAGTCCAAGCAAACGATCTGAATCAAACAAGATTATGGAGGGTATGGTTCAGCAAGCGATGACACGATAAAAATGTGAAACAACAATATTTACAATATTAAAACACAGTCAGCACGGTACAAAGTGAAAAAATTTGCTAATCAACATGATGGTATCACAGTTGGTCATTAGTCCGGTTCGGACGGCGCAAGTGGTTTAACACGTTTCGTGGCCTACGATGCAAATGTCACCTAACAAACACAAGATCGAAATATAAAGTAACATCATCTGACCAATAGGTTTTAAAATTATTAAAAATAAAAGTGTACTGATCCACCTATGTATGTATATTATCGATATAAGTTTGTTTGGAATGAATCCGGTTGAGTTAAATACGTGTTCACTTTCTAAAAAGTAAAAGTATTAAAAATATATGCAGTTTTTATAAACTGGTTAATTTCGAGTGGAAATGCTTTTGAGACTTTCAAAGTAGGTGGGGATTATTCTTGCTATATTCGCCTATGTTGTGAGGCTACGAGACCCCGAGTGTCCCGAGAAAAGTTTTTCGATTGAATTCACAACAAATGAACCTTGTTTTGTTGAAAATAGAATTATCAGTATCACATATTTATGGGCCTAGAAATAAATAACAAATACTTCGTCAGTAAAGTAATGTATGAAATGTGTTGTGCAATCAGTGTGAATATTATTACTTAGTTATTACCCATGAGAACATTATTATTAAAATATGTAATAAATTTACATATATTATTACAAGAGAAAGATAGAAGGTTTAACACTAAATAAATTTACGTACCATAACAACAACAACAACAAGAACGTTCCATCTTTCGGAGCTCACTGAAACGATTTCCGTAAACACTTCTTCTCCACACTGACAGACTTCAAAACGTTTTTTTTTTTCTTTCAGCTCGGTTCCACGAGTTCGTTTAAAACTGGCCAGCTTTATTACACCTCACACAGGAAACTGTACACAAACACATCCTTTTGCTCCATAATTGAAGCGTAAACAGAATGAAAACGTGTCGGATGTTACGACGCACGACGCGCGAACGATGAACGAACGGCAAAAATAAGACATGGAAATCATTCACTTGGAGTGAGTCACGTCAGCCGTGAGCGCGGACGGACACGTGGGTGCTGATAATAAATAAGTCGTTACGTGATACGCAAACAGGTGTATCTTGAACATAGACAAACATACAATAAAATAAACGTAATTGGCAGGTAAGTTTTTTTTTATAGCATTTACGAGAGGCTTACCGAACGTGCGAGCCACCAGAAA
This sequence comes from Eumeta japonica, assembly GCA_005406025.1. NCBI lineage: Eukaryota > Metazoa > Arthropoda > Insecta > Lepidoptera > Psychidae > Eumeta > Eumeta japonica. Next base: position 410,632 of record BGZK01000227.1, read on the forward strand.
CTAGATGGTCACCGCCGCCCACGGACCCTCGCCACGATCTCGCCGCCGATACGTTTAGTGGACCATCCATTCATTTTTTATGAGGGAGATGATCTAAAGTCGTATGGAGTCGGATGGAAAAAAATATGTAAAGAAACGAATAAAAATGATGTAATTTCGAAGTTTGTTAACATTTTCGAATAATGAAGCAACGTTTAATCGAAAAAAATAAATTTTTACATACATTTGTCATTTCCATTTTCTGTGTAATTTAATTTCATTTAATTCTGTGTAATTGTGTAAATGTAAATCTAGAACAGATCTTAGATCAAAGATAAGAAATAGTACTTAATATGGAATATTTTCAAAACTTAGTGCAACTGACACTGTTCAATGCCTCGAAGATGTAATATATATGAGCACGGAATAAGTTTTTTCTTTGCGTAATGTCATGATAACCTTATAAAACTTTTTGGTTATGGATCAAAATATTCATGGCAATCTCATAGATTTCAATCTCAAAAACTTTTCAATGAAAATATGCTTACAAATGGCAGTCTCTAAGTTTATTTCTGACAATAAAGCTCGGAAAAACCTGAAGTAAAACATAAAATACAAAGTACAAATCATACAAAGTGATTTGAGGGCAGATAGGCAATTTTTCTTTTAGTTTCCATAGTTTCCTTAATAATCCTATAATTGTTAAAAGTTGAAATGACTACCATTTGGCTATATTAGATTAAGAGTACAATGCAATTGCTCGAATTAAACAGTTTATACCAACACGATCCATCGAATAATAAAAATTACATTAAAACATGTTAAAATATGAAACAATGTGTACGGGATATTAATCGTATGTCTGACTAATACCTGTCAGATCTTTTTTAGTTCTATCGCAACGTCCACCACATATCATTTCCGATAAAAGCACGCATATGAGTCAAATATCTAGAACGATAAAGAACAAGCTGTATTTACGTACACCACGTAACGTAACCAACGAACTAAGTTTATACATAATTTAATTGGCGCTGATCTATTCCTATCATCAAAGTTCTCCTTTTGAAGAACGTGATCCTAAAATATAAAATTAGAATTCAGTGTTCGATCTGTAATGACCAACATCGACTTCAATCGTGTTACTTATCCCTCTGCAGTAGCAATTGAATATTTTTAACTTAATCATAATTTAGGCATAATCGAAATTATTAAGTATCAAAAATTCAATTCCTAACGCGTACTAGACGTAATTATTAAATACAATCGTATTAGCGGCATCAAAACATTAACAAGCAGCGCATTAATAATTTACTGGTATTAAAACATTCGTTACATCATAATTTACTTAGCTACCGCATAATAAATGCTTCCGGCATGATGACAATTTTTAATAATACCCATATATTATACGGTATAAATTTAAAATATTAAACGCGCCCGTGTCCTCATTACGTACGCACGAAGCGGCACATCTGCATTGCCGGCGAACGCGAGAATATTTCTGGCACGGAGCTGCTAAAATCAGGTCGGACGCCGGCGACACGGGACCGAGGCGTCGTCCCTTCGCGATTTATGAATTTTTTTCGGCAGTATTCGGGCCCTCGTCGACGACCGACGATACACAAACCGACTCGACGGCAGCCGCACAAAGTTCACCTCAGCGGGTGATGCTCCATCCCTTGCGCTGTTATTGTAATCGCAAGATGGTTATCACCGAGCCGCATCGCCTGATTTCACATTGAATATTTTCGATCTTTGATGCAGCGATTTTTCTGTACTTAGATCGGTTAATTTTACGGAACTACAACGACTGAACGAGGAACTTAATGTTATATTCATTATAGTTTTTTTTTTCATGTTCATTATGGTATCATTCTTCAGCCACACTAAAGCCAACGACGTTCGCCTATTTTGGGACAGTTTGTTTTAAGTTTCTATCCATCCGACCGTCGACGAATTAAAAAGAAGCCAAAACACATAACTTGAAGCAAGTAATGTAAGCTATCGAACGAATCAATTTCATATAAATTCGTGAAAAGGTATAGCGTGCTTTTTCGATTTTCTTATAAAAACGCGGTTGCCACCGGCATCCTTGTGTTTATGCGCGCAGAGTCTAATACGTGATACACGGCCGGTCCGCTAGCCGTTTTTACAATGACTTCCACGAAAATCGTATAAGGTGCACGGCACGTGCCCGATATGAAAGCCGTTCGCGAAGAGCCTCGACGAGTTCTAACCGAGAGACGATCGGAATATGAGATGAAAATCCCGCGAGGAAGGGTGGGACGTGTTTTTAAAAGTTATGTGCGTGCGCGGATGAGATGCGAGTTCATTTTCTACCCAAATAGTATTATTATTTGGATGGAGATAGGAATGTAATTGGGTTCGTGAAATGTTTTCATAGTTTTTGAATAAATCTTACATGAAAACAAAATGAAATAAGGAACACAGACATGCATATGGTAAAAATGAAATGAAAGTAAAGTGAAATTTTGTAATTTTACCTAATTTTTGAACATTTTTGCGTATTAATTATTTTTCCGTTTATTCAAATAATTTATGATTGATGCATGTACCGTATAAAACTAAGAAAGTACTTAGAACGGCGATTTCAATTTAATATTATTTTATTTTGAGTCTAAAAGTAGTCTATTCAAATACATACCTATACCTTTAATCATATTCGTTATTTTTTTGACTAAAACAATTCTTAAAGAAGTTCACTATCGATAAACTTCTGTTTGCCGTCATTGTCAATTTATTATTGACTGACTATATTTTCTACGAATGTCCCTGTATTTTATCAAAAAATGACGTAAGACCTTGACAGTGTATTCTACGCAATTGAAGAAATCGTAGACGTGAGTAATTCTTCAGATATGACAATTACAGGAGTCAATAATGTTAGTCGGCGCCCTAAATCTTTTGCGTGGACTATATAATGGATGTATATATAAGTGAATCAAAATCCATTTTAATTACATGTCGAAAATTAACATAAACAACTAGAGATTTTCCAAAAGGGCAGTCAAAGAAGTAATCTGACCACTAATCAAAAATCAAACAGAGAGCTCCTTTACGTCTTTACCCCTAAAGGATTTCCTAGCCTAGACCAACACATCGAAACACATACTAAGTTGAACACTGCAATTCTACACTCAGGGATAATTCCGAGTATGTACCTTTCATTGAAAAGTGAAGTGTTTTTTAAAAAAAAATCAGTAAATCCCAAATGGTGTCCCAAATGAACATGAACAATTGTGAATAGATAAATTCCCTAATAAATTTTATTATATTTCTTATTAATGACGTTTGTTACTTCCTGAAAGTTTCGATGTTTTTTTATCAAATAGATGGTATGCAGTGACCTTATATGTATGTCACTAGCAACAATTTATCTAATTGTGCAAAAGCGATCAATCATATATTGAAAGAAATCTAAATTTACTATAGAATTATAGTATTTTGTTTATGAAATCAGTCGCGGGTCGTTCAACTGTTGATTGCATTGTCTGTGCTACAAATAGTCTTAGATGGTAACTTAGTATTGCCTATGGTGATTACATCCTTAATGTTTTAATTAAATAAAAATTTGTCGATAAATAATTTTGATCTATATGTATAGTCGCTATAAATTATAAATTGAAGTCATTCGGCGCGCTGAGTTTATATTTTTTCGGGTTAATCTCAGAAATTATACTACGGGCTTTCATACCATTCTCACTAAGAGAAAGAGAGACCAAAATATGTACCTAGAAATCTTATAGATTATAATTTATGAACACTGGGAGAAAATAAGCTACCAGTATATTTGTGATTTAAGTCGGAAAAATCATTCCTTCTGAGAGCTTTCGTGGTGTGCGTTGCGTAAACACTGGCAACTACTGAGATTAGAGCGTTCAAACATACAAATTACTTCTCCACTATTATAAGAGGAATGTGACCTTTTCATGTTTACTTTTAGTGCACTCTTATAACGCACGAAATAAAGGTTAATATCGCAGCCTCCATCCATCAGAAGTCACTCGGTTATATATAAATTACGCGTGGGGAGCTGGGACAGGTCATTAGTAGTACGTAGGTCACACTTAAAATTTCTAGAGTTGGCCACTTAGAAACTTTAAAATAATAAATCATGTTTAAATTAAAAAGTCGAAACTTTTTGCCAACCCTTTTATGCATATTGTAAATGTGTCACATGTTTTTACAAATTGGCGGCAAAAAGTAAAATCTTTGTCTAACGTCGATATGAATTCAACGCAAGACAATTTTCGAGCAATGATTTTCTATGAATTTCTTTGTCATTTAAACCAACAAGAAAGTTATAGGAGACCACGGTTGTTGGCCTTTCATGATGAAGCTCCAACCCTTGCCACAATTTATAACGCGTTTAACTAGTTCAAATGTGGTCGCACTAATCTAATTGACGATCTGCGTGAAAGACGTCCTTTTACGGCGACGACCGAAAACAACATCAATGCTGTGCGGCTTATGATAGAGACTACAAAAGTGTGACCTACTGGCAGAATCGGGCAAGCTTAGGCATCGGTATGTATATGTATAGGCAACATCTATGATGAATTTTTGGCGGTCAGGAAGCTTTATACTCGACGGATACCTCATAATTTGACCGACGCTCCAAAACTTCGTCGTATTAATTGGTGCCGTGAAATCATGCAAAGATTTGCTGATGGTGACTTAAATGCTGTGTGCGACATGGTTAGGTGACGAAAGCTAGATTTACTGTTGCAATCCCGAAACCAAAAGACAGTCTGCTCAATGGGTGTTCCCTTTCGAGGAGTTACCTACTAAAGTAAACGAGGTCGAAACGTCGGAAAATGAAGGTGGCCTCTTTCTTCGGAATGACAAGTCATTATGCAACAATTGTTTTAGAAGATAAAGAAAAACAGCCACTACAGACTAGTACACTAACAATTGTTTGGTTCTTATTTTGCAAAAAGACCTCGCAGTAGAATTCTCATTTCACCGTACGGTGCCTAACGTTTCACCATATACCGCTATACAAACAACTAACAATTTAAGAACGTTAGCTATATAAATACTGGCATAAAAAACTGGCATAAAAGAAAAGGAAAATACTGACCTAAAATAAAAGAAAAACTTCGAGGAAAGTGGTTTACGGACACCGAGGAAGCAGAGGCTCTGTATGAAAAGGCAGTCAAAACGACATCTTAGTGCGAATGGGCAATGTTTCTCTCAGTGGTTTCATCGAATGCTATTAAAAAAAAAAACAATAACATAACAACAATTAGTAACAACAACTTGCCAGTTTGTTCTTTTTTTAATTTTCTGAGTACTTTCAGTTTGTCGCACAATAATATTAATATAAACTACATAACTCTGAAAACTACAACACACCAGCAGACTTTTACAACTAACAATATATACATGAACAGAATAATAAATAATTCATCGTTTTGATGTATGTATAAAATTCAGTTTCTTCTTATTCAAACCAGTATGTGAATTTAAATCCAAGTTGCTCAATCGGTTTCAGCTATCATCGATTTAGCCTATAATACCAATCGTGGTAATGTCCGGCATTTTAGATTCCATCCTGAAATAGCCGCAACGAACTGAGTGCAGTGTTTTATTTGCCCGCACAGGATTGGATGCAAGCGATGGGACGCAGCGCGAGCGCCGGATAACGGTCAGGCTGCCATTAATCTTTATATCCGTTTCTTCGACTTTCGTTTCTTTTTATACGAAAATATCGCATCGCATAGAGTGTGAAATATTGTTTGATGGATTTATGCGCGTTTTCACTTTATTCCGGCGTTGTATTATACGATTGAGAAGTGTTTTGAATATATTTCAATACATTTGAAATATTGATTGCTTTTTAACAACCATGTATATTTCTTAAATTTTTTATAATTAAGCATTTTCATGTTATTTGCCCTCTCTTCTGAGAAATAGACCTGATTGTGTAATAAAAAAAATAAAACATAATATTTTTAATGAAACTTATATTTGTGTTATCTCTCTATCCTAGTGGAATAAGACTAAGGGCTTCATCCACGACCTTCTTCTTAACCTCGACTGTGACAAGAAATTTTTTTTTATTAATTTTAAATTCAAATTCATATTTTAAAAGTGGTTTTTTGTTAGAAGTTAGTTTGAAAGTCTTGAACGAAACCCTAAGAATAATCATAAAATAGTATTGATTGTTCATAAGGTAAAACTATAGAGGGTTTTTCGTGAATCAAATAGGCATTAACTCCATTTTATCGGACGTTCCGCAACAAAAATGTATTAAAAAAATCTATGCGTTCCACATAAATAAGCAATTTTATACATATTTTCTATTTTTATATTGAAAACAGATTCCAATCCAAGACTCTTAAGCCACCTATACTCGGACGGTAATCTAACAAAGAATATTAAAGAAATCAAATCGCAGCACTGGTTATACTATATTATGATAATCAGACCTTTTAATGTTTCTCTGTAGAAATAACATCAAAATGCGTCATACCGTCAAATAGTCGACTGTTAGAAATCTCTATGGTACAATAAATAATACGTCAGCGGCTGCAGATACCGTTTTAACAAAAAAAAAATAATGGCAATTTATTTTCGGACTCAACTTGTTACTAATTAAAAGAACAATACTCTTGTTACTGGCCCTTGATAGTTTTGAGAGCGTAAAATTTAAATACTTTTCCTCCAGATGCCGATAAGAGATCTGTCTTAAGATAATACCAAAAATACGATCTCACTCAAATTCACGGTGGCACGTAAAACGTCGACGAGTGAATGCTTGCTTACCTGGAACAAAATAAAACTGCAATTAGTACAGTAAATGTACATGAAATTATTCGAACGCCTTAATGGAACTATGAGATTGATAAAAATAGTTAAAATTTTTACCTATTTTATTTTCATCTTTATAATAAACTATTTCCTTCCCGATTCTGGTCCCGGAATAAAAAAACAAATTAAAAAGTACAACGAGTCAGTCCATAGAAATTATCTCGTGTTACCCGATAGTAATTCAGGCAGCCCAAAGCCGCCCAAATATTGATTGAGAATTAATATACAAAGGAACCAATACTTTATAATACGCGAATCGGATTGCACTTTTTACTTTCTCGTTTTATTTAATGTAGTTTATATGTAAATATGTAACTATTTAAAAGAATTTTCTATTTTAACTTTTGTATCTTTACTTATTACACTAATTCGGAGCAGCACGTTCTTATTAATATTTTTAATAAATAAGGATGTTAAAAACAAATATGAGCATACATTTGTATGTAACGTTACTCGTAAGCATTAGATATTAATTAAGTCTGGGAATTTTTTTTTCCGTATTTCACAAGTAAAAAGTTACAGTAAAATCTATTGTTTGTGCTGTTTATATCTGGCTAGTTTTGAAATCATTAAATAGATGACACTTAAAAAAAAAGAAAAAAAAGAGTAAAAAATGGTGTACCGCCATTTTTCTATTGTTTTCCTATTCACAAAAATGAGTGAATCTAACGTAGAAATTCGATACACTTTGAATTGTTATTACAAAAAAGGAAAGAATGCGACACAAGCCGCGAAAAAAATTTGTAAGGTTTAGGTAAGAATAGCACAAAATTGTTTCAAACGTTTTCAGTCCGGTAATTTTGATGTCAAAGATGAACCTCGCTCTGGTCGACCTGATATTACGGAAGAAGTCGATGCTATTTTACAAAACGTAGAACAAGATCGGAATATTATTTCTAACGCCGTAACTGAAGAGCTAGGAATTGACCACAAAACAGTTTTGACCCCTCTGAAAAAAGCTGGATATACAAAAAAGCTCGATAATCGAGTCCTACATGAGCTCACTGAAAGAAATTTAATGAAGCAAGTACTCATTTGCGATTCTCTATTGAAAGATAATGAACCGAACCGATTTTAAAAAGATTGATCACTGGTGAGGAAAAATGGATTACCTACGACAAGAACGTGAGAAAAAGATTATGGTCAAAAGGCAAAAAAGCATCACAGACTATACTAACATACGCATTAACTCGCAATAAGTTGATACTATGTGTATGATAGGATTGAAAGGGCATTATTCATTAAGAGCTTTTATAGCCGGGCAAAACCATCAATTTGGATTTCTACTGCCAACATGAGACTCGAGCAAGAATTAGACAAAAAACGGCCGGAATCGATCAACAGAAAGTGTATGGTTTTTTCATTATCATAACATCAGACCATAGACATCTTTATCCACTCAGCAACTTGGGGACTTGTCCCTTTCAGTTATTGCAACTGGCTGAAGGTTGAGCGATGATGATGATGATGATGAAGTGTTTGAGTTGTATCTACATGCACTTTATTTTTTCATCTAATTATACAAAAAAGTACGATATTAATACCTCCTACTAAATATAATCTCATAACTATTAGAATTTCAAGTAAAAATTTATCTCAGAATTACTTTTCAAAACATTTTATTTTGCGTCTCCTGCAAAATTTCGTATTTGTAGTTACACCCTATCTGCATGATGCCATCAATATACAATAAATTCATAGACTGATAAACCTTTTTTTTTGACGATCGTAGTCCAATAAAAAACACTTGAAACGACAAAAATAATATATTTACAGTAGGAAATGACAGGAGAAGGTTATTTTGTATACACGTGCTCTTGTATACAGGTACTCTTATATTTTTACATAATCGTATTATCTATAAAGTCATCTGTCACTCTTAAAAGATAAAACCGAGGCCGGTGCACTAGCCATGTATCCATGTACCATAACAATAGCTCTACAGTTCAATGTCAGAGAATAAAGTGCTAATGCGGCCTCTCAGCAAAGTGACTCACGCGTAATAAGTACTCTGAGTCACTCCACCCCACGCTAGCCGGCTAAATTGTAAACACTCCTCTTACAGAGAAGCACTTAATTATTTGGAGATTTATCAAGTGAGTCGGTTTATAATTAAAGTTATGAATTATGATTTATTTGGCTAATTCTTCCCAACTAAAATAAACACTGTTATGAATAGCATCGTTGGCGATCTCTGGCTGAGTAGGGAGGTCGTAATGGAAAGGAAGGAGGCTAGCGGGGGTAAGCACACGTAAGAGTATGGATGAGATGTGGAAGTATTCGGCATCAACAAAGCGACGAGACAACAATTTTGGTTAATCTATTTACATAAACAATTACTGATATACCAAATTCGTTGTCTGGTTCTTTTAATTCTGGTAGGTATTTTTTTTTTGGCAAAATTTAATAAAAAATTTTTTACTAAGAATGATAGTTAAAAAATTTTTTGCTATTTTCATATCGATGCAGTGTTTCATATCACTCGCTATTGAACTGTCACCATCTGTTCTAGAGCCGTCAGGTCGAAATCGAGCTATCGAAGTCAATTCATAGAATCATATAACAACACTATAAGAGTCGCGGTGGCGGAGTGGTCAGGGCGTTGCTTTTCAGCGTGGAGGACTCAAGTCCGAGTCCCTTAGTCTGAGAAGGCAGATTGTAACGGGACGATGTTCTGGAATGGGACCTAAACAAGGACCCACTTACAATTACGACGAGACAACGGTCGTGGTAAATTATTAAACAATAACATAATTTTATTATTACATCAATGTGGATGATTTATGAAAATGCACCTACCTGATTTGAAGATGTGAAATTAAATACTTTCGGTTTAGCTGGACATTAGAAATTATTACAAAGTCACGCGTTGTCCAAGAAGGGTAAGGTTTTATTTACTCTAGTAGGTTAGTACTTAATACGTTTTAATTATTTAATAGGTCAGCCCGAGCCATGCTCAATCACCATGTACGTCGTTTGAAGGTTACACTGTTTCTACACTTTAATTTTCTATGTGAACTTTCTGGACGACCTGAGATACAAAGGAAAATTTTCGTTTTGCAACTCTTCTTTTGTGATTTTAAATGGATTAACTGTTCCACTCATAACAATATATTTTAAACAGTACTAAAAGCGCTACCTTCCAATTATATGGTTAACTCCTGTCTATACACCATGGTACGTTTTCATCTGACTCTGTCAATTTAAGAAAATCAGTCAAGAACTCCATGCAACTAAATGTCAAAGGGTCGGCGTCGACAGAGCCGCGACGTAGCAGGGCATGAGCCACGTCGCCAGGGTCCATTTCTCGCGTTTGTCGTGACCATGTACGTATTGCCACGATGGAATTTAACTATTGTAAAAATATACTAGCAGACGTTAGCGCCTTGATCGCCGTTGCCGATTGCAGAACGGGTCCTATAATTAGGGTCTCCGTTTACGAAAAAAGAAATTTATGTGAGTGCGATAAAATGGTAGAAAAAATAAGAATAGTAAAATACTACGTATTAATTTTCTTGTTTTTCAATAGTGTCGGTAACCCTAGCTATCAGATAATGAATTTTCTTTGTAATGATTGTCTATGACTACGTAAATAGAAAAGATACATTAAATGTTCTTTTGAAAATATAGCCTAATAGATCCCAGTTATAGCTCTGACTTATTACGTGAATTGTGTAATTTTTAATCTACACGTTTCCTACGTGACAGTGCTACACATACTCAAAAAAATTAATTATAGATTTAATGTTATATACATATTAAAACCGGTCAGTTAGTTTCATTGGATATCTAGATTGTCATATCACTTATTGTAAAAAACGCACACGCATAGAAACCCTCTTTCGATGACGAAAACAAAGCCACAAACGTATCTACCCCATTGCGTTGGACAACACGAGAAATCTGTTGGCAACACGTAACCTTTCAGTTACGTGAGCTAAGCTTTCAAAGCCATTATCAACAACGAATTATCCGTTTCACTTCTATATAAAGCTTTAACGTTTTGTTGTCTTGGAATATTATTAAAACTACAAATATAGGTTAAGATAGTAATTCGAGCGAAAAATATACTAGCTGTATTTAATAGCATTTAATACAATAGAATTTTGAAAATTATTGTTCTAAAAAAACCATTGAAGTTGTCGTGGTAAAACAGTTTTTATTACGTGTTATAACAAAAACAAACGTTAGAAAGAAATAATTTTTGTTTAGAGCTTTTTTGAACTGATGTGTAACTAGTTAGGTACAAATTTAAATACATTATCGACATTTACCTTAACATTCCTGATTATCCGAAAATATTGAGTACAAGTATATGATTTTTAACGTTCCTAACTAATAGCGATTCACAGATTACGTTCATTGGACGATCTATTTTATTTATCAAACATCAAAACCTGCACGAATAAGGGTGACGAACTCGGTACACGCAACTCAAAAATAGGTCAAACGCGTGGCGTTAATCTGCTTAATGGCGTCAAAGCGATGAAGCGGGAAACATACTAAACTAAGCATGGTGATTTGAAAATGCTAATGGGATCACGCCTGCCTGTTATTAGTTTTCTTTTAACTTGACTGGTGTAGGTAAGTCTAGTTCACAATATGGCTGAAGTTCAAACCTTTGGAGCGTCATCAACTTTATTTGTCGAGGTCAGTGAAGTGCGTTTTAAATATTTACAGAAATTCTATGTAAAAAAAATATAGAATTTTTAAAATTAATTCGTTTGTAAATGTAAAATGTAAAAAACGAATAAACGTCTTATTAACATGTCCATGGAATACGTATAAATGTATGCATTGAGAATATGATTAATGAAACATAGATTTTTTAAAGTCTAGCAAATATTTTCTTCAAAAATGTTGTTAAAAATTCAAATAAACTGTGCCAACTTTAAACAATTATAGCCACGTTTTGATTCGCCTAACAGATACTAAATTTTAACGTTCATACATATACACATAGAACGGTTGTGGCCAAGGGGCCAAGAGCATTGCCTTCGAACCAGCAAAAACACAATATAAAATTTTACAGGCGGGAAGGCCGCGTGAAACGGCTAGCTTCTCTGTCTATTATTAAAAGGAAAACAGATAAGTTCGCCGTGTCCAAACGTTAGAAAACGCTTGTCACAACTTTTTCGAATTATACCTATTGTTTAAAATAATAATGAAGAAATAAGACAATATTATTTGTAAATTAGTACCTGTTAAAAGGTTTTGCGCAAAACGTGGAAAGTGTGCCGTGGGAGTCATATTGTTCGCGACGTGCAACTGTTTTGTACGCTCGCTGTATGAGGGTGCTTAGGAACCGTTGCATTTATTTCAAAGATAATTAATTCTATCGTTTTAATTATATATCCATATCGAATGCGCATAGTTAGTAATAATGAGTGAAATAAAATAACAGATATTTAAATAAAATTTTGTTTATTACTAATAAGATCACAATACATCCTATTTCATACCCATTAATCAGTGGACATGGGAACAAAAATGAATTTCCAAAGGTTTGATGTCAATTACCAAACAGACAGAAAAACGTTGACTAATCAATTTTTTTTTATATCACTACTTTCCATTTTTTCCTTCGGTCAAATATATTTTTTCTGAATTCGTTTTCTTTATATAAATCCATAACAATTTGGATGCTAAAATATTCGTGGTTTTTTTTTTTATTAGTAACTAGACGTAAACATGATGTTTGTGAGGATAAAATATGTGGCATAAATAAATGCTGTTCAGTTATTTAGACGACTTTGAATTCTTTCGACGACAATACATTAAAAGCAGAATTATCCTGTCGACACGATTGTCGTGTCGCCTGAAGAAAAGAAAAATATCGCAACTCTACAATACGACCGTCGTCGTGTTTTATCTAAACGGAGTCTCATTGTAAGAATTGTCACGAACGCAAACCTGGCAAAAAGTCGGAAGGTTGAATTATGTCCAGAGCACAGCAGCTCTTGGCGTGACCTCGACCACCTCGACTAGAACACAATGGCATTTCTCAAGAAGACGTTGATAATGCGTCAGCTATTCTTTTTTTCGTTGCAAATTTATTTTATTTTACCTAAATAAAAAAATAATATTTACTTATTATACATAAATATTGACTTAAACTTGGTAAGTAATGCTTTATTTAATGTATAAAAATGTATTTCATTTATTAATTACATTGTAGCACAGTAGTGCCATCTGCACTTCAGTAGCAGTAATACACTTTTAGTACCATCTAGTGTCGAATATCTAAACTACACTTACATGCTCTCAACGCGTCGAGAGATGGCGGCAATGTCGCCGCGTTGCCTCCCTGCAGTGCCACCAGAGCCGCATAAGACTCGCGATCACATGGAATAACTTCACTGTATTTCCTTTTCCGGTTTATAATGGATTTCCACATTTTAAATTTGGACTTTTTAGCCTTTAATGAATACATTCACATTTCTTTCGATAACTATTTCATTACACAATTTATTTTAATTCGCAAAGTGGGATTCAGAGCCTGCACATTTTACGAAATTAATAAAGATACAAATTAGTCTCAAACTAGAGTTCACACGCGTTAAAAGACATAAAGATATGAAGTATTTGATGTCTTTTAGAGTTAAAAGTAGTTAAGTTTGTGTAAAGGATGTGTAAGTATCGACCGAGAGCCGAGTGAAATGATGCACGCACATACTTGGGCCTATAAACACAATTGAAGGATAAATCAATATAACACAAGTAGTAATAACGAGATTCTGCCATAGGGGCGTTATCCGCACAATCCGACCTGGCTACCGCGTAATATATATATATAGGGACTGGGGGGTTTATTTGTTACTTTATTTATTAAATAATCGGCTTAAATAATTGGAAAACTTTTACGATTAAAAAAAAGCAAATATCTAACATTTCGAATTAAATTATGAAAATAGAAGAAATTAATATTTTATTTCATATTAAATATATTAGCAGGATAGTTGTAATATGTTTTGGTTAGTGCGTTTTAGATTAATATTAACATAAGCCCTTAAGGTAGCTACTAGATTGGATCCAAAACACCTAATATAAAAATCGATGTTTGTACACACTCCTGTCTCTTCGACAGCAGACTACATGCTCTTCTTTCTAATGAAGTCGATTGCAACGCCTCATTGAAATGCATTCCCCGACATATGAAATAACATAACATTAATTCACTACACAATTATGTCACATAATTAAAACATATAATAGTTACTATAGGTAAAATATATTATTTTTTATCACGACCTCTGTCATAAATTTCCAAATCTTTCAGATATTTCTCAAACAAATTAAATTAAAAACTAAAAAATCATGGGAAACGATAACACAGTTAAATAAATTTAAAATTTAATACGAGGAGGAAAGGTTAATAAATTAAAAACTAAGCTTTTAGAGAAAATTATGACGGAATTAAATAAATTTAATAGCTTGTTATTAGAAAGAATTCCAAAAGAGAGTCCCGTTTTTAAGACGCATTAAGTCGGCCATGCTACATAGTCAAATTATATAAAAATGGTTTAAATGTTGCAAAATCTAAACAAAATAAATTTCGGATACGTTTACATATTTTTTTTTAAATTAGTGCATTGAAAATATGCGTATTATTTTACTATTAAAATATACACATTTGTAAGAGTATTGCGGCCGATAATTCAAATTCTTCTGGAAACGAAACGAAGAAATTAGCGTTTTCAACATTTATTGCAAAAAAAAGAATAAAACGTTACTCATTTACATTTAGTTACATTTCATTTTCATGTACAAAAGTATTAAACTAAGTTTATTATTACATTATACTAATATAGTTATTCGATGAATCGCGCAGGTCGCTGGACCGGCAGTTACCCGCGAGTGCCTTCAAGGTCATTTAACGATTATACACGCCTTAAGCGGGTCCCGTTTTTAAATAACTCTTTTTAAACATCTTAAACATCGTTCGATTCGTACACTTGACTATAGGAAATTTGTATAAACTTTGGGTTTGTATCTAAGATTATGATGGAGTTATGTATTATTGAAATTATCTTAATTAATTATATAGATTTTAATATGTATTTAAGTATGTACATCACTAAAATGAAACACATTAAATAACAAAATAATATATTATTTCGAATCGAATTAAGGGTCCTATCAGCGTCAACAAGTAAAGCTAGTCTGACAGCCTCGAGATCAATTCAACAACGCGTCTAAGATATGATTTATAGATCGTATCACGTAACGCAGCTTTCGCATAATCTCGCTAGACACGAAACACGTGGGAGCGTCACACCGATACAGTATCAGATAATACCGTGTTCTGGTCCACTAACCTCGGAGATGCTGACCTTATGTTAATATCAATGACTTGGAAGTTTTATAATACCACAACACAAGGTTATCTGTACTATAATGACAACGAAACAGCAGCAAGTGATATTTATAACGTACCGACTTTCTCGATTTTGTTATCTCGAATATAATAATAGCGATGATGACGTCAGGCGAATTAAGATGAACGGCATGACAATATAACATTACGTACTTTCTCGTTTAAATCGAGTTCACCTGCATTTTTAGGATTCAGCAGTTAAAAACAAAAAAAAAATCCGGCCAAGAGCATGTCGGACCATGCTCAATATAGGGTTCCGAAGCCCTTACTATAAAGAAATGCACTACAGATGAAAAAAAATATGTTGTTACACTTTTTTAATGTTTCCCGCACAATATATCTATAAGCACTTTAGTCACCTATAACGAAAGAAACAAGTAGGTATGTTGACCATTACTCTTAAAATAGTGTACACTAGAAAGCACCAGCAAAAGGGCGTATTTTCATGGCACTTACGTCATATTGTTGAGAAACGTAGTTTTTCAACAATAATTTAAACACGGTATATCCTATCATGTTTAGAATAATTTTCGTTGAAAGTATTTATTAAGTGTTAACTTTGTAAATTTTTTCATATTTTTTGGTTTTGCGATTTAAAACATAAAGGGGTGGGGGGACAATTTATCCTACTTTCGGAGCGATTATTTCCGAAAATGTTCACTTAATCAAAAAAATTGCTTAGAAAACTAAAATGTTTTTAAAAGAACTGTCGAAATATGTGCCAAATGTGGATGACTGCTGAAAAAAAATTTTTCCAGCTTCTGTTACATGTATGGAGTGTCCACCCTAGAAACATTTATTTTTTATTTAACTACCAAATTAAATAACGGCTTACACAAAACATCTACACTATAAATTTCATTAATATACATCTTGTAGTTTTTGAGTAAAATGCCTATGGTATACGGACGGACGGACGGACAGATAGACGGGCATAACGAAGCTATAAGGGTTCCGTTTTTTGCGATTTTGCCTCGGAACCTTGTAACATCGCTATTTTTTCATCGATTCTGATGAAAATGAATGCACAAACAAGTAGGTGTCTTATATGAACCGCGACAATTTGTAAGCATAAAAATGGGGTAGCTTTCTACATCGAAGGAAAAAAATTTTTTGTGTGATACACCAGAATCGCTTATAAAATTGTGTGGGTTATCGTTGGGTATTTACAAATGCACTAAAGGTTCTTAAGGTACTTCTTCCTTCTGGTGCATATTTTGCGAATTATTAAATTTCAAACTCGTTTATTCTGTGTCCCTCCCTCTCTAACTTTAGACAAATGTAATTGAAAAATCTGAAAAAAATTGAAATGACAATACTTTATAAACAAATTAAACAATAATTGTATTAAATAAGATCTGATGACAACTGCTTGGATCATTCATAATTTTTAATTTCCTATACTATGAATCTATAACCATCGACCCACATGGGCACGCACGTGTCCTTTAAGATAATAAGTATCTACCATTCAAACATATAATTTCAGAAATATTATTTTAAATGAAATACTCAAAATTTAAAAGAAATGACATGATAGGTATTCACATCCGTTTCATTTAAAAATGTGCAAATGCATATATTGTTTTGTTTCGTTGCATGGTAAATGTAATAAAGTCCTAAATGCGAGTATCAAGTCCCATTTTGTTCGGTTTTAATAATAGTTTGACTATTATACCCAAGCCCAATGCTTATGGATTGGATATGTAATATTTTATAATAAATGACTACACGACTATAAAAAAAAATAGTACGAAAATATCATACCAAACATTCAATTGAAATGGAAATGGATAATAAACAAAAAATGTAGAATATTTCAACTAAATCTGTTTGTCGTTTCATTCGAGCATACAAGCACATATCGACGTCCAATTCAGTGAAATTGGGCAAGGGCACCTATACATGCAGTTTTCGACAAAAGGGCAGCTTTTATCGAAAAGAAACTATTCATGCGATGGTTTAAGTAATCTTATTATCCATCGGACAATTAGCTTTTGTCTATGCCGTGGTGAAACAGAATGCTTTGTTTATTCTTCATTAGCTTTTGCCACCCGTTTCAATTACGTAGATAGAAACCGGATAACCAATTAGACTAAAATTCGGCACGGATATTTGTGGGAATACCTTTTTGTCATGAAGAAACACAAAAGGTACTTTAACCAACTTAGGCGCGTGTGAACATTAAGCAAACGTTTAATATCTATAAACCTTTTGTATATATTAGTTACACGTACTTAAAATAACTACATATACTGAATAATTGTCGGCAATTTTCCTTTACACTTTCTAAAATATGCCAAAAATATCGCTTGTCCCATGGAACGACACATATGTTTTTAATTTTAATCACTTTTCGTACAGTCTTTTTGTCTTTACAAAACTTTGAATTATTTCGATCCGTTTCGATAAGGGATTCAAAAAATACTACAATAAACTAAATTTCAATTGCAACCAAATCATTTTATGGGCCCAAAATGCAGACTTCATAGCATATCAAAAATGGCGCCTTCACCCTGCACCTCGGCGCGTACACAGACAGTAAGACACCTCGAACCTTGTACGGCCCTCGAGTGAAATCGGATCGAGTAACAGTCCGCGACATTAACGTCGATGTGTCATCGGTGGATGCCCTTTTATAGGGTGCAGATAGCGCGGACCGCAACGCGGCCAGATACAATATACGAGCAGTGTTTGTTTACGTCTAGTTATTTATGCACTACACGACTGACCCGTCATGGTTCAACGTATTTATTTCAATTATTTATTCATTATTATTAGCTAAAAAAAAGTTACTAAAGCAACGAAATTAAACAAATGGAATCAGTCCGAATTGTGGTAAAGCAGAATTTTATACCAAATACACTCGCTTCGTTTTGTTTTAATGTAATCCGGCAAAAATTTACCAAATATAATTTTTTTAAACGTCATATATTTTTAACTTTAATTTATTCGCTTTCCCGCGAAGTAAATTTCTACTATAAAATATTTTCAACTCTATCCCGATTCTGATTCTAGATAAATACATCATTACGATAACATACATACATATTAATATACACTGGACTTCGCATGCGTCGAATATAGAAAAAATCCCTTGCTCTGTTCTCAATTTCTGTCCGGGTCCTGTTCTCATTATCTACAAATATCTTCCATACGTAAAATCATCAGCTAGCACAGCTACACATCACTAGATATTAATAATTAAAAAAATATATGCCATCTATGTTACATTTGTCTTGCGAGAAGTAATGTTAATTGCTAGATGTTCTCACAAACCTTTTTTTGTTTAATAATGAAATGTATCTGAAACACATTTTAGAATACGGAATCACCCCTAAATTCGATCATAACGGGGTCAGGGGTTTAGCCGCGAAAACCTCTCAAACAGACAGAATCACTTTCGAATTTTTAGCATAAATATGCATAACAAGCATATAATATACGTAGATATAAGAAGTTCACACCCGTATAGCACAAAGGTAGACAGTGTCCACTTGGTACAATCATCACATATCTTTCTTTCATTGCTAACTCTGTCACCATTTCATGCAAGGTTATCGGTCAACATGGTTTAACATCTACTTTTCCTTTGTCCATCTGCATTAATACATCTTTTCCAAACGGTCAATCCATAATAAGTATATTTTTCTACTCTAGTTACGTCACCGTTCCCAAATGTTTCTTACGAAGACACTCCACACGTACTTCGCGGAGATCGCGTCTCCCGTGCAATGATTTTACTTTAATGCTCATTCTGTACTACTCAAGTTTCACTAACATATTATGAGTTCAGAAAGCAAAACTCCATTGTAGTACCCACGTTTGGCGAAATACTGTTGCAATAATAGGAAGTAAGGCCTTGCTTACTTTATTTCCCGTGTTCGTTCTCCTTTGAATAGTTCCACCGCGCTTATCATCATCGATCAACAAATGATACTCTTAAATTTTTATAATTCTTAATTATTATCATGTATAATCACAAATTGTTATAAATCCTTTTTAAATTTACAAACCTTTTCAGTTGTTTAAATCTCTTCTTACAAACACACTCAATTATGCTTCTGCTTTTCATTAAAATCATTTAAGCAATTTCAAATTCTAAAGCTAATATAATTTGGGTCACGAAAACAAAACAGCGATTTAAAATTTTATACGACATGAAATTCTGCCAAGCGAGCAAATACAACTAGTGACTTAGAAAATGTATTATTTTTTTCGGAGCAGTATATTTTGTAGTTATTAGGATTTTTTTTTTATCTCTACTTCATTGTATTTTTATTGCATTAAAATATTGCTGTCAAATACCATTCTAGAAAAAATCTAGGTTTTAAATATTAAGTATAGCCATATGTAGCAATACAGATAATCTTTATATTCATACGCGTAATATATATTAAAATTTAAAAAGATCACGGACAGATTATCACCGAAATTCGATTTTTTATCCCTCACAAATTATTTTATTGTTTTAATCTATTTTACAAAATTCAAAATAATATTTAAGACATTGATAAAAATATTAGCTACCATTACAAAAAAAATTTCAAGAATACGCGTTTTATAGTGAAAATTAAATAAAGCCGGTCAAATACGTGTTAGACTACACACACTGTAGGGCTCCGTAGTTGCCCTTCACAGTATGCGACTAACTTAGGAATTAATATTGTTAAAGGTCTTGTGATTTTATTTTTAAATTTCTTATATATATACATGGTTCATAAATTTATATTTACTACCTATTTTACCCATCTAAAAACTTCATCTAAGTCATTTTCAATGAAATTCGTACAAAATTTTCGTATTTTCCTTTTCCAAGTACAGTTATAAATTTATCAACTATTACTCATTAACTAGTAAAGACTACTTAATATTTTTGAACGACCTACCAACGACACCATGGGATAGACGTGAAAAAAATTCGTTTAGGTGTAGGGGAGCTATACTAAATTTTTTTTTTTTTACCACTTTGTCGGCATAATTAATGCTATATATATAATACTAATGCCAAATTGCAATTTTCTGGTACTAAAAATCTTTGACAAAGCCGCGGATAGACAATCGGAGGGACGGAGAGAATTATAAGGGTACCTTGCTATGGGATCCTAAAATATATCGATTTTCGTTATTCAATACAAAAACAAATAAAACATCATTCATCCACTTAATGTTTAGTTAAATACTTTTTTACACGAAAATAAGGACCGCAACAAAGTTTAGACCGCGGTATCGGGCGTATGCAAAAAAGCGTGTTAAAATTAAGGGAAATAATACAAAATTTGTAGTAATAATATACTATTCTTATAAACCTTAATTATTATCGTAAGTATCGGTAACACAGTAAGGTTTTTAATCTTTCTTACTTACAAATATTCTGATACCATTCCTGTCTGGAATGAGACCCATGGACCCACAGTTCAGTAAAGCATATTTATGCAGATTTGAGATTATGGTCTATGAGGGTCGAAAATTTCCGAATTGGAATAGAAAAATTAGAAGGCAACCTGATGCTGTGAGGCCTACATTCGAGTCTATCTTAAATACTCAAAAAGGAATTATTCGACTCTATCGTCAGCGTTTTTAATTCTGCTAAGGAATATCTGATCTGTGAAACCAGTAATCAAGCAAATAAGTAATTACTACAAACTAATAATAAAATTTTATTTATAACATTAAACTATTTCTACAAAATTGAACGGGCGTCATCTGCTAAAAGATAGCTACTTTCAAATTTCATTTAATAAATTTCTTAGTATAAAAGCATGAAGCGTTTTGCAATCCATTAACTAGTGTAATTTTAGGTATAGCATAATGGGTAAAATTCCCATTAACATTGTTTACAATTCGATAAAGCTTTTTAATAAGTGGCAACTCTCATGGAACAGCATAAACATAAAATATAACAGAGCAATTTCACGCTTGACAAATAGGTATTAAAATGTATCTCTTATTGCTACGAGAAGGAGACTTTGTACATGTATTTAGAGGCATCATAAATACATAATAATCGAAGGGGAACTTAAAATAGAAACAATTCACGACTAGCATTTATGTGCTATTTCTGTTTTTCTGGCCTGAACTACATTGTGTGGTCTACATTTTATTTTATACCACCGTGCAAACATTCAATTTTTAGGCAGTACTAATTGCTAAAACGTCGCCTACTTTTTTTCAATGTTTACACTATACACACGACAAATGCCTATTTCATAATTCTTTTATTGTTTTTCAGCATTTTCTGGTGTGGATAATAATGGTACGATAAGAACCTTTTTATTATAAAACCTCAACAACATTGGCGTGACGATTATTATATAAATTAAATAGTAAAACTTTTTGAGGCTGTGGTTAGGTAACCTTGAAGTAAACGTTTTAGATGATTACCTATTTTATGTAATGTATGCAAAGGCATGTTTTTGAAATTATTTCATCTAAAGCAACGAACAGTGTATAACGCTTAATGCTCCTTCAACACTTGTATGTTTATGCGTCGATAAAATATTAAGTCGGGGAAAAAGTTTTTTGGTATTTTATGAATAAAAAGTTGCAGTAAAATCTTTTTGGTTGTGCTGCCTGTAACAGTTTCGACACATTTACAAGTAACAATACAAACGAAGCTCGATACCTGGATCCCACACGAGCTCACTGAACCGTTTTTGGAAAGATTGATCACTCACTGGTGATGAAAAATGGATATGTATAATTGTGTATAATTAAATATCAATAAAATATGATGAAGGTTATATTAAATTTGTATTAAAATACCCCACCCAATTATGTCCCCAACCCAATATGTCTAATTTGTTTAATCTATTCAATCGTAAAACACAGAACGGATTTCCAAGCTTTGTGTTTATCAGATTGTCCGTTCTAGGCAAAGCGATCGCGACGCCCTTTGTTTCAAAGTTTCCATGTGCCGGCGCACGCACCGAGGAAAGGAGACGTCGGAGAGGCCGCTTAGCATACAATAGGTGATGATGAGTCAACTACGACTTCCACGATTCGCGTCATGAGCCTGACCCATACCCAAACAAGTGCCCGATGCTCGTCGTGACTCTTAAAACTTATGCGAATATTATCATGGACCCTTAATACTAAACGGTGACTTGAATAACAAGGAAAAAAGTAGCCTATGATGTTTAATACACCAAATAAATTGTGTTTAATCGAAATGAGATTTAAAAGTAAATACTTATAAAATACATACAATAAACCCTCTAACAAAATATAGACGAAGTAAAAATTTTTAAACTTAAGGCAAAAAAAAGAAAACTAAATAACGAAGTTTATTGCATTCTTAATAAATCAATAGGATAGTTTAATATCTTTTTTATATATTACTGTATTTAAAGCATTCTGTTTTAATAAGAGTGTAGTGAAAGCATTTTTTTATAACTAAAAAAATACCTAAGTAATGATTGTTTTAAACTGCTAATTAGAGAGAGAAAGTACTAGTACCCAGTGACGTCGTTGTTTACTAGCGCCATACAGAATTAATGTTAAACTCCGTTTTGCACAGATGGTATGGAATTTTTGATGGCTTATAGTTAATTATTTTTTAAACGATTTTGATATCAGTTTTAGTCATCGTATCTAGTCAGCTTACATAATTCGCTAACAAATATAATATTTTAAATATCAGTAAATTACGCTATTCTGTAAGGTTACAAATCTGTAAGGTCGGAGAGAGACAGACAGTTTTTAACAAATTGAAAAATAGAAAAACTACACTCGAAGAATCCGATACTTGAAAAACTTGGTCAACAGCTGAAGAATATTATAAAGGTTCTTTAGTAAAAAAAGACTTTAAATGTCCTCACAATTTATATGTAAACTGTCGTATGTGATATACGAAACTAAACGTTTGTGGTTTAAAAAAAATTATTGTTCCTAATGATAAGAATCGTTTTCAACAGAATATAGCTATAATAAATTAAGATAAAAAATAATATATCCATTAATTTATAATGAATGTGTATGAGCAAATTTTGAATACACATTGAATACTATATATTATGCAAAATAAGTTATAATTTCTCAATAAAACTATTGATCCCTTGAACCATTACAAGAAAGAGCTCACTGAAAATTTCCACAGTTCGTTACTATTATGTAACTACAGGATATATTTGATTAGTTTTAACTTTTTTGATGAAGCTCCATCCTTCTTTATCCCTAAGCCAATGACGAAGACCAACGCGAGCAGTCGCCCAAAAAAATATTGGTGTTGTACCAATAAACTGATGTAAATAAAAGAGTGCCTAACAACAAATTCGGATTTCATTAGGCATCGTGCATAAGTCAAGTCAAGTGCATAAAAATGTGCGAGACGGATACCGTACCGGATAACGGTTGATCAAAACCAACTGTGTGTGTGATTTGTATGGTCTATTTCAAAAATTTTCAACTTCTAATTTTTCAAAATTTGTGTTCGAATTTATGTTACAAAAATATTTCTTTTTATATTTGTTTAATACATAAATAATTTGTTATTAACAATTGCATTTCACTATTACATTTTTTTTAATACTAAAAAATAATTCGTACAATAGACTTACCGTTTCCGTTCAGTTTTTTTTTTTTATCATTGTTATAAAAATGACTTTTGAATTATCAAAAATAGGACAAGAACACTTCTGGTCTTTTTATTCTCCGCTAAGCAATAAACAAATTGAGCTTTTCACCAAAGCTGTAACTTAGTTATTCATTATCTTTTTTATTATTTATGAAAATACTCCAGAAAAAAAACCTTTTTTATGACTTTAAAATATAAATATCAATTAAAAATTATTAAAAATATGACAAAATCACATCAATTCTTCTCGATTCTCCCTAAATTAATCAAAAAGACTATAAACACCATATTTCTCAATTCAAGAAAATTTAATCATACCCTACATATCAAAAGATCTATTAATATAGCGTCATAAAGCAATTAATACTGGAAAGGAGTGGGTGGGTGATCATGGCGTGATGCATTAGCGAACCTCACCCAATCGTGGGCTTGTGTGAATCAGACTATTTCACGTGGGTTCGTCAATTTCCCAGACTCGCCAATTGTTTTATCTATTGCCATTGTTAAATTGCAACAGCTCTAGGCCAGCAGCGTGCGGTTCCCAACCAGACGCATAAATTTTGTTAAACAACAATAAAAAACGACGAGTTTTGAAAAATGTTTTTGAAATATTCCCATGCAAGCATAGAAATCGTATTGAAAGTTTTTGAAAAAACAATAACGTTTTCATATAATTTTTAAACGAAAACATAATTTCACATAAAAACTATAGGTTTTTATATGAAATTATGAAACTATTTTATCGAGTTTGAAAACTTTAATTTACTACGCACTAAGTCTGTACAAAAATCCCTTAGTAACTCACAACAATAACATTTTGGGCCGTCTATGTTAAAGGCCATAAACAATAGGAAGAATCTTTTGTATTTGGGTTTTAAGGTGTTGTTGTGAAAGTATAACTTTACCTGTATGTGATATGTAATAGGTTTTTTGAAAATAATTTTACCATCCCTAAGACAGACGTCTAATAGAAATATTATTTGTATCATAATTATTGGACAACTAAAAGAAAAATTTTATTACAAAAAGCAACGCATACCTTAATGTAATGCAAGGCAGAGGGTACCACAAGACACCAACAATATTTAATCATGCATTTTTTAAATACATACATAATTTTTTCCTTTATCATATCCTTACGTGCTTAAAACTCTAATATGATTGTCAATTACTTATTAAATTATTTTCGAACATCGTGTTCGACGTCTATGCGATACAGAATAGACTAATACATATTTTATTGAACCGTTCGCCGTGAACACTTAAATCGTTCATATAGACAGACAAGAACAAGAAATAGCCGTCGGAGTGGTCAAACGATGCATACATTTATTTTGTAATCGTTTCGTCCATGCAAAAAAAAAAACAAAGGCACTCTGACCATCTTTGTCCTGATCATGATAAATTTCAAACAAATTAATATTTTTTTAGCATCCCCATCTACTGGTAACTTATACATTACATTTTTTCGTTCAGTATACTCTCTGAAATAAAATACCGGCAATAAAGAAAGGACCGCCGGGGTGCTCCGACTCGTACTTGACCGATATTCCTTTGTGATAGTGCGCAAGTGCAGCCGTAACGGTGGCCATTATACAAAATTTATTTTTGTCCTCTGCAGTACATCGTTAACCTTGTATTAATCAGCCGGTATTGATGTCACGGTGCCGTAAATCAAGGAGATGGCCGGTTGCCAGTCCGATCGTGCAAACAAGCAGTAAAAGTGAATCACTAGACGTCATTCCCCAGAATCCAGATCCGTTGTATAAACGGCGTGGCGCGAAACGAAACAGGTCGACCTGGCGGTGTATAAATATACTAAAGAGTAAAAGTTCTACTGTCTACGATTAAACGATGGAAGCCCGTAGACTACAAACAAAGTTCCAACTCCCTAAGGACAAATATTTGTATCGAGACATATATTCCGTATCGCAAAATGAAAAGATGCAGCCGTTTAAAGATATCTGAAAAAGAACTCCGAGGGTATTAGAATCGTTGACAGAATACATTACAATGGTTTTGAGGATTAGTGTCGGTCTGTCTGTTTGTGCGTTTGTTCGCAAACTCCGCAAAAACTACTATATAGAATTTGATAAAATTTGGTGTAGTAATAGTTCGTACCCCTGACTAACATATACGATGGTTTTTATCCCGTTTTGTTGCTATGTTTTTACATTATGTATTAGTTGGACAGAACCGGAATCCAGATCGAAACCAAAATCGGAATCAAAAACGAGACCAGGACCAGGACACAGCAACAAGATCGAGATCGCGGTCGACACTGTAATCAGTCGACGTAAGACCTCGACGGATTTGTAGGTGTTAAGTGTATCAAATTATTTAGATAGAAGTAATAAATAAACAAGACTTTTAAAATGTATTGAACATATAAAACGTTCTACGAATGAGATTACATAATAAAATGAGTAAATTGGTTATAAATAGCAATTTTATTTATGGATTTAAGTAACATAAAACAAGTTCTTTACGAAAACAAACATGATATCATATTGTTTCCACGAAAAGCGCGGAAAATTAATTATAACCGTGGTATTGATAGACACTATGGCCTCGTATTCGACGATCGTTTACATCGAACGGCACCGAGTGATGTAAACAAATAAACGCATTTGTAATAAGCAAACAAGTCGTTTTAGGCCGTTTAACGAAATGCATCACGTAATTTCAAAATATCGCGACCGCATACATGAGTCTAGTGCGCACACACCGGATGTTTTTCCACTGATAGGAGAATGTCACTTAATATAGACTCATTGTTACGTATACGCAGTTAAAAGCGACTAAATTGCTGAAGTTAACACGCCTCAGGTAAAAATATTATAAATGTGCCTACTTTTTGAGTAAGTCGACAAGAAACCCTTATAATTTAGTTATATCCTTGTATATGTTTGTCTATCCGTGATCTAGCTCAGAGACTCCTAGTATTAAAAACTGTAATTTAATAATGGATCTACATTTTAATTATGCAGATAAGTAATATAAAACCTTGAAAAAAAGTTTAGGGTACTTCTTCTACACGTTAATAAAGCGTATTTTTCAATTAAGCGATCCGCTTGCGAAATATTAACCTTTAAAATGTTATTTTTTTTAGAATCAAGGGTCCCCCTTGCAGTTAAATGGGTGTTTTTGAATATGTGAAAAAAATCACAGCAAAAATATTATAACGAAATTAAAAGGAAAACTATCGCAGCTAAGTAGGCTTTATAAGTTAACGGTTAATAGTCGACCAACTCATAAAATATACTTGGAGAAATAAGAAGGAAAATTTCGTACAAATTCCATAGACAATGGCTGAAAAGCCATAAAAAGTAATTGAACTGTTCTTCTATGTAAAATATAGTGATTGCTAGTGTTGTGTACGTACAAACACCCGTTGCATCTTTCCCTTTTATATACTAAAACTTCAAAATGTATCGAATTTCTACATTAGATTCGTACATTTTGGTGAACAGAAAAACAATATAAAAATGTCGGAACACCATTTTTACTTTTTAATTTTCTTTTCTAAAATGTCATCTATCTAATGGTATCAAAATTAGCCAGATACAAACAGCACAATCAGAGATTTTACTGCAACTTTGCACTTATAAAATACGAAAAAACTTTTTCCTCCGACCTAATATTTATAAAGCAAAGAGGGTGGTAATTTAATAATTATTTTGTATATTTCTAGCATCGAGGTATTCCTCGACGACTTTAGGAACCTTAATAGCCATGGCATCAGTTTGCGGAACACGTGCCATCTGGCCGACGGAGCGGGCCGTAAAAAAACGGCGTCATCGCCTGAACGAATAGCCCATAGCATTACCATAATCATGACTCTCGCGTAATTAATTTTTTCATTACTATGTTTTCATTGCGTTCTATGGTACAAGTAAAAAAATTCTTATTATAGAATAATTTATAACAGGATTAACCTATATACAAATGTTGTTCCTTATTTATTCAAGAACATTGAATGGATAACTAATTGTTACATTAATTGATCTAAGTCATTTATTTAAATAAATTAATTCATTTTATGCCAAACGTAGAACAATTACAAAGAACGCCCCAGTACATGACTATGTAATGTCAAACAATGTAATTTGGAAATATTTTTACCATCATTTCAAAGAAGAAACTTACGGCCGAAGTAGAAACCGATTTTATTTTTGAAATCGTACAGGAAGTTTTTTACAAGACCGATGCGCCTAAAAGGAAAATAGAGAAAATATTTATTTCATTAATTACTCATTTCCCACATAACTTCACGAGACTATCAAACGACACATCTGCTGTTGTTCAATCAGCATCTTGTGCTATAGAGAACCTTTTATGAAATTCTAAACGCTTTTATTTGTCTTTTAATCCTTATGAGAGTCTCTTGTCAGTATATTTAATTATTCATTCGTGCTAAATATTTTTTTCTTATAAGCCATTTATGAACTTGCATGAAAAAATATTTTGCAATGTTAAGGTAATGGAAAGGTTAGAAATTTCCATTATATTAAAGATTGCCTAGTCTAGCCTAGCTAGATTGCCTAGCCTAAAAAGAAAGAAAAAGTGCCCAATCATTTTTTCCATATTCAATTATTGTCGATATAGTTAATACTATACAAATATAAACTATGATTAAAGCGATAAAATTTGTATAACATTATTATTTATATATTACTTGTATTGTAGTAGGTGGAGAAAAGGAACTAATCAATTACGTATCTATGTAAATTGTTGCATACATTGCATTGGTTTCAACGCATGCACTTTTAGATAATTTAAATCCAATAACACTACATTTTTCTTTGAAAAACGATTAGGATAACGTAATAAAATATTTTTATTGTTTTTAAATTCGTATTTTATTGTATTGTATTATTGAAAATAAATGTAATTTATATTACAGTTATAGAACAACACACAATTTCAATAACATTAGTTTATAATATTTAGCCTTCAATTACGAAACTAAAAAAAGAAACACTGTGTGTGATAGGAACACTGATGTGAGCGAATTGTGTACGAAAAGTTTAATGATTAGAGTAGAAAAGTGTATGCAGAGGTTCTTTGGCCACTGGGGCGCATAAATGGTGATAGAGCGATAAATCCATTTAGTAAATGCGTCTTATAAAAGGGTGAGCTCAAGATGAGCTCCAGCAAGTATTGCGAAGATCAAATTGCTGTCATAATGAAGAAGTGTCATATCTTATGTATCCGAAATTGGCGAGTCTTCAGGAAATATAGACAAATATCACCGAGAGAGAGGTATGTAGGAATCTACGAAGTGGAGGACTGTAATTTCAACCTAACCCTTCAATAATTCCGGCGCTTCTACGACTCAGCCCATATGACAAGATGTCGGAGGAGACATCGGAGGTGGTGGGATTGCCCCTATAACCCTTCGAAGATAAGAGCGGGGTCATGTTCATATTTATATGTTTTGTGTAATAATTACGGAATATGACGATGTCGACACCGACAGATATAAATCATGTAATAATGGAGACGCTTATAACCACTTTGTGTCCATTAAAGACGGCAACAGATTGTTGAAATTAAGTATTTTCAAGAGTCATCATCCTTGAGAGAACCCTCAGTTCTATTTCCTGTTTTATAACTATACGTGTAATGATTACGGAAAACAGTATATATTTGACAACTAATGGGATTGACAGAAAAATCTCTGTTTTTTTTAGTGTATTTGAATTAAAATATTAGTACAAAAGAATAATAAAACACTAATCATGGCTTTCTTTTTTGTTTTCGTTCATGATCCATCCAGGGAAGCGAAAGAGTGTTAGCGTTTCGTGAAGGACATCGTGAAAGACAATATTTAACCATTATTTAATTTCAACTAACAAAAAATACCGAAATATATTTTAGCATTTCTTGAAACTCACATGTTTTTTTTTTAATTTCCAAATTGAAAACCGTATAGATGAGGCTGTGATCCTCTGCGCCGATCGCGACCGACTGCACGCGTTGCAACGATTTTACATAAGAGAGTAGACACCGCTAACGAGTCCTATTAATAACCAACGTGAACTTTTATAACAACTTTCCCTCGCACGGCACGCCGCCGAGAAATCGCAGGTTTCGCGGGTTAAGATCGGAAATTAAACGGTCGCTTGACAACTTCCAGTGGCCACGGCGGTTGACGCGCAGAAGGCGGCCGGAACCGACGCCGGCGTCCGGTTGCGTAACCCTATCGGATCGACACGATCTACATTTGACACGTTTACGTCTTAGCTAAAAAATAACAGAATCGTACACATCGATGGACAGAATTAGAAGAACGCTTTGAAAATCCTGTATATAATGTTACGCATTCAACATCACTTTGGAAGGTTGGTTCACCGTTCGGAATTAATAGTAGAGTGATCTGATGACGAAGATATTGGAAGCGAACGATAGAAGTTGAAATAGCTATAGACATGCAACCGACAAGATGGAGCATATAGAACAGAAAGTTTAGTGTTAGGATTTGCATAGAGTTTGATATATTTTTCGATATTGTTTTAATAAAGATTTCTGGTTTAAACGACTTATATATTATCGATTGGGTATTGTTAGCAATTTGGACTTTTTCCATTGACTTTCTGCATCACCATCATCAAATCACAACCCGAATGGTTTGATGGTCTCACCTCCGAATGGAGTAACCTCGAATGTATGAAAAAGTAAAGGATTTTTAAAACATGCTCCCAATTTACCTTTTCGATGCATTGTATTTAATATGGTTTGTCATATACGAATAAGAAATAAACATATGTAGAGACGCCCTTTAAACTGTCACGAGATACAATTTTTACCACTAATTTTCAAGAACTAGAAGCATCTCGCAAATAGATATATATACGAACTTACAGATAGAAGTTCCATTATCAGCACTTCTGTTTTGCCAGTAGTATACAGATCATTCTAAAGTCGCTAATTAAATTTGATATTCAGCTTTGAGTTATTTCGATCGTTCAAATACATAGAAGGGCAACATTTAATAAAAAGAATGAAGTAAACAAAAAAACAGGGCTTCGTGAAATTATAATCCTATCACAGCAATAAAGTTTCGATGCGCATCTTTTGTACAATATTATAAAAACAAGTAATAAACATACGTTCCTATAATTATAAAACAAACGTTTGCCATCAACGTCCAAGCGCAGCCTCGCTGGATCGACATAATTGACACTTCTAATAATAACCGGCAAAAGGAACTCGATGATTAACAAGAACACACCGCGAGCGTTTCAATTTTCCTGTGTATAGGCAAGATCCGAGGTCGAATGTTGCCGTACGACTACATAAATTCATCTCTGTACATAAGGATGAAGATAATAAACAATAACCACGGCTGGAATGAACGCGCGAAACCGTGAGACGTTTTACATGTGATATTTTTGTAGGTCGAGAGTTCTTCAATCTCGTTTCTGACAAATTATTATTCTCACCGCCGCGAGACGAGAACGTTTTGACCGTTTTTCTCGACGGCCACAGCATTTTAGTTGATTTAGAGTTTCTAAAAACACGTCTCATG
The DNA here is from genome assembly GCA_005406025.1 of Eumeta japonica. Lineage (NCBI taxonomy): Eukaryota > Metazoa > Arthropoda > Insecta > Lepidoptera > Psychidae > Eumeta > Eumeta japonica. Next base: position 441,937 of record BGZK01000227.1, read on the forward strand.
GATGCATAAATTTTATGCTTTGATTACCTTCATCGCTTAGAATATGCATAGTGATTATTAAGAAATTCTAATCGATAATCGTTTGTATTCCAGAGCGTTCGACTTATTCTTCCGTTACTGAGCTTCTCAGTTAACCACATAACCAAGTTATCACAATAAATGTATAAAAATTATTTCATTTATTTTTTGCACGTGTCACTATATGTCACGCTTACGTCGATCAGCGTTACTGGAAATAAAGTTAAAAGTGTGACATCATTCCAGCACTTAACATACATTTGTATTTATTTATAAGTCATATTAAAGATATGTAGCAAGTAAATTTAGTAAGTTTGATCGCCTAAATCGAACCTAACGTATACGTTTACAAGTACCACATTATTACTTTAAATCTTCAATTCGGGTTGATTAAAAACAGCGGATAATACTTAAAAATGAGTATATGCATTTGTCATTAGATTAGCATTTATGAGATGCTTACAGATTCACGAGTACAGTAAAAAATACAAAGGTCTGTCTATCTTAACTTGGAGGCAATCGCAAAGTATGTGTTTACCTAATTTGTTTAAAACTTTCACATTAAAAAAATTGTGCAAATTAAAACAACCGAAAAAAAAAGTGTTTACCCACTACCATTTATTGAACATAATATTATATATATTTACAATTATACAAATTTTCACCAATACCACAAATATTGTTTACAATTCACCCAAAACAAAAAATATGCATAATTGTAAACATCAACTATTGCCCGATCAGTTTCATATTAAAAATTACAAAGAGTAAAAATGCAAATAATGATAATTAATACAATCAGTTAAACAGTATTAGGTATTACTTAACCTTATCCTTTCCTCATTAAAAAAAATCATGAATTCCTATTTCTTGTAAATAGTATTTCAAACATTTTCCCAATAATTTGAGTTGTTGTTGCAGTGGCGGATCCAAGGGCGATGTCATGGGGGTCATGACCCCTCTTGAGCTGAGTCTTTGTGTTATTGTTATAATCGAATTAGAGTCGGTTCTGACTGAACTTCGTGTGTGTGACCCCCTGACTCGAAGCCTGGATCCGACTGTGAGTTGTTGGCTATATGTAAAGTTGCACTCAATCGTACTTTTGACTGTTAAAGATGTAGTGTGATTAAATAACGAATGCTGCCTTCAATTCGACCTGTTCCCAATTTACTCTCGTTGACTATATAAGTACATAAATGAAAATTACATTAATCTGTAGTTATTGTTTATATTATTTATTAGGTATTTATTTATTATGAAAAAAATCCTAAGTAGGCTCAAAATCCCATTTATAATAAACTAAAAAGGAACTTTAAAAATCGTTTTCATGATAATCAACACAACGACAGTGGTGATTAAAGAACGATTTGAAAGCATTAGGAGATGTAGATTTAGACGGTAGTGAAAAAATCGTGAAACTCTACTCACAACACTTTTCGACTTTCATGACGTAACACAACGTACCGGTGACGTTAAGGGCACGTTATTGCTCTTGCGGTCACAATAAGTTTTATCTCGAAACATTTATTTGACACAATCATATACCGCCCGCAGCGGCGCGTGCGCGTGTCTCCCCTCGCGTGCGCGTGGTCAATTGCGCAGGGGCTTTCAATAGAAATTGATATGCCCCACAGACAGGCGAGATTAAAACGGAACTAATGAACTAAGACGTTAGTTGCATCATTTCCTGCTGTTATCCGTTCCGTGAATTAACAGGCCCGACACAGCTCTAGGACCAGATCGTACGTACACTTTACGGGGACACGACACTTTTATGTAACTTCATGTTGCAGTACGTTATATAAACTTCAGGTATCCTAAATTAAATAACGAGTGACACGCTAAACGAGTGTAACGGTCCGTGCGGGCATGCCCAAAATAAATTTTTGAAATTGAGAACGCCGACATTAATTTCGTACAACTTCTAAAAAATAACTCGTTTGGATTTGAATCATTTTTACTGTTGACGTAATTTATACGTATACGGAGACGTATACGGTATGCATGCAGTAACATTTATAAAAAATGACTAAAACCAGTCTTCAAAACCTACTTAGATGAATACTAATTAGATTTGAAAAGATCGTACACAAAAAAGGCTACTTAAAATATTGTTGAAGAAATATAAAAAGTAAATGAAAATTAATCAAATATTATACAGTTTCAAAGAAATCTTAAGAATAATTAGTCATTTTTAGAAACGATGCCATGCTGGCACCAACCTGGCACTGCCAGCGAGTAAAGTAAGTATACGAGACGCAGTCCTATCCATAGCTTTAAACAAACCACATATTTTTAACTCGAAAAAACGGTCTCAATTTGATTTATGTTTATAAATTTAAGTGTCGAGCCTTCATTATCCCTTATCAATTTCTATGTTGATCGCTTTCATTAGGGTATTTCTTTATGCATTGCTTTAAATGCCATTAACTCTAGAACCTCCACAACATTATAAATATATAAACATTAAAACTGTACAATAATTGCTCAATTTCATAATATTTTTATGTATATCATTATAAACATTTTATTTCATTTTCTCGCAGTTTATGATGTATATAAAAGGCCAAATCTTTATTTTTATGCGAATAAATTGGAACACCACATCCCATTCCGAATTTTATGATAGTGCTTGTTATCAATTTCAGGACCTCTACACAGAGTGCAACTGTTCTCAGACTTACAGTTTCGCCAGGCTTATATCGGCTCGGTATCCAAGATCTCTAAATTTTTGGCTTTTTCCCTAATTCACCGGAACGCCATCTGCACACTCCCCAACGCGCTTACTCCATTACATTGTATAATGGGAGAACGCGAGTAAATGAGCTGTAATGTAAGCTACATTACTATATTACTAAGAAACTACTGCACTGATTTCAATAAAATAAAAGTAATCATGGCCAAAGATCTGTTAGTATAATGCAATATAATCACTAAACCAATTGCCACGTTTCCGAGAAGACTACACAAAATCCATGTAACATGAATGGCAAACTTATATTCGTTATTGTCGATTTTCTGAAAAACGCTATGTTTCATCAGGTTATATAGATAAATATATGGAACAAGTTTTTAACTATCTAAATCGGCTGTCGTTTTCCAGAAATCTATGAACATAAAAACATTCTACCATAAATTTAATTACACAAAGTTACACAAAGAAAAGTCACAGTAATAGAAACATATTTGAAGATTTAATAAAATTCACGAAATGAATAATGTTCAAAACCGATAAGATTTAACTTCAAAGCACGTATAATTCAAAGTGAGCTACTTGAGAGAGTATACGTTAACAAATTTTACAAAATAATCAAAATTAAAATACATCATCATCATCATCAACATACAAAAAAAAAAATTTACGGTGTATTATCAAATATAAACTTATAAAAATCTCAGCTTCACACACGCCGACACTATCTAACGGAGTAGGGAGTGGAGCGGACGGCACGGAAAGAACTATGGAGCACACCGCGTATCACCACGTGAACTTTAAATCGTGTGACACACCTAATTCACATGAAAAAGTGTTAAGAAAATAGAAATATTATGTTGACAACACTGATTCAACTCCCTGTTGAATTGCGTATATTCGGTAGAAATAAGGTAAATACTGTGCTTCCACCAATCGCTTTGTTCTGTGGTTTATTTAATTTTGACAACACTATTAACTTGATCAGTATTATTAGAATATATCTTATATTGTTGCATAAAAGTAAATCACAGGTATTTTTTATTGAATACTTAAATGATTTTGACATAAGCGGTGCCCTAGAAAAACTTGTGCAAATCAACTTGGTGACATTAATAATATATCGAATAGAATACCGAATTTTAAACACTCTAATAGTCTAATGAATCAAATTTTAGTTCTGTTAAATTCAAATGTTAGTTCTCATAATTTTATACAAATGGGTTTTATTTAAAAATTTGCAAAGTACAGTCGACCTATTATTTTGAAGTTGTACGTGCTCCTTTGGAGAAACGACGAGCGGAATTTTCGTAACGCCTGAAGGCCAATTTATTCTGTTGCATGATGTAAAAAATACGGAAACGTTTCTAACGCACGACTTTGACTCCGATACATCAATTAGTAACGAGTGACAAGTGTCGCTGCACTCGCTACGTAACTTCAGGGCACGCCGCGACTGCCAAAAGTCATGTAGGCGACCGCGACCGGCCTGATCGGTGCAAAACTGTATAGGAGTGTATGTAATTAAACAACAAAGATTACAAACCAAGATTTTGATTTGAAAAAAGTCTCAAAATATCAATACAACAAAATAGCAAGGTTAAGATTAAATTGCTAATAGTATAATCAAGACTATATATGCTTAAAATAGTATCACTCCTTAAAGAACATGTGAAATATATTTGACGTCACATTTGAATATTTAAATAGACAAAATAATAACTCATATGAATATGAAAATTGAATAAGAAAACCAATAAGAAAAAGAATAATGAGTAAAAAGCAAGTGACGAAATTTGAAAATTTACTTTTGTATTAAGTAAGAGTAAAAAACCTGCCATAAATACTGTACAAGGCCTGCAACTGTACAGATTTACCTAAGTAGATACCATAACAGATTGAAATACCTAAGTATTTGGTCAACCAATAACTACCAATTATACATTTATAGCAAAAAATTCTTTGTGGACATAATAAATATTATTAATAAGACATAAATAAATATTACTTCATGAATGCGTTACAATAGTAACAGCAAGTGCCCTGAAACTTACAGTAGTAAATAAATGTGACGCAACGAGTCCCAAAACATTTAGACTACTACACGAGTTTTCCTTTTTTTTAATTCATCAGAAGAACGTTAATACTGTATGTGAAAATTACATTATTTTTAAATTTACAAAAGTAGCGCAAAATATATTGATGATTAGTGTACACATGTTTAAGTAACCAACTGGCAGAACATAGTGACATTCGATTCGAAAAATCCTTATCTTAGTAAATCTCCAATACGATGCTTTCTCCCCGTTCGAGATATTAGAGATAATGTACGGATACAGCTAACACATAGATTAAAATGTCAATGCGAATTACGCATTCAATGCCACGAGAGACGGCGCTGGCCCGCGCCCTCCCACGCGCCGCTGACGGACGTTTATTTGGAGGAGGAACCTGAGCGTAAACACTTTTTTTGTACTCGGAGGTAGTACTGACAACCTGACTATGTATTGTGCGAATGATAATGTTCAACTGTCCTAGATCCCTTTTAATAAATAAATGAAAACAATTCTAGTTACATGTATTTTTTTTTTGTGTGTGTGTTTTGTCTATCTTCTTCCCCCCCCTATGTTAGCATAAACATCTTAATTATTCTTCCGATTAATTCAAATTTATTTCAACAGAACATTAAATTTTAATACGTGTTTGTTACGTCGTTTATTAAATAACCCTTAACTGAAGAATCTGCGATCTTAATAAACGTTGTCAACACACCCATAATAGCGTTAGCGTGGTTCTTGATTTAGTACATAGATAAATGTATAATAACGGTTATAAACTATGGCTTCGAAGATAAATCGTGTGTAATTTGAGAAACGATAACGTCTCGCCGATCGACTCAGAATTGACGGTTGCGGCACGTAAATGTAGCCGTTTAAAAAACATCGCGCGGTATTTTTATCATATCGTAACGTAAGAAGATTAATAAATAATGTGGTATGAGATATTTGAAAATATTTATAACAAGACCGCCGATTCAAAAATTTTTTCGCCTAAAACGACGACGAATATTCGTAAAACATTTTTTTTCCAGAAAATCTCGGAAAACAATGAAAAACATTAAATGCTTCGTAGCTTCATCCGTTATATAACTTTCACCTTGAATTTTTCCTGAAAAAGCGTTCAGGCGTTTTAACGATGATTCAAAACAAGCTAAGAATTCCCAGAGAGGCGAATATTACGCACATCTCGAAGAACTTCAAAGGAAACAAAAGAAACAATCATACTTGATCTGGAGAAAAAATAAATGTAAGGTCGATATGTTACAAAAAAATATAACTTTAATACTATAATTTAAATGATATAAAAATATACTATATAAAAAAGTAAAAAAGAATATAAATTAGAATAACGATTTAGTGTTAATATTGTATTATGTATTCATTAAGGATTAGAATCACGTATATAACAGTCAAAAGAAATAACGGAAAACCTTCTATAGGATCACTTTTTATCTGTTTGTTTATTTGTCCGTCAAAACCGGTTCTCTCACGCATAACTACCGATGTTACCTCACATTGATATCAATATTAAGATCCACTATTTCTTAATCCACTAAAAGTTCAAGCTTCTGATTCAATTAAATAATATAAAATATATACTTTAAAACACTTCATTGATTATTATGAACACATGTTCATAATAATCAATACTAAATGCTCTAGGGCAAATTTCAGTGACCTAAAATGTTAGAGATTGGCATCAAAAAAGCATATATGCATTATAATTTTAGATATAGGATAACAAACACTGAATTTATTTTTTAATCTTTACCCACACCTTTCTATTGAGGAAATCGTAGAATTTCATACATTTATAATTTTTTCATCTTCATAATGTCGCGATAAATAATTTATAAAAATAAAGATATTCAGTACGGAAGTATTTAGACACACGTGCTATTTTGAAATTTGACCAATTTTTCAAAAGGATATCTTATAAAAAAAAACCTAATTTTTCGTCGATAATAATATTTGACACTGATGCGACTTATAAATGTAAAATGCTAATGTTCAAAATGAATACGATTTTAGATTTCCGAGTAAAAAAAGTTTTAACTTTTTCCATCGAATTTTAGTTAAGAAGGTTTAGTTCAGTCATTAACAAATAATTCATTGCAATGTACATTTTAAATTAAAATTTCAACTTCCCACAATATACAGACGTTAAAATAAGTTAAATTGTGCCAAAAGATAATTCTTTGAATTGATATATCTACACAGTGGATTTTCTATACATTTAATTTCTCAAAGAAATGAACTCTAGTGATCACAATTTTCCATTCTTTCAAAATCGCATTCAGTATATATGAACATAAATTTATTTTCGAAAAAAAATATGCAGGCCTGAACTCATACCAGCTCAATAATAACACTGCCAACTATCACAATACACACACGTGTTAATCTGGCATAAACGTTTAGTTTTAAACTGTTCATAAATTCTCACACGCCTTTAAGAACTTATCGTTTCCGTTTATTGGATTGCTTAAAACCTTGTGAGTCCACCACTCTCGCGCATTATTTTTCACAACGATTCAAATTTCTAACGATCGGATTATTAAACCTTCTTTTCAGCGTATTTATGTGCATCAAGAGCGAAGACGCGCGTAGCACTGGCGCCGGCGGCAGCGCCCGCCGACGACGCGGGCTGACTCAGAGTAGGGGCGACGCTTAGTCTCTTACTGCGGGATTCGTAGTTTTAAGAAAATAGACTGATGTGATAAGAATCACCTCGATGAATATGAATTGAACGCCGTAAAAATCTTTAACCCTAAAGCTATCGAATAAAAGTAATTCGTTGCGATATTCGATTTACTTAATCGGCTTATTATAGGATTAGGCACATCAGTGATATTCGATGGGCGTTATTACTTAAAAATGCATAGCGCATATAAAAAAATTGAAAGACACTTCAAGTGATAGTCATTTTGATAGTGATAGTGATAGTCATTTTATTAAAGTAAAAAGGAAGTGTCTTTTTTATGTCATACTAGCTTTCTAGTATGACACAAAAAAAAACAATAAAAATAATAGAATTATTTTCATTGTTCACGTCTCGGCAGTCTCTCTTTTACTCTTGTTCCCGAACCCAGTCCGGTTCTCGATTTCAATTCCGATTCACCTCACTGTTCAAATCCCGATCTCGGCCTTAATTCTAATCTCAGTCCTAATTTCCTTTGCGATTCTTGTTCCGATATCGCTTTCGATGCCGATTTCAATCTCGTAATCGATTGTGAAATATACTTTTTTCCGTCAGAAAACTTCCCGGCCGCCCGCACAACTTATCAAAGTTTCTTCGGAACCGGATGAATGATGCGTGAACACATACAAGCACGAATAAATACATATTAATACTTATATATTAAATAATTGAATTACATGTAACGTTAATATTAAGTATTTACGATAAGGCCGTCCTGTATTTTTTTTTAACAATTGTGTAATAGGAAAATATTAAAATAATGCATAATATAGGAAAGCATTCTAATATTGGCCATATGTCTGAGAATTAAAAGAGAAAGCGGAAAAGTTACCTTCATAAATATTTATGTACCTCTTGTTGTTCATATAAAGTTTTTTCAAGTAATAATTTTTCAAATACGCTGCGTTAGTACAATCTATTTTTTAAAGAATTTCTTAGACCACCAGTAACCCATTTAAGAAGCGTTGAGCGTCAAATCATATTGAAATATAACCACGCACGGAATATCAAATCTCATACCGTGACGTTAACTTTCATCGCCAAAAAGAGTGGAATATGTATATCATTATAAGTTATACAATATTAGCAAAGTTTACTCATTAGAGAGACGAGAGAAGATAGCGGAATAGACGCATTGTTTTAATTTCATTCAATTTATATTGTGATAAATATTTTTGACGTGATAACGTCTTATAAATCGATGAACGTCGGCTGCACACACGAGAAGCATGACTCATTTTCGCGTTCTGCCTGAGCCGAGCATGCGAGCGAGAGCACACGGAACGAGCGATCTTTCTTACACTTCATCGGCCGTTGCGTTCGAGTAGAAGAGAGACAGCGGCCGCACACAACCTACACGTGAACTGTTTTTAATGTGAAGTGAAAAGTTAATGTGGTTTCCATTGTTTATTACAACAACAATTGCGGCAAGTGATAATAATTCAATTCAATTTATAAAAGTATGCAATTTTTCATCAATGTTTTCTTATAACGTTATCACGTAAAATTATCGCTCGTAAACCGACTTCACAGACAACCAATTTTTTTTGTTGATTTTAATGTAAAGTCTTTTATATTTTAAATTATAAACTTCACTATATTATTAAATATCAACATTTAGCGGTTATGAAAATCAATTTAAACACATTGCTGTAAATTAAAACAGTATTTTTACTGTCACCCATATCGAATTATATTTTTATAGGGTTTACAAGGGGCATATTAGCGCCATTGGAAAGTGATGATCACCGCCACCCATGGATTCCCGCGACGCCAGAGGAGTCAGCTGTGTGTTGCCGGTCTTTTAAATAGGAATACGGTATTTGATTGAAGACTCCCCTATCACAGTTCATTGGGAATACCACTGATGGTAAATCATTTCAGAACCCCACCGTACGTGGCAGAAAAACTACTTTTTTAAATAGAACTTTGACGATTGTATTTATTATGTCCATTTATTTCTTTTGTCGCACTATGTATATAAACTTCTACGTTGTGTGATAACGTTTTGTTTCCTAATTACATCCAAAAATAGAACCTTCAAAAGGTATTAACTCAAATATAAGGATGATTATTCATTTCTTTTATATTCGCATCCAGACAAACATAATGAATTACTATAGTTTGCAAGTACTTGCAATTTTGTTTATTGGCCAGAAAACAAATCTAAGCACCTGCAAATCAACCTAATTCATGATTATTAATGATTTTTTTTTTAATACCCAGTAGTTCTTTATGTTTAACATTTCATAAAAATGGTTATATAAGTATTCGATCGTAGTGTACGTAAATATTCGATCATAGACTCTCAATGCAAGTTCCACAAGACGCTAGCTTTATTTCAGGATAAAGGTATCTACGATTGTTCTAACAGGTCAAACGTGATGTAGCAGTAAACATTCGCACTGCAGCAGCCGATGTCGAAACTCGAAGCATATCCACGGTGCGTCTAAATACGTGCGACTGGCAACCCTAACACGAAAACTACGTCGAGACAATGAAGAGCCAACGATAGGAGCGACGCGCGCCATCGCCGATACGGGCCGCGTGTAAACTGCGGACTGCATTCACACATTGATGATACGACGCGTTTACATCACGCCAGTAAAATAAATTACAGTAATGTCACTACGAAAATCAAAAGAGATGAATCGTTATTGTAATAATTAATTGAAGTTCATTTTATCACTGTGCACTGCATTAAATATAATTATAATAACGTTTACAAAGCTATTACCATAAAATTCGATCATCTTCGTGGAATGACAGAAATGAGAACAATACGTAAGATATTGCGACCATTTTAAGTTTTAGTCCGTTATTTATTTCTAATCATTTACTAGAATTAATTTCTGTCATCACTTCTAATCGAGGAAGTTTTAGATTGTTTACTGCTCGATATACATCTGCCGATACATAAAATGCTTTTCTTTCCCGAAGAGTCGTTTTGTTTTATTAACGTTCAGAATTAATCTCTCCTTCCCCTCTCAGTTTTTTGTATAAATACAGAATTTATGACTTAATAAAAAAAAACTTATTATATTTAATATGCGGCCATACAACGCTGTTAATATTCAGATCGAGCGATCCACGGCCCGCAGGAAAACAATGACAAATACCGAAGCAAACGGTCCGACCGACTTCCCTATTAGTCGCCGGGTGACTCACGATTTCCACAGTAATGAAATATATCAAAGGCGATGCCCCCGGCGCGGCTCCCGACGGATAGGCCCGGACGGACGACGAAACGGCACGGCGGCGCGGGCAAAAAGGGACGCGCTCCGAATTAGACGCTTTCTCCCAAAGCGCCCGCTATTTCGGTTGCATCAATCGACCCGGACATTTTTAAACGTGTCACGGCCTGACGTGATCTGGCCCGTCCGATTTTACCGAAAGATCATGAACACGAAATGCCGAAGTTCGTCCGAGCCCGATTTCCACCTCTCGACCGTGATTAAAGTTCTTTTTTTTTATGAAAGACTCTAACAACATAATTTTGAAACGAATGCGAATGAAAAAATTGATTTTTCAATAGCCAGTGATATGGGTTCATCCATAAATTACGTGAATGCATAATAGGGAGTATGTAGGGCCGTGCACATAGATTCAGACAGGGCATGCAAAGCTAAAAGAACTTACTAGTTTCAGCATTGTTTGGGTTAGTGGCCCACCGATGCTTTTATATTATTAAACGGAAAAAAACATACGTTTAATTAAATTTAGATGTACTATTTACGTTTTCAAACAAATCGCGTTTGACAATAGTTACCGCTAACGTAAGCTAAACCACGTTCATTTTCAGTACAAACCCAAAGACATTGCTTTAACGTAAATCTCTGCAATAGAAGTATAGGTGTAGTAGTGACATACGAACCGAGCAGTCAATGTACTTCGAAAAAAACTGCCTTATCCTCGGTCTCCCACAATTTTCCTGTTGGCAAATGGACATCAAGAACAGGCGACATGCTAAAGTATTTATTTTCCCGAATGGAGTGTGGACACTACTCCGGCGCTGAATCCATGGGCACAAAATAAATTAAATATATGATTTCACATTCTCCCAATACATAACACTAAGGTTTTAGTATCCACACTTATAATTCACGCCTACTACAATGCGGAAGAAGTCATTCAAAATAGATATATTACTCCCGACATCTAACGGTGAAAAGCATGATAACGAAGACACGTGTTCAGGTTGAGGGTCTCGTGCACCGAAGAACGTAAGTTATATATTATATTCAGTCAACGTTATTGTACCCAGGGGCGTGCACAGAGATTCAGACAGGGCATGCCCAGCTAAAAAACTTACTAGTTTCCGCATTGTTTCAGTTGGTGGCCTACCGATGCGACCTTAACGATCTTTGTACCTCGAAATAATGCTGAAACTGGTAAGTTTTTTTTTTAGCTGGGCATGCCCTGTCTGAATCTCTGCACACGCCTCTGGGGGTATGACAATATCTCATGATGTCCCATTTATGGGGCGGAGGACCAATGAAACATGAAAAATTTCGCGTCAACCTCTTAATTCACAGCTTTGTAACATATATATGACATATTCAACTTTTATTAGGTAAATCTCACATGAGGCGGTATCCATCCACATCTTCCCAAAACCCACGAAGGGGAAAGGAAAGTAAGACATAAAAAAAAACTCAAGTACTTTATAAAAGACCTCATTTCAATTTTATTATACTTAATAAAATCAACATAAAGCATACTTATAATCGAGCTAAACCATATGATGTCGTGCGTTGATTGGGACGGCTAATGGGTAGTACGTTAATACTCTATAATCACTAAATTATTAAATTGAAATCGTTGATGTCTAAAAACTGCTTTTCTTATCATTCATACACTTAATTATTACATGAACAAAAATAAAAGCAATTAATCATCATCGAGGATACTTCACATTTCTAGGAGTCTTCTAATTTAATATTAAAATCAGTAATTACACAATCTTCGTACCGTGAAGTAAGAGATGATATTACTTAATAATACAAATGTTTTTAAACACTTCGCAACCGAGGGCAAATCATTATCTCGCTGCTCGTGTGTCGATTGCGTAAAATCGGAGCTTGTATTCGGAGTCGAGTACAAGCTTGAGCCAGTGTGACGTTTATTGTACTCGAATACGAATACCATCAGCTTTACTTGAAATAAACCATTTTCTGCCATGTTTTTATAAAATAAGTTATCAGACGATATTCCTGTGATATTTCATAAATCTTATTAATTTTTCATGGACTATTTAGTCTGTCCATCACGGAGAGATCGGAAGACAAGAGGAGAGTACAATATACTACTAATATTACATCCCACATATTCGTATGTACTAGACATCAACTAGACACATTATTCGGATGACTTCGGCTATATTCAGCGGTCTTGTATTAGAAGATACAAGAGTGACGACAGATCTGATAGACGTACAGCATAATATTCAAAAATACATGATAATATGCTTTACGTTTGCTGGATATTAAGCATACGTCGTCCCTCTCGATCTATTTTCTCACGTTCCGTTTTTCACAAGCACATGTGAAAGATTAAATGAATAACCATAAGATTATGAAGGCACATATGAAAGTTAAATCATAAGCATTTTATTTCGGCTAGGGCCATGCTATATTTTTAAAAATGTAACATAAATCGTCGCGACAATGTGAAGAGCAATAATGGTTTGTGAAAATGCTCAAATCTATTCATCCCATCTTGTCATCATCTAAATGACGAACAGTATACACTGAGCCTTATTAAATGACTGTGGCAAATACTTGTGTCAACTTCGAAAAAAGATTTAAAAAACGATTGAACCTTCAGGCCATCCCCATTACATCCCGCTATAATATTTATTGATGTGGTTTTTTAAGCTCCTCGAGTGCAAAAGTATCTGCAAGTTTTTGAGCTTTCCTCAAAGCTCAAAAACCCAAAAGACGGTTGACCTTTCGGGCCATCCCCGATGTTTTTAACTATTTTTGAGCTCAAAGCGTTCAACAATATATCTAGCAGTAAATTATTGAGGTCTTTGAGTTAAAAAAAAACAATTTTAGTATTTTTTCGAGCTGCCAGTGTTCATAAATACAGTTTTAGTACGTTTTGAGCTTTACGAGTTGATGAATCTAGAATTATTTTTCAAAAAAATCTATTATATAATTATTCAGCTACGATATTTTTGAATGTGTAAATCTATTTTGGTCCACCTTTCGGTATTCGACGCAATGTTTTAAGAAAAAAAAATGACATACGATCAAACATCAATCCAGTAAGAGTTTTTGAAATTATTACGATAAACCACTTTTTGCAAACTTTTTGTTACCGATATCTCTCAAATGAACCAACCGTTTTGATGCGGTTTACAACTATTTACGTTATTCTCTGAAAAGAAAAGCGTTGATTATAATTTGGTATTTATCAGCAGAGTAGTTTAAAAAACATTCCAAAAAAACTCCTTTTGGAAAAATTTTCTTTAATAATAGTTCTTGAACAATCAATTTGTTTTGAAGCGGTTTGCTTTGAACGAAGTTGGTTTTTAAGGAAAAGATCTAATTAGATTTCGAAATATACCGATAAAGTGGTTGAAAAAATATTCTATAAAAACATATTGAAAATTTGTTCTCGCACAATAGATATCTCTTGAACAAAACGACTGATTTTTAGGTAATTTGCAGCTTGAGATTTCTCAAAATATACCGTATCAATTCAAATTATGAGGAATCTTGAGATAAATAAACTCTTTTTGAATGATGCAAACCGCAATTCAATCGGTTTATCGATTAGAAAGGTATAAGAGTTTTACGCATTGACACACATGCACGTGCGTATATGTACACACAAACGCACTCGCGTACACACACACGTACGCGTATCACACACGCACAAACACAAAGGGAAGTTGTTAACAAAAAGCGTAAATATATCTCATGTACAACATAATCGCGCATCTTATACTGAATGCAAGTATTTTCTTTCTATTGCAAACTTACAGATGTTTTATTTTTAATCCACATAAGTTAAACTTTCGATGTAAATGCTGTCAAAAAAATTATTCCTATTGTTACCTGTTACCATCATATTGGAGTTTTAAAATTTCATTACGTAACATGATTTACGTAATCTATTTTATTAAATCGATATGAATAAAAGTATACAAATAATTTAAAAAATATGTTTATGTTTTTAGTGTTACAAGAGATGATTTTATTTACCCTCTCTGACTATTTTGTATATTTTAAGATTTTTTTTATATAATCGCTTTACTTTTTTCATATTTAATATATACGTACATGGAATACATGCTTTCGCATGCACGCTTTCTTTGTGACACTACATTTTAAATAATTTAAATTTTTATAGACTATAGAACAATTGAAATACATATGTTGGAACATAGCGTAACTCGCATCGTCTATTTTCTGTATTGATTTCTTGTACTAGCATTATAACAAGTACTTATTACTAACGAGTATATACTGTTTATGTTTAATGTTTCAAATTCTGAGGTGAATTAAAGAGGCATTTTGAATTTTTTAAGGGATTCTGAGTTATTAACATTTGCTTAAGTGGACATTTGGAAAGCGGCAAAAATATAAATGGAAATGTTAAAACAAGAACATAATCAAACTAATGCAGAAATTCTAAAATGAAAATCTTTATAATGAATGATTAACTTATGGTTTACATCTTGCGACAACCTTAAAAGCAAGTTAATTGAGAACCGTCCAACGATCTCTTCATATAGCACATATTTATCGGAAAGATAGTAAAAAGTTTATTTCATAATAAATACTGTAATGGTAATGTCTAATAGGCGTATCGAGTATTCGCCATGTTGCGAAATATATGGTGGGGGGAATACAATCGACTGCAGCGCACTCTGTGGAAAAAATGAGAAGATTATCGGGAAATGCAGTACATTTTGGATTAATTACGTGTAAAACTTCAGTAAAATTATCATTAGTGCCGGAATTAGGCACAATATTTACTATTGGAAATTAGAAAATAAACTGACAATTAAAAGTTGAATAATAATCCGTGATATCTTTAGAAAGACATAAATGCCAGAGCACATTGATGTCCTAAGAATGGTTCGGTCTTTACAGAACCACAGCTTCATAGATACTTTAATGAATTTTAGAAAATTTTAACCTTCGCCATAACGAACCAAGTTTTTTTGGATAAACTATCTTATATATTATTCGAGCCAGAATGCTTAAATTTTTCGTTCAATTAAAGGCAAAATACTATAGCCGTAATTGATATTTATTATAATTTTCTAACGATAGTGATAAATATATTGTTTGTTATACGGATTCTACAAAAAAGTCCACAGCAAACACTGCCTTCGTAACTACTCGAGAAGAAATTGTTTCTTTCAAATTGATGTGTTTGTTGGAAGAATTAATAACACCCGATTGACAGCAAAATCTGTATCAGCTGATCATTTAATTGCCAGAGATATCGGCAGATAATTATTATTGTTTTACAAATTTAAAGTGATTGTAGATCAAAGGATAAATATTTAAACTGCTTTGGCTAAAGTAAAAACAGCAAACAAAACATAATTATTTTCATTATGAAAAGTGAATTGAAACAAGAGGATACTTTTGCTTGTTAGGTTAGGTTAATAGTAAACAACTTTATAATGTATGTTTTTATTATTTCATGAACAAATAAATATTGGATACATCTCGAAAAATTTTGGACGCTAGACGGCGCTAATATTGTGCACGTAACTAACTATACATGACGTAGACGTTCTAATTGGTTAAAAAGTATGTATCATTTTCTTTGAAGAGCACTCTCATCGCATACTAAATTCTAGTATTACTCACGTACTCACTAGTGGATAATTCATTGTATGGCTGGATAGTGATTTAGTTGGCCCCGAACAATTCCACAAGCTTAGACATGTGACTAATTAACCACAGTAAACTACGTCATTTTTACTTGATTTTACCCGACTCGACGCAAAAATGTTACATATTCATCAATTTACAATAAAAAAAAATGTTTTTATACGACAACCTAAATTCGAAATCGTAATTCCAATAATTTTTATATTAATATATTTGCCATAATCTCGCGAGTGTCACTGAAGATATATACTGAAATGCCAAAATTTAAGATGGCAGCCGATAAACGCTGTCTTGATAAATCACTGGTGTTCAATAAATTAAAAGTACATAAATATTGTCATAATTAAAATCATTTTTTGAATTGTTTAAAAGCTTTGAACTAATTCGTAAGTTTGAATTTATCAGGCCGTCGTAACAGAAACTTGACACCACCACACACACGATGGCGTTGTTGTAAATTCGTGAGCACGCCCGTGATGTATGCATTTGATAACGTTTGATTGAATACAATATATAACTTACGTTTTTTTGGTGGACGGGACCCTCAACCTGAACACGCGCCTTTGTTATTACCCTTTTCACCGTTAGATGTCGGGAATAATATGTCTATTTTGTACAACCTCTTCCGCATTGTAGTGAATTATAAATGTGGATACCAGAACTTTAGTGTTATGTATTAGGATAATGTGAAATCAGATATTTAATTTATTTCGTGCCCATGGATTCAGCGCCGGAGTAGTGTCTACACTCCATTCGGGAAAATAAATACTTTTGCATATCGCCTGTTCTTGATGTCCATTCGCCAACAGGAAAATTGTGGGAGACAGAGTACAAGGTAGTTTTGTTGAAGTACATTGACTGCTCGGTTCGTATGTCACTACTGTACCTATAAGTTCATAGCAGAGATTTAAGTTAAAACAATGTCTTCAGGTTAAGTTAAGTTAACGGTAACTATTGCAAAAACCTACCAAAACGCGATTTGTTTGAAAGCATAAATAATAGATCTAAATTTAATTAACCATATGTTTCTTTTGCTTAAAAATATGAAAGTTATACGTAAAATGTAAACGTATATATGTTCAACTCGGTAGATTCTTATAAACATTTATTTAGCTTACTTGATTGCAAATATGTTTGATCTCATCGAGATAATTTTGCAAAGTATGGCTAAAGTAAATAGCTGTATCGAACGATTTAATATTTATTTTACAATTTTTGTATGAATAAAATTAAATGTAAGCACAATCTGTAAATTATATAAAAAATTTCTTCGTTTAAAACCCAGGAAAAAATCTTATCGAAGCGTAAAACTTCAAACATGGAGTGCAGTCGCAGCGTGAAACGCGGCATAATCAATCGGTCGCGGACACCGCCCGCGCCGCTCGTCACGCCGCCTGCGCCGGGCTAATGACACTCCTCACGGCGGAGGCGCACACTAATTGAACCAAAACTCTGGGACTGTGACCGTGACCTGCCGCTTGGTGATGTCTTCATTATAAACAAAATTCTATAGTTAGTGTATTGCACATTGCGTATACAAGCAATGTGCAATATAGTAACTCGATTAGATAACTAATAAATTAGTCTGTGGTTGGAATTGGTCGCAATTTCAAATGATAGTGCTATTCGCTACCTGCAAAGTGCGTGGTGCGGGGAGAGTCCAACGATCGCAGCTCACGCTGTGGCAGAAATAAGAATTAATTTCGGATTGATTATCAAAATTGAAATTTCCTTTAATTAATTCATTTTTTTAAATTATTATTGTGTTGTGTACAAAGACACCGGAAAAAATATAATAAAAATATAATAAATCCTAAAGTTGTCTATAAATTGAAACAAAGAGATAAATGCCTAATTGCTATAAAAAGGAATAAATAACAGCACTTTAAATAACGATTTCACTGAATCAATTTTATTTATTCTATTTTAGATATTCTGTGTGATATTGTCTGTACATAAAAAAAATTTCAACACCTACCAGTCTCCCCCGCAGTCTTTTCGCTCCACATGTGAATCAACTTTTTTCAACAATTCTATTATTTCTTCTACGACTCAAATCATATACTTAGATTGTATTGCTGCTTTCAAGACTTGCTTCAAAGATGACTTTTGCGGTGTCCATTGCGAGATACTGGTCGGGGTTGTTAATATACCATCTCGGTAACTGGTGGGAACATTCTTTAAAGTATTTTGTTTAAAATAATTATTGTGAATTGATTGACGATTGATGGGTATCCTTTTTTATACATTGCTTGATTTTGACAAGCTTACGATGGTTTTAATATGTAATATTTAAAGTATACCGATAAATAAAATCTATAAATATGAATTTGTTTAATGAAAGGGTCAACAATGGTCGCTCTATAAAATCATAGGCAGACCAAACCGGTGTTATATTAAAAACGGGCCAGATTTTAAGCAACCGAAACCGGCGAGCTTGAATGAAAATATTTATGGATATCAGTGAAGCGAGAAAGATTTAACAAAGATCATACCATGACGAAAGTAATCTCTGCTTCCTCTTCTGACGTGAGTTTATAATGATGATCAAAAATATGTTTGCACTTGCCGCTCTGATTATACACGCCTCTATATATTCATATTCATCTATGATACAGGCAGTCGTGTTTGACACCAGTGATGGCACGAGTATTATTTGTTAACCATAAAAAATTATGAACTTAAATGCACTATGTACTTTACCTACAATAGTAAATGAGGCACAGGGAGTACCACTTATGTTTAAACTTGACATGTGGGATATTGTCACAGATATTAGACGAAAAATGTAAGCTCGTATTAGATAACTTTGGGTATTACTTTTTGTCGTTCTACATTTATTACATGCTTTGCTAAAACTAATTTTTTACCTTCTTTTATAATTTTAAAGTGAAAACTTCTGTTTTATGCTTTCGAAACCGGTCTTTAATAATAATTTCATATTTTTCTACTTATGCTATTTAATAAATTGTATTTAACTATCGGCATCAATATTACTTTAGGTTTTCTTTTTAAACGAATTTGATGAATAGCAAAATATATGTGTATTGAATATATGTGGAATAATTGCGAACGCTAGGTGGCGCTACTATTGTTCACACAATATAAATAGTCGTATTTCCTCTCTCTTTACATAACAATAATTTTATTTGCAAACATTATAGAGTGTTTTTCATTGTATTTGAATAATAAATGTGTGATTGAAATAGTTACAACATGCAAAATGCAAACAAATAAAATTTTTAAGTACTCGTTAATTATTTCTACAAAATAAAAGTTTCAAAGCATTAATATTTTAATCATAACACCTACAAAAAAAATTGTAAATTATTTTGTTAGTTTTATTCTTATAACTCTATCTAGAGTTAAAAAAAGAAAGCGATATTACAATTTGATAAGCAATACAAAAAAAATGTTTCACTGCGACATCTATTGAACACTTACTTAAAACATCAGAAAATGTTACCCTATAGTTTTATTTACATATGATAGATGGCGCTTCCGCATAAGATGTCATAACTACTCAATCATAGATGGCAGCACTAATTAACACACCAGACATGAAAACGTAATTGAGAACTTTCAGCTACACCGTATAGGCATAATATTCAACAATTTCAAATTTAATGATCTATAAAAAGATTAATAAGCTTTGCATCTTACAAATTTGGATTACTTTCCACCTTCGTAATGAGTAACGAATTATTTGAAACCCATTTTATTGATTTCTTAGGTCGTCAAATCAACTCGGCAGGAATCAGGAGGTCCGACACCAGACGGTCCAATAGATTGACGACACATAAATCGCTGATTTGGTACACTGCTTATATGTAGGTATATTCGAATACACACACCTTACATTTCGGATGCTGTCAGTCCCAGATTCAGGTGCTTGTACAGTGGAAAGTACTGCAATACTAAGCACCGACTTAAATTAATCGTTTCTAGCATTATGTTTCGAAACTTCGGGCAACTTGAGTTCCGAGGTCCGCAAATACCTTCACGATCTCGAGAGGCGTGTTTTGAAACAAAATACCTATATGGAAAATTATTAAATTTGCAAGTCATTACTAAATTTCTCACTATTTTCTAGCACGAAAAGCTTCATATATTTTCGAGCTTTTTGAGCTTAAAATGTAACTGATCTTAAGTTTGTATTGCTTTGTTATACAACCTTGAAGTATCGAAAAATTACGATTTCGTTTTCGATGTGTTTAAGCTCTATAAAATTATTTTTTCTTTCACATGTTTCAACTTACCAAAACAAAATAAAAACTATTTCTCATTTGGCTTCGGGTGCTTTTAATGTTATTAGGTGAGGAGATGTGGTATATGCTCCAGTATTCGATTACACATCACGGGTATTACCCTTTACTGCTACATAACTTAAATTTCAGCTGACTTAACTGAAATATAGGCAGCAGCTGCCTCTTAAGATGCCTAGTTAAGTGTACATTAATGAAACCGATAAAAAACAATAGTGGCATTGGAAGCGTTGCAGCATTTCCGAATTAATCTAGGCGAATTATATTTAAAGTGGTAATGAAGTATTTTGAAAAAATTGGAACTAAGAATAATACATTTAATCCTATTTAAATATTTGAGTTGTTTTGGAATTCTTTAAAGTCAAAAAATATGATTCGAACATTTCAAAATCAATAATATTTGCTTATCCCTAGATTTTTTGAGGCCATGAACTTAAAATTAGTTTCGTTTCATTTCGAAAAAAAGACGCGGTCTTATTATCGCAGTTGCGGTCAACGTTAGCGAGAAAAGTTCACCCGACGACCCTTATTTTGTTAAAAGTACATGGGCTTTCGCCCATCGACAGCTATCTCTGGCAGTTCTCTTTCCATTTTAGTAATGGGTGGTTGAAATCATAGTAATAAAGTGACTCGGCTTTGAAAAAACAGTAATATAATGGATATCCCAGGGGCGTGCACAGCCTTAGTTTCAGTACTGTTTCGATTGGTGGCCCAATGACGTGACGGTATCTTTATACCTTACATAACCGAAACAATGCTGAAACTGGTAAGCTTTTTTTTAGCTTTGCATACCCTGTCTGAATCTCTGTGCACGCCCCTAGGATATCCTCTGTTACAAATACAATGACCAGCTCCGGATTCCTGATCCGTGGTAGGTCTCGAAAAGAAAATCGAGTTATATACACAGTTTTAGTTCGCAAATACTTTCAATTTTCATTCAAGCACATAAGTGATCCGACTGTTCCAAGATCCAAACCCTGAGTACAAAATCACAATCTCGTTTTAAATAATATTAACTTGATTAATAGGATCGTGTGTGCGCACATAATTCTAATAGTCGAAGACATTAAATATGGTAAATCATATGAAATTTAACTTAAGTAGTCAGACGCTTGGCTGCGACATGCTGTAACAGTTAGTTGTAACTACGTAATTAATTGGTCTAGTTACATGTAACTAATTACTTAGCGATTACGTTAAATAGAAAATTAATACTAGCTTAGGTATTCGATATCTGTCAATCCTCTCTAATCAATATTCAATTCGTTGAATGACGATTGGTAGTGGAAGAACAGATTCGAGGGTCGGCGGTGGGTTGCATGCTGCACGTTAATGTGTGTTGAAGGCAAGCGTCTATTATGGATTTCCACAAATTAATACCTCATATAATAGAATACCCGTAATTTGTCTCGAAAACCTAAGTTACTCAGAAATTCTGATACGAGCTGTCCATATTTACCAGCTAATACTGATTCGTTGAGTCTTGAGTATAATAGCTACATGTCGCACGCAAGCGTTTAATAATAAATTTTCGCGAATTAACACCATATACAATACAATATTTAATTACAGTCGAAAAATCGAATGAACCATATCTAACGCACTTCCCGTTTCAGTAAAAACTGTATTTACTAACATAGCTGGTGTTTTGTCGACAACGTCTAATACACATTTCTATTAAGAATTATTAAACAATAAATTTTTGGATGAAAAAAATCAACGTTTGTTTAGACGACACATATCTCAAATGAATAAATCTATTTTGGAGGTTTATACCATTCGACGAGGTTTGTTAAGTTTTCTGATTAATGACATCGTTAAAAAGATCGGTTCGTTATTTTGAATTAAAAGAATAGTATTTCAAAAAGCGCTTTTTTAAAAATATATTATTGAGAATATTTTGATATATGCCTCGACCCCTGGATACAAAATTTCTACGTTAAGGATAAAGAAAAAGGTATAAATGCAAAATTATCTATAACGTTACCCTTGAAAAAGATACACTAGATAATTGAAGTATTCATGTACTAACTAATGTAACATAAGGTTTTGAAGAGATGACAAGATCCTATATTAAGTACGACGTCCTCATAGAAATAAATACATGCATTTACACTTCTTTTATAAATTATTGGTTGAATTAATAATATGTAGTTGTGTCGAAAAAGAAATAGCATTACGGTTATATAAATTGTATTTTCTCCACTTATTCATAAAATGATATTATTTATATTCAAAAGATTTTTCATACTAACAATAATATTGAAGAACACTAACCGTGCGTAGGCATAGCCCGCAACGACGAAGCATCATCCTCGGGCTCGTCCTCAGCCTCTTCCTCCGTGATGGAGGGCGGCGCGGCCCAGCAGCGCAGGCGCACGCCCGCCGCCGCCCCGCCGCCGCCGGCGCCCGAGTCCAAACGTACTCTGGGAAGACTTCGCGCTGTGTACTCTCCTTCATTATTTGTACTCTGAAAATATGAAATCATTCTTAAGGACGCGTTTAACAAGTCAGCATAGCATAAATTTATAGTAATATATCGATGATTATTTGTTAGGCACTGTTAATGAGGGGGATGGAGGTATTTGGATCTCAGGCACTTCACGCTAACCTGGCGCTGGTTAGAGGTCACTAACGAGCGTTGTCGTCAGTGCAATTGGCTTAATGTGCTCTTCTAGTCATAAGGATGCCTCTTAAAATAAATTAAAAATATTGTTGAAGTATGAAATTCTGACACAAAAAAAACTATACTTTGTGTACTTATGTATGCGCGTAAGAAGATATACCTCTATAACGTAATTATTTTTTTTAAATGTATGCACATAATAAAGTATAATAAAACATATATAAAGTATAATTTAAATTTGAAAAATTAAATTAATTAATTTTTGTATACAAATTGTAATATCTAATTTATCTTTTTTATTTAAAAGTGCAAAAAAAAATATGAACGTTAGAAGAAAAATTAATTGATTCTATTTAAAACATATTCCGAGTGATTATTTCTCATATTGCTTGTTTCATATAGCGACTTTAATTTGTGGAAAATTAAAAAGAATTATCTATTGAACATTACAAAAAATATATTATTTAATAATAATTTAAAGTAAAAAGAAATATCATAAATCTAAATATACTGACGATAATTATGTACCCAAATGGTTTCAATTTGTCTTACTTAAATGAAAACAATTCATTATCAACGCTTGTAGTTTCACTTTTCACCACTAGATGGTAATCTAAGCGTTTTGCAATCCGTCAGATGTATTGCATTATTTAATACGGTCTTAATATAAGTTAAGGAGAAAGATTTAATATAGAAATAAAATGAAATAAGTAAATAACAAAACAACAAGTAAGGGAATGAATAATATTAATTTCTTATAGTTACAAGCGCCACCTTATGGCAAACGTTACTGGCACATCAGTTATTAGTGGGCTGAAGTTGCCCGCTAAATATCTTACGAACGAAAAACTTCATATTGTACGTAGTTCAACCGTGTCACCCCTATAAAAATTCACTCTCATAATTTTTTTCATAACGGCTCAAAAGAAATAAAACTTTAAAAGCATTTGTTGCAACAGATTCTAAATAATCGCTGGAGTTGTTTGTCGTTTTGTCTAAGAAAAATCTCGTTATTATTCTATGTTTACATATCTTTTTAATTCTACATGGGGAAGTAGAGGAACTAAGTCATTACTGTGCTAGCATTTAACTATTCCATTACTGAAGCATACTTAAAGTATTTTCCCACAATCCTTACTTTTTCAAATTGAGGGGCTTCCATAAGCCCTACACGATGACCTGATACGAGTCAAAGGCTACTAAAAACCGCTGTCACTAATTCAATAATAGCATTCGTGATCGATGCTCATCGTGCTCTTCTCTCCAAGGCACAAAGCAAGTACTTTAACTTAAAAATTTATTGATGAATTTGCTTGTCTTTGCATTAAATCGGGTACCTTCACCTAAATGCGGATGCCCAGAGGGTGATGACTCCGCTGGGCTACGTCTTTGTCTTAGTATTGTACTCCAATTAGAGTCAGTTATGACGGAACCTCTTATTTCTGAAGGGCCTCCCCATCCCTACTGATTTGAAGGCTGGATCCGACTTTGCCTTTGCCCTCAGTGGTTAGTCTTGCCTACGAACAAAAAGTACGGTTGACCACTGAGTCGGACCGCTTTTAAGAAATAAGTGAATATAAAGAATTATCGACAAATAATATCATATAAGGGTTGGTACCTAAAAAGCTAAAAAACGAGTCATGTTTTTAAATCAAATAAACACGGAATTTGATTCATATTTTAACCATTTCTCACATTGGATCAAATATAAAATTACTAAATATATTCGAAAAGTAAATAGTTAATTTTACCTGTCTATTTTTGGTGGATAAAAGATAAAACTGTATTGTCAGCTGTCCACGATTGGTCGCAGGGTAAATCTGGCCGAGGGAACGAAGATTGCGTGGGTGTAGTGGAATGGTTGAGCGAATCCCTTCCCTATTTGGAATATCTGTCTCCACAATTATTTATAAGAAATATATTTTTATTCTAAGTTTATTTAATATTTCTAATAAAGTCTATGAAGACTGGCAAAGCATTAATGACAGTATGAGTGATAAAAAAAATATAGCACAATAAGTGATGTCACAGATTATATTGCTAATGTGGAGTGATTCTTAATAATGATGATGTTGTAAGACGATTTACCGTTTCATTGAGTTCAATCATGTGTCCAGAACAATATATTTAAATAGTTATACGTTTTTATATTATGTATAGCGATGGTTAATCAACGCGTTGCTTATGAAATTTTGTTATTTGATTAAAATGAAAATCACTTGCTTCATACCTTCGAGAAAATCTTGAACCCTCGGTCGCGGATCATGTCACCGCATTGGTAACAGACCCCCAAACCATAATACATCATACCAACATGGATGAGAGCCCAATAAATCCTGCCATTTGAAATAAGATTGTGACAAAGTGCGCTCCTACAATCGAGTGACATAAACCTGCCGCTGTTAAAATATTATAATCATGCCTGATGATGTCTACTCGGAAATTATTGTTATTATAGTTTATTAATAATTACCTATTTTAATTATACCTAGATATCCTATAAGTCGTTGATATAACGAATGCAAACCTATGCCTGTAGAAGAACAATATTATAAAAGCTTTAATGTGACGTTACAAAAAAACTCTGCGTAGAGAAAATGTATGTAAATTCAACCCGCATAAAATATAGAAGAACGTGTCGTATAGATGGTTTGTTTACGAATTTTTACTAAAACGTCATACGTGTGTAGTGTATGCATGTAATAGTGTATATATGTAATAGTGTGTATACACTGTCGAATGTATAACCCTCCTTTGCATCGCGCAGTCGCGTAGAAAAAGATAGAAAACATTGAAGAAACTCTTAAGCTCTATACAACCCAAATACTATTTTTCAATTTAGAATAGCTTAAGAAACCTAAGCATCATTTCCAAATTCAACGGTAACCCACTCGATACGTTTCATTCTAGTTTTTTTTTTTTAATTTTTAATATGGCGCTTGGCGGTCGTCTCTTTCAATAAATTGTGGTTATTGTAACAACTTTAAAGGCACTCGTGAAATCAATATAAATCTATTGATGCCAAAACCACAGAAATCCGTTTCTGTGGATGAATATATTTCGGCTTAAGGTGTTATAAACAGCATCTTTATGTAGTACATGCCTATGTGCTTCAATAAAAAAATTCTATTAATCCGACATTTGCTATATACTCGTATTTTGATTTCATTAAATTGTTTGTCATGCACATTTTTTTGCAAAGATAAAAACATGTTTTTGCAAGTTGTATCCTTACGTAGTCGGAACCCTTAACAAAGAGGTGAATGTTGTTAACGTATTTTAGTTACAATGTTGTTAATAGCGTACAAGTATTATTTAAAGTTAAGCCAAACTGGTAGTGTTACAAAATAACTGATATTTCTCGTAGAGTTGGCGCATCCTTACGGTAAAGTAAGAAATGCTAGCGTATATCGATGGTAAAGTCGACACTGACCATAACTGTCCGGTTAGCATAAACCCCATTATGGTAAAAGCTATAGAGCGACTTCGTCTCTTTCTGCCCGATTAATACCTTTATAGAAAATCTTTACTCAAAAGCCTTTGCCTTAGTTAATTTAAAGAGAAATATAATCTAAATAAAGAGCTCTCTCCCTATGAAATTTCGTACAATTATATTCCAAAAGAATTTGTCATTTTTCGACTATGGGCAGTGTGAATGTGGCGTGGCAGAAGTGGCATGTGTGAATGCTGTGCGCAAGAACCGCGACGTCTCTATTCGTTACATCGGCACTGATACTTAATATGTTCCATATCTTATTTTACATATCAAATTACTTGTTACATTTTCGTAATGTGAACAGTGTACGGCGTACGAGTGTGCCGTGCTTGCGTCATGATCAAAAAATGACTACATATAACTATAACCGCGAATGAGCAATGCCGCGCGCATCATCCCACTGTTATGTGACTACTGTATGAAAAATATGTCTGTTCATTTACAAACAAGTCGTACATTTTCAAGTACAGTGGGATAAAACATTAAAAATAATATGTACAGAAATAGCATAGTTTTTAATAGAAATACACACCATGCGATGTCAAAACAATAAAACTGACCAAGTGCGAGTCAGATTAATGCACCGAGGGTAGCGGCGTACCACCATTCGATAAATATATTATTCCTGTCACATATTTACAAAAAAGTTGTACTTTAAGTAAAAATTTTTATAAAAACCTTTTCCTTTGTATGTAGTATGCAAAATAAATGTACAAATAAAAATAGCAGTACGTATAAATTGAGCTCATTAGCAGTGATCGGAGAGTAAGGGGCCATCCATAAATTACGTCACATGTTCGGGTCAACGAAATGTGACAATGCGCGACAAGGAGCAGGTCAAAAGCTTTGTGACGTCAAATCCGAAATACAAAAACGGAAAAAGGTTTATTATTTTATTTTGTCCAATATTTAAAGTATTTTGAAAAAAAAATGTAAAAACTGTTGTTTTCATTTGTGTGACCACCTCCGACAAGGACGGAGGGGGGGCAAAAACCTTATAATTTATGTGACGTAATTTATGGATGGCCCCCCCTAAGCGGAAACTTAACAAGTATTAGTTTTTCGCTAGACGAAGAAGCTTTTTGAAAACAAACAATTCAACTAAACGTATATATGTAGTTAAAACACTACCAAAGACCACTTATTTCATTCGATTTAGAACACGCGTTAAATAAAATCTTGATTGGTAAAAAAAATATTATTTAACTTTGTGCTATCTACAATAGTTAGTTAATAGGTCTTGATCTTTGCATTTCTGATAAAACATCGTTATTACTAAGCCTTTCACGGCTACATGGAGACCATCTACGGATTCGACTCTGCTTAAGGCAACACAGACTTGTACAGCAGAAAAGCTTAGGTCTAAATAAACCACCGCTCGATCGACAGTGCTGTCCCGCGTCTTATGCGTAGAGAATGCCCGGCATAATACCATGGGCGACATTCTTCGTTCGGCCGAGCCATAAATCTATTTAGCCGAAAACGGTATTTGGTTTTGTGTTAAGCATTCTGCCGTTACCGTAGTCTATGGTCGATTGATGGTACGTCACTGTTGTACTCCCCGAAAGCGACGCTGATAGATGATTTTAGTATTGTAAGACACAGCGTCAATCAGTAAGCCTTTGGCTACATCACTATCACGATCAATATTAAATCGCAGATGTTCTTGACGCCTACGAATATTTTGAATTCTAGGGTAGTCCTGATTTACTAGCATTAAGTCCGTCCGAATCTTAGAGGATCTGTCCGATCAAACTAGAATAATGTCACGTATTTTGGTTGTCAAACTCTTTCGTTTGACATCCATCTCAAAGAGGTTACAGGGAAATAGTATGTTCGCCATTTAATAACGGCTGCCATATTATCTTTAGTATTAAGTTATATACTTCATTGCTGTTTGTTTGTCAAGCCTTTTCATTTGATGTCCACATCAAGGAAGTAGTAAATTAAAAAAGTTATCCGCCATTTTGGACCGGGGACCATTTTGAATTAATTATAATATTAAACGTATTTCGTTATAGTATCACCCAAATTAAATATGTATGCTAAATCTCAGCTCAATCGATTCGGAGTAACCGGTTTAAAACTAAGTTGCAAAATTTGACCCAAAACTGACACACTAAAACAGGTGTGAATTTCAATAAATACTTGTAAAAAAACAGATTGCACCAAACTGATACGGCGCGCAAGCGATCAAAACGAACCCTAATCTGTATTTTATTAACTATTGTACACATTTCATTACGTTCCACCGATTGTGAAACATGCAAGTTACCAACAGCCCTAAAATATAATGTACCTACTGGGCTGCTGTTCGTACCTAAAAACAAACGGCCACTAATATCGCCGATAGTTTTCTATAGAAGCAAGTAAATTTTGTGCAATTCAGAACACGCCGAAGCAATGTACGGATAATGACGTCACGCTCAGACGTTTCAGAGCCTCCGGCCGTCGGCGTACGGCTGTGACGTTCGAAATAGACGGTTGTAAACTTCAAATACGACCTAGTTGAGATGAGAGCTTCCTCGTTATAAGAACGTCGGTCGTCACGCGCCTCGCACAATGTATAGTTAACGAAGTTACGAAACATGTTTCTAAGCGACTTTACTTCGATAAAAAAAACGTGACATGTGAGGCAATCGTTCCATCATGACGGTTTTTTTTTTACTGTCATTTATGAAAGTAAAACTATATGCTTCTATCGAGTAGTTTAAAATGAAATCGTATTACTTGAAAAACAAAGCTCCGTTTTCGATGAATCGTTCAATCGTCAAATGCGAATAACTAATTCTACAAACTAATGACAAATAAAAGTTTATAACACAATAATTTTCTTAGAATTCTATTTTATATAATCGTTTTTAATTTAGTAACAATATACACAATTTTTTTTTCGATTAGTTAGCTGTAAAAAAAGATAAATTATTCGAATACCATTAAACCAGTAATTCTACCTTTAAACCGCTTTGGTAGAGCAATAAATTGATAATTAAATTGAAGATAAAATAAATCGCCAAATCAGAAAGATAGAATTTGTATTTTAAATTGCAATAAGAAACAACAAAAGAAAAATGTAAATTTAAGTAGCACAGGTCCAAATTAAAACTTTTAATTTCCAGGAAAAGTTTCTTGAAAAAGTGTCGAGATATGTGGCCAATAATGACAAACATTCTCTTCGGATTAGAGTCTTATTAGAGACGGTTTCGTCACGTTCAGATGCTTCATTTTCGGGCTGCACTTTTGAATTGGACTTCGAAATGATACTTGGCGTACAATATCCGTTAGGCAAAAAAGAAATATTGAATTCTGAAATATAGAATTTAGAATATTTCAAGAAGAGCTTACAAATTTCTTTCATGAAATTCTTCTCTTTCGCATTACCAACGTCGGACCATATGTGCCTTGGAAATTATTCATACGGGCTGAAATGCTTGGCAACAGGAACAGAGGATAGACCAAGTATAACTGCAGATAAAGTGAAATGAAACGCATCGGAAGTCGTTTGCTATTACTGTTCCAGAATACGGTGTGGCGTCTTGGCCACCTCGTTCTTGATATTGGCATTCGTCCTATTTGCCTCCGTACGGAGACAGCTAAGCCATTATTTCTTTTTTTGTATTGAAAACGAAACAAAGTGGTACGCATTGCGACATAATTTTGTTATCATTATAAGGTGATAGCAACATACGGTAGCCAAGTTGACTGAAACACAAAAATAGGCCGGCTAGACGGGTGAAATTTTCCACTGTCACACAATGGAGACATGACAGCAACAGCTACCGCTGTTTTGTTTCGTCCAGTGAGTGAGAGTTCCGGTGGCCAGTTCCCATTTCCCTCTCCATTATCCCGATCTCCCTTCATTAGATTCCCTATTTCTTTCCAAGAGACCAGCAACGCACTGGGGTTACGAGTGGCTGTGGGCGGCGGTGATCGTTTATTCTCCGATGGCTCACCTGCTTATTTGTATCTCGAATATGCAATAAAAAAATGAAAAAAACTAAGTTAATGATAGTGAGACTCATCTCTAAATATTTACTGTCTCCTAATTGAAACAAGCTGTACTATTAAAACTTTTTATATAATTGAACAAGTTTTTTATGTATTCTAATATTAGTATAAGGTTTTAATTTTAATAGTCATATTTAATATTGTCAAAATCTCTAATTATTTTTTGAATTTTTGATTTTGTTGCTTTTTAATATCATAAAATTAATATTGACACTCCTGCAGGACCGATACAGAAAAATCCCCTTGTGACGAATTAACGGATAAAATGATATATTAGTGGTAAGGTAAATTATAATGTATACCTACGTACATATTACTGACATAAGGGACACCTCTGACAAAACTTTTACACGACGAGGGCAATCACTCAAACACACGCAAACGATTCCGAATGTATCACCATCCAAAACTTTAGTCAGAGATGTCCCACTATCATTTCGTATTCACCAAAACTGGTCAGCAGCTCTAGTTTTGAACAGGTGACATTTATCTACATTAATGGGCTATATAACTGCTTCTTTAATCGTCATGGTACGTACGTATGTATGCATGTATATAATAGGAACATTTTGAAAATAAAAATCCTTCTGAAATACCTTCTCAATACTTCGTTGAACAGCAACGTTTGGAATAAATTGTGTTTATAATTCGGAATATAGACCCATAAAAATAAACAAGCACTTTCTTTTACGACTTGCGTTTCAATCGAAGGATATAAAAGTTTTATACTTCACTTAAATTAACCTAAGAGGCTTATTCTGTTTTTGCATTTTTTTTTATTAATTCCGCGCAAAACAAAGCGGTCTTTAAGGAACTTTTTTTTATGAATAAAATACTGCTGCCTAAAGACTACTTCACAAATTAAAAGATAAGCCGAGATGGCACCGCCAACGGAAATGTAATTGTCTTGAAATAGACGATTAAATATCTTTTTGTTTGTAATTTGATACATATGTATTACGATATTAAAAATATTATATTAAATAGTTATGAACCAGCGACATGTTGTATCTCACAATCTGTTAAATGCTTTCGTTTTAGTAACTATTTTAAGATTAATATAGTGCCATATTGTATCTATTTGACATCATTAGCTTGTCTATGAATTTATCTGACATTTTGACCTAAAATATTTTTATACCAAGTTTTTCTCTCTCTGTAAGAAAATGCATTCTCATAAAATTGTACATGAATGTAATTGTACTAGCTTTTGCCTGTAGCTCCGCCCGCGTACACAGTAGTACATGGAATGTTAGATGAAAAATTCTTTAATGGTTTTAGAGATCTCGTAGAGTCAGTCTGTCAGTCAGTGGTATTTCGCTTATATATATATATATAGACGATCGAGTGGTAAAAAAACTAGATACTCGAAAATTATAATACATATTACAAATCGTTCACGCTGAGCATTTATACATTTTTCTATGCGTTTAAACCACTTGGAAAATATTTCTGATCAATTTTTTTTCAGATACCTCAGAAATTTCGAAATTATAGGCAGCCAGTGCATCTTCTTTGCTCTCGAATCTCTTGCCTTTTAATTTTTTTCGATTTTGGGAGACTAGTAAAAATCACACGGCGTTAAATCAGGGGAATATGGTAGGTAGTTAGGATAGACACATTTTATAAATATAAAAAAACATAATTTTCTAGGCTTCATTGTTCTTCGAGTACAACGACATTTTCTTGGTGTTGGGTCATTTTAAAAGCACAACCGTTATGGTCCTTTGAAAATGAAACATAGTCGATAGATTCATCGATTAGTACACAAGTATTAAGTATACGTTTTTTTTCTCGCCTCCGTTGAATTTCTCTAGAATATATCGACACCAACTCATCCGACGGTCTTCATCGGTCAGTCGGTGCTGCACCATTTCGAACAACGCCTACTGAGAGAAAGGAGATCGTGAATAATGGTTTACATCGCTGCTAATCCAATACGCAGTCTTCTCTTAAGCTCTACATATATAATTCTTCGATTCACTCGGATCAATTTTTCAACTGCTAGTATATTTTCTTGAGTGACTGCGCTTGGCGGCCGACCCGTCCTCGCCTTATCTCCAAAGCTTTCCTGTCTTCTTTTGAACTCAGCAAACCAATCAAAACTGTTGCTTGTGAACAAACAGATTCACCAAAATTAGTAGTTCACAACATTCATGAGATTTTAAACTTGTGTTGTAATCATAACAAAACACTTCATTTTTAAATTTATCACTAAATAACCAGTATTCACAATGGTGTATAACTTACCAGTATCAAATTATCAAGTAATGGGCATACCCCGTAATATTATACATATATGTACGCATGCATATGTACGTTATCAAAGCTCAGTATCGATTCTTGAGTACCTATCGTGCAACTTGTGTTTACTAAAAGATAGGGTATTTAGCTTACCTTAATGCTCAAATTCATCGTACTATACACATGTGTCCCTAATAAAAAAGTTGTTTTTTACTAAGGAATACGCATTTCAATAAAGAGTAATGCGAATAAAGCCAGGCGACACGGTCTGACGCTTTTGATTCGGCCTGACCAGCGCGTGCGCTTCAATGACATCACCTGTGTAAAATCATAAAACAGTCAACTCCGAGTGGCCACAATCATAAAATAAGTACACATTACAATAGGAAAAATTAAGCCAAATAATAACCTCTGTGTACACAGTGTTCATGCTTTGCAGTACATGAATTTTTAAGCTCGTTATGATTTTTAAAGATGTAACCTAACTCTGTTAATTTTGATGATAATAAAAAAATTAAAAGATATCCTTTTTAGGTAAAATTTTGTGCCCAACAACCTTTATTTAAGATTTTTTAACTTTTACCCCGTTTTCGAAACTAAAAAAAAAGTTGTTTTTTATTCCTACCGTGTGTTGATAAAAGAAAGACTCACAATTCATTTTCATATAATTAAGACCAATTTATATCAAACTTCCGGAACTTGCCTAAAAATAAGTAGTGAATGGTCTATTTTCTTTTACAATTACAAATTTATAGAATTAACCGTGTTGTAATAATGGCGGCGAATAATTAAATTCGCATTTGAAAATGAAACTATATATTTGATAATTCAATTGCCTATGTTGATTGAATGTGCTGCTTGATTTTCAATATAACGTTAAAGTAAAGAAAAATGTCCAATTCACTATGCAACACATTTCCACACAATTTGCACACTTTTCATTTCGAACATTCTAAATACTTTAAAAAATAAATAAAAACCTTATTGAATATTTCTTTTAAAATTACATACATCCAGTGGTATGATTTTTGTGTTTTTTTTACATATTTCATTCTCCTAAACCAATGTTATAATATTTAAAGTATTGATATATTAATTTAATGTTTAATTCTAATTTGGTGAAAAATAACACATTATTAATCTGATGTGCAAACGTTGAAAGCTTTCTAAATTAATCACGGCTAACTACTACTGTGAATTGACTTAAACTCTAGTCTGTTATTACCACCTTAACGATGGCCAATCTCTTTTGTGCACATAAGGTCAAGATGAATAACTTTCGGGTAATGCTTGTTACGATATT
This sequence comes from Eumeta japonica, assembly GCA_005406025.1. Taxonomy (NCBI): domain Eukaryota; kingdom Metazoa; phylum Arthropoda; class Insecta; order Lepidoptera; family Psychidae; genus Eumeta; species Eumeta japonica. Next base: position 476,211 of record BGZK01000227.1, read on the forward strand.
CGCTAATGTTCTGAATCAACAACAGAATTATGATAGCCCCCGAATGACATGTATTAATGAGCTTCCATCGCATCCCATCACAAATTGCTTAACGGATTCAAGCGCGCATGGACGTACCGATGTTACAAGCCCACGCGAGAGGCCTCCTGCAAGAGCGTCTAACAACTGATGATAATGCACCTAACTCATGTAGCTCGTGATAGGCCAGGAGAAAAACCTCACATCAGCAGTTTCGAGATAAAATGGTTCTGGATCTAGATCGACTGTCATCAGCAGTTTCCGGTATAACGTGAATGTACTGTTACGTACGAACAGAAATAAATTAAAAGAACGTAAGGCAGGTTTCAAAACAATAATCGTTTCTTACTTCAAACAGGCGAATTAGGATTGCTCTAGCAAACACAAAACGGATTCGCACCTTGTTTATTTTTATACTAAAAGGTAAACTGAGAGGAACTCGATTTTCGGACTCTGAAAAAGTGATCGTTACCTTAGAAAATATTCCGGGACTCGATTCTTTACGTAGTCGTTTGATCTAGTTAATTATATATAAAGTGCGTTTTAAAATATAATAAATCTAAAGTATACAAAAGGAAAACATTCTAAGTACTTTTGTTTCTTTGTTTTATTAAAATCACTGAACCTATGCTAATTTCAAATTTAACACATATAATTTAATCCGGTCAAAAGATAACAAAACCAAAGACAACGAAAATAAAATCAGAACGGTATTAAAATCAATTCTCCAAAATATTCGATCGGTACGATCAGTCCAAAAATGGTACAAATGATATGACACAAAGCGCCCCACGCTTTTTTTTACAATAATAACTAGTATTTTTCGTTCATTATTTTATTCCAATATTAAGATTTATTTTTCACTTTTTGGTTCGATTTATCATTAAAGCGTGTTTTTTTTTTGTGTGTTTTAAACTGTATTTTGTTTTATAATTTTTTAGTTTCAAAAAGATATTAATAGTATTTAAGAACCAAGAGCCTTGATTTTAGAATATCTTACGTGTGACAATGAATTTAAGTTTACAACATTCATGTCTACGTAACCTTTTTATTTGATCTAAAGCAACACTATTGGATTCTATTATATTATATTGGATTGAATGAATTCAAAACTGAGAGAAAATTTTGCGTTCAACATAAATTAACGAAGCGCTGTACAACTTGTAGTTGTGACATTAACAAGTTTTTTAAGATTTTTTACTTTCAAATTTTACAAAATTTCAGAAATTCAAAATGTCTTTTAAAATTTTCAAATGGAACAATTTTTATGTAATTTCAAAATTTAGATTGTTTTTTCTAGATTATTATATTTAATTTATTATTCAAAATTTTTATCAAAATTGTTAAATTTTATAATGTTTTAAGTAACCAATTTTTTTTTGAAGAATTAAATTTCAAATTTTACTATATTTCATAAATTGAAAGTTTTACAAAATTTTATTTTTCAAAATATGAAATTATTGTGTTTCCGTCGGTCCTTGATAAATCTACAAAGTTTAAATTAAATTGTTCAAAGTGGATCAAAATCGAGTCCAAAGTAGTCGGTTACAAGCAAACAAACAAACATAAAGGTGAAGATGATAAGCGTGTTAAAAAGGAGAAGAGAATCGAACGTATTTGCCACTAAAACTCATTTGCAAGTAATTAATGATAAAAGAGATTTCTCAATAATGATTTCATTTTCGCAGGGCGTCGAGCTATCGGCACCTTCGTCTGTCCGATCGGGCCGGCGGAATCGCGGGCTAATGACGTCGAGCCGGTTATTCGGGCCTTGACAAATTAATTAATAAGCCATTATCAAATTAAACAAAAAAAACATTACATAAACAAGTATAAAATTGTGACATTTCGAACATTTTTTTGTACTTGTGCATATAATTATAAATATTCGGTGTAGATTGAAAGTTGTAAGTTTGCAAAAAGGTTACGTACAGCTACTAAATGTAATGATAACAATAACAAGCTCTACATCATTTAACAAATAAACTTGACAAGTGACCAGAAATTACGAAATAATTTTTCTTTGTCTTACCTTTCGCTCCAGATAGAATCCCGGAAAAGACTGGATAGCAGCATGGAAATAAAATACGTATTTTTAAATGGTGATATTGAATAAATTAAAATTGCACGTCTCGCAAACAACTAATGGCATAATCTTAAAAACAATTCTTGTTTCTTCTACAAGCAACCAAGACAAAAAAATCATGTTCGTTTATTGTTAGCCTGCTCAACCCGTTTACCGAGAGTTTCGGCCAGTCGGCCGAGAAAATATTTGCTTCTTTGCTTTTAACGGGGAAAAAATCGCACTGGAATATTTTAATATTCGAATCATACAAAGTTCAAACAATAACTATTAATTTTATCCAGTTGTGCGGCTGCTATTTTATTGTATTTGGTGTTTTTTGTCATCTTTAGCTCTGAAACTCTAAAGTCTTGTACAATTCTTTTTTATTTGTATGATGTGCATTATATTATTTCTTTTTTTTCATACACATTATAGAAAACTTACCTTTTTCATCATCGTTATACGGAACCCTAAAAAACAAAGCCAACTAACAACATAGTACGGACACCAAATTCCAACCAGCATGATTTATTTAAATTACGATTAATCACAGTTTCATCAAAGTATGGCAGAGTGGGAGTATAATACGCGTGCAGCTGGTACATCACAAATTATAGCCCGTAAAATTGATGTCTGTAATTAAACTGATGGAACTGATTAAAATAATATCAGTAGATTAAAATAGTTACTGATAAAGTGTTTTTTCAAATGCATTTTTTTCATTTATCTTGCTTACTGCATCGTACCGAATAAATTTTATTTGTGTAAAGCGAAAAGAATAAATAGAATTTCAATATGGACAGAGCTTTGATAAAAGCAATACCGGAAGTCTAAAAACAACACAATCTTTTACAAATATAAATCGAAAAATTTTCATATATTCTTTAATTCTTGAGAAAATAAAGCAATCGCATGATGCTAGTTATGAACCGTGAGCGCGATGGGTTACGCGCTTTATCTTTTCATAAGCAAAAAATGTCGGCGGTGGCGAAAGAAGTATTATTATTTACCATGATATAAAATGTCACTTACACAAGTTTTTCGATCACATTAAGCAAACGAATGGTCGTATATCACTCGACATTAACTAACTGTCTTTTGTTCTTCCAATTTACTCGTGTAAATTGAACCCATTTGAAAACAAAAAACAAGAGCAATAATTTTTTTGTCCACGCTTCCCGTCCGCTTCAGTTTTATTCGTTTGCTGTCACTTTCGATCACCCAATTATATTCGACTTTTGTCTTGTCTCTGAATCGTAACAATGAATCCATGTTCCGTCTCTTGTCGCAATATCGCAATCAGCATTCGACCGTTCGTGAATCGTGCTTTACCAACTTTTTTTTGACTGTTCAACACAAGCCTGCTTTTCTGTTAGCTTGTTAATTTAGTGTTATTTGGGTATATGAAAATCCAAAAGTTTAAACTAAATATACATTCTACATTTCTACAAGAATAGTATATTCTTTAATTCTCGAAATCATCAAAAGTGTATCCAACTAATCGATTTTATTTTCTTTTGTAAATTATATTCTTTTTATCACAGCAACGACTGAACGTATTATTATAACAACAATATTACCCATTTACGCAACAGCGCGACAAATTCCTATAACAAAGTAGGGCTGCTCATAAGTAGATTATTACACGTTTAGTTTGCAAAAGCGACTATGCCATCGCCCCGTGAGAAGTGGAACATGACATTTCATTCTGTCCCCATTATACCTATCAGGATGTCTTCATATCGTTTCATTAAGTTTATTCTCACAAGCGACTTACCGGATGCGCAGGACTAAATTCAAATCAAAAGCTTAATCATACTTTATAACAAAGGAAGGTCGCAATCAGATACGATCTTTAGTACAGGTAATGTTCATATGTGAATAATCAATAGCAAAATAATTGATAGGTAAACAATAAATGAACATATGATACAAATATTTACCGTGAAAAATACAAAAACAATTGTGTTTTTTAGATTTTCGCTGTTTACTCTATTACAAATAAAATAAAAATTAATAAAAACATTTATCGGCATCATTTTGATTCCGTATTAAAATTACTAAACATACAACTAATAATACTGCCTTCATGAGACATAACTAAAAAAGAACTAGTGGAAAAGGAAAAAAAAGAAGGGAAAAGAAAATGGATGGAGAAGTTATTAGATATATTTGTTTATTATTATTATAATAATCTCGCAAAAATTTTCCAAAAAAGTAGGCCGAGATACAGACTCCAACAAGGTACGATTTTCGAAAATCTCTTTTGCTACACTGAAATCCATAGCTCTTTTCTTAAAGACTTGTCAGTATCATGTACTTAAAATTTGGTTATTTATAATATGCCACCAATTTATAGTCAACATAAGATTTTCTAGCGTAACCGTTGCCGACAGTCGCTCACACACATTCGCTCTACAGATATGTCTTGTCAGTCCACTTTCATTCACCATTTCCAGATAGCCAATACCCGCAAGATACCCTTTTCTACTTTAGTCACTACACCTTTTTTTCAAACCATACCGCGATATCAGATATCGCTGTTGCCCATTATGATTAAATTATAAATAATTATTACACAACCATTAAAAGTAAGGGTAATAGATTTTTTTTTTGACATTATGTGATAGCGATAATAACTCCAAAGGTAGAAAAGAAATTATTGAACTAGCGGAAAATATTGGAAAAGCCCTTCAGCTATAAAAGCACGAAGGGGGAATAAATGGAATAAATCTAAAAATATTTATTTTCTATACTCTTTAAATATTCTTTCAGACTTTTTCCTTTGTTACGTTTAATAAAACAGTAGCTAAATTAAATATTTTACCTGTAATATTAACATCAATAAATATTTCTGATTTTTTTTTTGTACTGATAAAACTACGAACCATATTTTTGGTAGTACGAACCAATACTTCATTTAAAACTAACACTTCAGTCACAGTAAACCACACTTCAATAGTCGTGGACAGGACATCATCTGTAGTATTAATTGTATTGTTATTTACAGTGTAATATATTTAATTTACTATCATCCGATAATGCCACAAAGACGCATCATAGACATGAAATATGGGTAGAGATACGTCTACATCTCTACATTTCTACACGCAGTCCAAACATAAACATCGCATGAACACCTAACAAATGGTGACAAATTAAATATAAGAATCGACATAATTGAATGCTAAATGTCCGAAACGTGATCGATCGGCGACGCTCGCCGTCACGAACTACCCACATTGTTCTCGGAAAAGCGATGGCGTCCGCGACCTCCTATGCAACAAAGCAAGGCAAAAAGCCAGCGATACAATACGACAGACAAAACACGAGGCTCAACGTCCTCAACCGGTCGCCCGGAGCGAGACGCGAGCGCCGCGCTTAATTTTGATTTACGCTGTTTGCCGGCGCCCACGCGCGTCCAGAAATTGAGACTGATACACGGGCACGACAATAATCGAATTAGTGCGATAAATTTCACTTTCGGGTCGTGTACGCTACACGACGATGGAGTGCTCGATTCAGTAATATCATTATGTGTTAAATATTTTTTTACTGATTGTCGCGGATCAATTATTAAGTTCTAGTAATTGAACATTTCTAATGGGTCTAAAATGGATTTTCTTTTAGCTCTTTTAATGTAGGCACTTCGAAAAGTAAAATGATGTTAAAAAAAAGCGGACAAGTGCGAAAACGACTCACACCCTGAGGATTCCGTTCAAAATTAATTATGTATGTACATATTTCATCCATTAAGATTTTCGATTATTTTTGTCTATTTTCAATATCGAAACTGGTAAGATATTGGTGACAGGAGTTCCTGACCTTTAGCTTTTTTTTTTGTGAAGTTTGATTCTGAATTATTTTTATGAACACCTTTAATTTTTGAAAATCTTAATTTTTCTGGTGGGTAATTAAAAAATGTTATCCCATACACTAATTTAAATCACGGTTCATACTTCAATTGCAAATACAAGTTAGTAATCGCACATTTTTTTCGTATAACTTCAAATTAAGGATCTTCAAATTTTTTCCTAGACTTGTGCGGTGAGATTTTTCTTGCTAAATTTCATGATTCTAGGCCAATGCGAAGTACCCTATACGTTTTGATTCCCCTGCGAGGTTCGAAATATAAACATATGGCTGTATTCGGAAAGTATTTTTTATTACGTTAATTTGAAGCTTATTCTCTTTTCCAACTTCAAGGGATCATAGATATAAATATTTCATATTAATTTTAGCTAGATACCTCCATACTTTTCTGTGAAAAAGAATCTTGACAGACAGATAGACAGACGGACAAGGACCTGAAAGGATTTTTAAGGGTTTCTTTTTTCCTTTTGAGTTATGGAACCGTATTACTAATAAGTAATGTATTATTAGTCGCTACCTGTAGTCGAACTAATGAACCTCATTAGCATTACACATGATATCGCTTTACCGAAAGTTTAAAAAACAATTATTACAACGAAATAATTATAATTCCGTGTATTGACTAAAGGATACGAATTCGTTTATGTGGATGCGTCACGAACGTGACGTGACAAATCGATAATCTACTACACTATGTAAAATCAGTCGTTACAGAAGCTCGGAACCGGTGATACTTATGCGATAAGAGTCATACATCATTTCAAGCGACAATCAGCTTATAAATATCTGACTGTATAAAGCCACACAGAAGCTTGATGAAATTGTACATAATATGGTTTGTTATTTTTCACAACTTACACAACTGAATACATTTTACATCTTTCTATTGTGTGCTGCACTATATTTTATGAAATTGCAGGTAATCGAGTTTAAAAAAGGGAAAAAAAATTCATAAAATAATGAAATCGCTTGGGAAACCTGACTCATTAAAATGCATGTTAGAAAAGTATATGTACCAAGTAATTATAAGAAAAAATGTTTTTTGCATTTACTCTAACATTAGCTGAATTAATGAACATGAGTTGCCTGATTAGAACTGGAATTGAATCTTATAAAATGAAATATAGAGTTAAATAAATTCTACTCAACTACAGAAAATATGATTCAAGGAATTCCTTTTTTTATCATGATTTGGAATATTACTCCAAAAACATCCATAGTGTTCTGAAAAACTATCTAATCTGTTGTCTAAATAGGCAACAATCAAATCAACATATTTTTTGTTGTATTTGTGAGTGTCCCGTGACCGCTGGCGATCTTGCTTTATCGCTGTCATACGTTATTATTACGACAGTTCGAATTTCACAAAAATTGCTTCGCAAATATCGTTTACATTTATTCTTCGGTTTTCATCTCTACAGGCAAAATAAATGATCTAATGTCCATTTCACAGAGAGGTAGACAGAGACCACAAATCTCTATTTAGCTTGTACGTTGTCTTTTAATTCTAGTTTCTTAGTGTTTTTTTACATTTAATATATACATAACTTTGAGATGTGCATCGAATTAGCAATAGTCAATCATCAATTTAAATTCATCAAAATCAACCAGCAGATCAATCAAATTATCTATTTATTACATTACATATATACACACATATATATATATATATATGTGTGTGTGTGTGTGTGTGTGTGTGTGTGTGTGTGTGTGTGTGTGTGTGTGTGTAGTATGTGTAGTGTATTGTGTGTGTGTGTGTGTATCTGTTGGTTGATTTGATGATTTTAAGAGTGCTACAGCATAATTAACTTTTATATATTACTAACACTGCAGTGGCACATTATGGCATTTTTCACTGTAATAAAGATTTCATCCCCTTTATTTGATTTGTGCTATCCGTTTTGTTGTGAATTAACGTGATGGGTAATATTGATAACTTACGAAAACTATAAATTAATTTAAAAATATGTTAAATTAACTTTATTATTATAAACATTATTTATATGTTAATCTGTTACATAAAATAAAAATTTAATGTATTACAGAAAATATGAATGAAATTACATTAATTTATATATACTTGTAGGACAACGTCTGCCGGGTTCAGCTAGTATAATACAAATATTATATACTAAGGGTTAACACACACTGTGACCCGATCACGACAATTTGAACACAGCCTTCACCGCTGAGTGTTTTTCAAACTAGTTTTGGACAACAAATATTTGTCAAAAATATATTCAAGACACTAATGCATCAATGAAGGTTCAGCAAAATTTTCAAGAGAAGAAAAAAGTTCTAATACGTATTTTTGAATACGATGAACATAGTATAATATATTTGTATAGATGTCACTTTATCTAAGAACCGTTGTAAAAATATATATAAAATCTTACATAAATTGTTAACAACTAGTGTAAACAAAGCTAGTAATCAGTAGCTTTTTATTGGAATTAACTATATTTAACTACCATTAATTTACCAAATTTGCATGTTCCCATATTTTATATTTAATATCCATGTGGTTATAACTAGGAACATATGAATTTAGTACAAAGCATACACAAAAAGCAAATTACGAGTTTAATTGTTCCACATATAACGTTCTCAAACACTTCTGACATAACTAAAACATGAGGTGCATTAAAACTTTCACTGCCGCCATGTCGTAGCAAAATTGGAGCACCTTTACGATAGTCTTCCGTTACATTAAAAAGGAAAAGAAAAACAAAACGGAATCCGGAACATTTATCAAATCAACGTCTGCTTTTGCCGTTTCGAAATCAGGAGCAGCTATTTTCGCTCGACGTCGTTTGTGTCGACACACCTAACAACCGCGGGGAGAATATAGTCTTTTATTTTTCTTAAAAGGCGAGAATTTGTCCGTCCCTTTTAATGAATCGTACTATATATTAGGCAATTACCATGAGCAAAATAAAAATATGAAACTCGCTAAAGTTACAAGACTTTTACTTATGCAGATTAGATAAATGTACCACCGCAATTACGAACACATGACTGGCTGTTATAGTGTGATAATTTTGGACACGACCATGACTTTGTACTGGGAGATGAAAAACAAAAATAACATGGCGGGCGCGCAGTGGCTTATGGAAAGCGTGAAATTAGCCCGACCCACATTTGTATAGTACTTAAGAGTATTATAAAAAACATGTGACTCGTCACATAATTATAGAGCTGAATAGTTAACTGGGGAAAGTTATAGGTTATTTATTTATTTAGTTATTGAAATGCATTTATATACGCATCATGGTATAGAACAAGCACGTATAACATGAATAATGCGGGTGAAACCATTGGGCACAGTTAATATAGCTTGTATATAGAGTATATACTTTATTATTTTTAGAGTCTCTATATATATATATATATATACACTTGCAGCACTTTAAAATATGTAGGTTTGAGTAAGGGGTATGTATCTATGTATCTCATGTGAGCGTTTAATTAAAAGTGTGCCAATTAAACAAAAGTTCCACAGATGACCAGTTTGGTGTAAATGAACCATCAGAGTTAGTTCGGAAGTAAGAAGATAATTTGAACCTATAGCGTTGTAAATGAGTGAAGTATGCCGAGAATAAAAATATTTGTATTGGGTAGGGTATATTGTATGTTTAGCTCACTTATATACATAGATGCTAAATCATGAATGCATATCTTCTAAACTTTAAATTTTACACAACGTTGTCGCCACGTTCTCGAAGAACTTTCTCCGAATATTTGAAGAATTGAAAAACATAAAAGAAATTGTAATGGCGTTCCCCATATATTTCTTTTTTCATATAGAAACTATTAATATACTGAGAATGAACTTAGCACAAAAAGTAATTTAACATCATAATTATAATATAATTAAATTAGTGTGTTGCTAAGGTCCTTTACGAACTTCGAGAGAACGTATTTCTTTCTTTGTAGATTCTTTATAGAAAAAACAATTCATCGAGACTCCTACTGTTTTTATAACACAATTATTAATTAAAAACATCGTTTCAAATAATAATTAAAATAATTTGATAAATGGAATGTCATTTTTTTTAATAATTGATAAGAACACAGTATGGCATTTATTATTTCTTGCTAAGGGACACAATTCACTGCCCACACTAGATACTATGTAAATATTAATCGTTCATTGATTTCCAAGGTTTTTACTATCTTGTAGAAACTAAGCAAAAAAATATTTAATTAATATTATATGTTTTTAGCATTCGTCAATCTACATATTTCGTAGTTCATCTTATTATTTGCCTAGCTTATAATCACTGAATATTCTGAGATCTACGATTATAACCACGCGTCCTCTGTATTCACGGCGTAAAAAACTCCTCACTTTAAATAATACGTACAGACAAGATTAAATTTGAATTCCGGTAAAATTCAATATACTGACAGCTAGCTCCTCACTGGTGTAAGCGGTGAGGATGCGCCGGTCCTGCTGCAGCACGCAGTACAGCGGCTCCCAAGACGGCGGCACCCCGGCGCTCGCGGCCGCCGCGCCCCCTGCGGCGCACTGGGCAACGTCTGCACATAAAACGGGAAACGCCAGCAGGAACTTAGTGGGATGTTGTGGTAATCATAAAATAAATGCATACGATTTATACTATGAATAGTTTTATTAATATTTATGATAACAATAACATCATGACTATCAGAATATTATCATGTTATTATTCCTCAAAATCGTTAAGATCAAGCGATTTTTTTATAGTATCTGACCTACAAAACAAAATAATTCATTCGAAATTAATATGTAAAACTAACTAAAATATTTTATTTTTGGTTGTTTAATATAGCATAGTACATATATTCATTTTGTGATCTATAAAAAATTAATATAAACAAAAGTTAAAAACATATGTACATAAATACATATTTAAATACAATGTTACTGTAGCAACGATTCAAGGCGCTTTCTCGTGTGAAATAAAAACCGGTGGTGGCATTATTTCGCATAGAAATAGGCATTAAACTATTTCACTATTACCTCAGACATGACAAAACATTTAACAAAGAAATCATAATGATGTTAAAAACTGAACAAGTACGCCTAATCAGTTTACAGAATTCGCTCCCAGAATCGAAACCTGCGCATGGACACGGACTGCGCACGCACAGGCATTTTGTGGGCACGCTCGAAAACTTTTTGGAGTGTAACCTCCATTGTGACGGTTTGGGAACGGGTAGTAAATCCAAACAGAATTCATAAAAAAAATTAAAGTTGAGGATGTGAATTAGGTTTGAGAGCTCGCATGCGCACTAATTCAATAACTTTTCCACTCCTCATCACAGCTCTGTTGCTATAAGACAGACTTTTTCTATGATTTATGTGTAGTGTAAACATAAATACATTTGAGTTTCAATTATATTACAAGCAAAAATAGAATATTATTTTTGTATATATGACTTCTTCCTTTCTTTATTATTAGATGCACAAACGATAAGCCTTTAACACAGAGGTACTAATGAAATGAACACAATTAGTAAGTCTTATTTATCGCAATCACATTTTTTATTTTCAAAAACTAAGTCAAACTTATCTCTTTCCTGTTCTCTAGGTGTATAACAAACATTCGTTACTTATTTCGGTATAGAGTTCGTTATTTCAAAATGCGATGAGCTTAATAAGTACTAAATCATTTAAAGTTGGTTTATGCTACTTATTTTGTGGTTTATGCTAAAATGACATTAAAAAGTGACTGCTGCATATCTATTTGTTGCAAATTTTTCATATTACAAAAAAATAATACATTTTATTCCACATTTATTATCAAACGTTTATATGAGTTTGATACTAACCACGCCTTTTTTTATAACCTTCTTTAAAGTGTATATCTTTGAAAGGTTTTTCTTTTAGTACTTGGTATCCACTGGTAGATATATCACGCCTTTTTGAAATTTCTTAGATATCACTTTTGCCACTGTACCTACTTCACTTTGACTAGTCTGCCAAGTTTTAGTAATTGGCAAATTCTGAGAGACGTAAAAGTGTCAGACGGGTATTTCTAGCGTTTGTCGCCGGTCAATTTAGTTTCGACTAATTTCGTGAACGGTTATGAAAATATCAACATCAACTACAAATGCGTGAACTGCTCGTCAAATAGCCCAATATTCTGACGACAAAGTAACCCTCACAGGGTCGGTGCGCGAGTGTAGGCATCTCGGTCGCCAAAATGACTGATATTGTCAAGAAACTCTTGCTTTCCCTGTACGATACTCAATTGAAAGGTATATTTAGAAAATGGTTTTTAAAAACACAGAGGCATAATTAAGGTAATATACTAATAAGTGGTAAACGAGTTAAACAAATAAAGTGTTGTTTATTTATAGACGAATGACGGTGCATGCTTATTCATTTAAAAGCAAATGCAAAAAATAAAATCAATACATATTTATTTCTAATCTATTCAAAGACTATATTTTATTAATAAGAACATTAAATTACGATTTTATACATATTCCGCAAAATGCTTATACAAATATAGTCGTGAGCAACCGATAAAGACCTACAATCTACAGTCGTTAACATGTCGACGGCCACCAACAGTTCGAAGTAACTTATAACCAATAGTATATTAAAAAGAGTTGACCATTTGGTTCTTTGTAAATTATAATGCAGATTGTTGGTCAATTCCAACCGTAAACACTAAATTATCATTACATACATTTTCAGATAACGTCATTGTTTAGTGTTTGAACGATAACAAAGTTACTACATAGTAACCAAAGAGCTTTATTGACCAATTATTTCTAGCGTAAAATCATACAATAAATTATATGCAATCGTTATCCCGTTATTTACTACAAAAAGGCCACAGCTCGTAAACACACGACATGTATCGGTGGTTAGTATCGATGCTGTGCTGGCGGTCTGGCAGCCACCGAGCTTTTAAGCTCACCTCGCTCGTCAAACTAACTGGTCTCACTCGTGTAGCTTATTATACGACCGTTCAATGAACGCGAGATGACAGTATCGATAGATCCTCCGAGTGAATCGTGGCCGCGACCATCGACGAGAGCTTTTGTAAAATAAACACTGGCGAATTAATAAGACCCAGGGTTCTTTCGAGTTGCCTCACATCTATAAATCACGTTACAACGTGAGAATTGGGTCAAATTAAACCAGTTGACTGCACTGACGAGATTCACGATAAGGTGGCGTTATTATGATATTGCATTATGATTTTAAATATTTATATGTGAATGTGGTGTATCGACAACTTTTTTGCAAGGCATCATTTTATGCATATGTAAACTATACTAGACCAGGGTCGATAATTTTAGAAACGAAAAAAATTATAGTAGAATGAAACCTATTGGAAAAGGAAGGTTACACCACCCAAATGAGAGGAAAAATAAATTACGGTCGATCTGAGGTTGGGAAGGGTAGGGGTGCGTTTTAAGGGTAAAATCGGTTAATCTTGATTTACGGCAAAACTACAAGTCCTATCGAAAAAGTCAAATGGCAAAGTTGTAGGTATTAATAAGATCTACAAATTTTGTATTTAGACTTTTCTCCTTAACCTCAAAATTCATGTAAAAATGCAAAACCACATTTTGGTTTTATTTTTATCTTTATCAAAAATTTTTTTTATGAAATTTGGTGAAAAGTTACCTATTTATATCCCAAACACGCTGGAATTTTTAATTTAAAATATTTATTTTTCACCCTATTTTTACTCGATATCGAAAAAACACCCTTCGATCGAAAATTCCCACGTCAAAATATCATATTTTTCAAAAAGTCGGTAGCCTTTTGTTCGTTGAAATCTCTACTTTCTGATGGTGTAAAAAAATATACATTTTATTGAAAATTTATTCAGAAAATACAAAATAACGAAAAGTGATAAAATTTGAATTTTTTTTTCATCTTTATGTTTTCTTTTGAGATATTTATCACAATTTTACTTTAATTACTCGAAAACGTTTGGTTCTATGTTTTATTAATGAACAAAAATTGCAACTCGAAATGGATTATTATAATTAACTACTAAGTAGGTTAATAAAGTTGATATTTAATAATACATCTATAAAGCTTTGAGAAACTTTGAAAATTTGTTTTAAATTATGTGCATAGATGCCTATTTATCGGTATTTTAAGGTGAAATCTATATACCTGAGTGACCTTCGGAAAATTGTAGCCCATCAAAAAGTATTTCATAGAGAAGTTGTTAAACGCCGTTTCAACCTTTTGGCTTTATAAAATGCTGGCCACTTAGAAAGTCAAAATAAGAAAAAAAAAACTATAATTAAAAAGTTAGTGAAAAATGACAATTCGATTTTGCCGCCAATTTGTACACATTTTTCCTGTCGTCCGAAATTTTCTATTGCGAATTAAATAAGTTACTACCACTATATCCCATTGTTTTTTATTGCAAAGGTATAATAAGTTATACAGAAGTGGAGACGGGGCTAGGAGGGTCTGGGCCTTACTACCTGTTATTTCGTAGCAGCTGTAAAAACCGTTAGCTAGTATTCGAAATGCAGTACAGTGAATAACATCGTTGATAAAATACACGTGTATACTGAGTTACTTTACAAGAATTGTCACAAATTAAGTTTAAAAAAAAGTTCTGGAATCTACATAGCAAGGTAAATACTACCTGAATTTTAATCAGTATCTATCATATCAGCTCTAAAATAAAAATAGTAATATTCTCCTTTACTAAATAGTATGTTTAACCTAACATAACCTAAAAAATACAATCAAATAATATTTTAGTACGCGAATAAAAGATAATAATTTCGTTTATTTTGCACGAACAAATTAAGTTATACTCTTGATAAAACTGTGAAGGCATTATTATTAATTTAATTTTGTCTTTTCAGATTTTCAGCATGGATAAATCTGTTTGTATAATCTGCAATAAGGCAGATGATAAACCAGGATGTGAGATAAAAACAGCTTTGAATCGTTTAGTGGGATCTAGTAAAAAAAGAACCGATAATAAATATAAAAAATTTGAGCGTTTGACATCAGCCTTTATTCATCGAACTTGTCAAAGTCATTATAATGATGAGACTGCAATAGCAACATTCCGTAGTTCAAGACATCGGAAATCTAACGAAGGAAAAGAAATAAATAAAGACGCTGTTGGTTTTAATTTTGAATCTCATTGCTTTCTCTGCGGTAAATTTTTCGGTAATAGATCTAAAGAAAAAATTTCATCTGTTGAAAGTCAAGATACTAGAGATAATATATTAGAGTATATTCAAAAACAAAGCACATTAAATGATTTCGATAAAAATATTTCAGCTCGTTTGAGAAATGTGCCTGATTTACTCGCTGTAAAAGCGCATTATCACACAGCTTGTATGTCTACTTTTTATAACAAAAGAACTGAAAGAAAAAGAGGTCGCGTTGCATGTAAAAATACGAAGGATTTTATTAATTATCTTATTAATTATATTGTTGAAAATGAAATGGAATGTCAATTTTCTATCAATGAAATAAAAGAGGGATTTTCAGGAGATCTCCCAGACTACACAACTATTAAGACAAAATTGAAGGAGCATTTTCAAAACGACATCGAATGTCATTTAATTAAAAGAGACATGATAATTTTATACAAAAAATGGCACTGCAAGTAAGAAGCTCTGCAAAGAGTGGTACGAAAAAAGATTAAAAAGTAAAGAAGACGAACGAAGTAGAATTGTTGAAATGGCTGCTGAAATTCTTTTAGAAGATATTCGTTCTAAAGTATACGATACAAGTTATTACGAAATTCCTGATTTTAACGAAGGCAATTTTTTTAAGGACGTTCCTGAAACTTTGCAAGTTTTTTTGAATATTGTGTGTAAAAGTAATAAAGAAAAGAGTACAAATAATATTCGTCGGATGGATAAAAAAGTGGCCACAATGTCTCATTGTATCATTACATCAGTAAGGCCACGTTCTTTTTTATCTCCAATTTTACTCGGTTTGTCGTCGATGATTCACAAAAAAATATGCCTCCAAAGGATTAATCGATTCATTATCTAATTTAGGCTTGTGTTCCTCATATAAAGAAACTTTGCGCTTTGAAGCATCGATTATTAAGGACCCTGCTAATCATACGTTTTCTCCAGATTCCTACGTTCAATTTATTTATGACAATGCGGATCATAATACATGTACGATTGATGGCAAGAATACTTTCCACGCAATGGGTGGAATTATGGTTGTTACTCCGGCGTCTAGTGTTACTTCAAAGAAAACCATCTCTAGATTAAAACAGATACCATCTTCTGAAGAGATAGGCGAAATAGGATTTGTGAATTTAAAACGATTTGAAAACAAAAATTCCGACGGATTGAAAACAGTTGAGATAGAAGATATTTTAGACGTTACGGACAACTATGAAATGTCTTCGGCTGATTTTACATGGTTTTATTCAAAATTTACAAACAGTAAATCCGATGGCTGGAATGGATTCATGGAGAAGTCACATAATAATGTGGCTTATCATTCTTCTAAAATTATTCCTGTGCCGTTTATAAAGAACCCACCGAGTGATTATGATACCATTTTCACATCGTTGGTAGAAGCCGCTAAGCAATGCCAAAAACAAGTACAAAAGATTGTGTTCGTCACGTTTGACCAACCACTATACCATAAAGCTCGTGAAATCTTAGCCAGTATTGATTTAGATAATGATCTCTATAATTTGTCGTCGGTCCAAGTAAGACTTGGGGGATTTCATTTATTGATGTCGTTCCTCGGAGCGATTGGATTCATCATGGATGGTAGTGGACTTAAAGAGGCTTTTGTGAAATATATGCGGAAAATTCGTCCGAAAAAGCCCTTTCTGGGCACGCATATGCACGAGCTATCAGAGGACATTTTCTAGTACAGCTTGCCTTGTCAGAATTAATTTTTCGTCGATGGAGTTGTCGGACACAGAAAAGGGTTAATGGATACATTTTGCTAGATTTAGGAACTGAACATTTTGGTGACAATTTACATCATGAAGATTTGAAGACTATAAAGGACAAATTTATCGAGCATCTTACATCGATACAAAAAGGTCCTACCGCAAAACTTTGGATACAGTACTGGCAAATGGTCTTATTAGTAAAAGATTTCATTAGGGCTGAGCGTTCAGGTAATTGGGAATTACATTTAAAATGCGTGGAAAGAATGCTTCCCTATTTTCATGCAAGTGGACACTTTTATATGCAAAATCGGCTCATCTTTACCTGCAAGATATGCGTAAGCTGAAAGATATAATAAATGATGATTATGAATTTACGCAATTCACCGAAGGGTTCTTCACAATTCGGCGTACTCACAAGTTTTGGTCGGGAGTTTGGACGGATATGACGATCGAACAAGTTTTGATGAGATCTATGAAAACTCAGGGTGGACTTACACATGGACGTGGTTTGTCTGAAAGTGTTTTGACAAAATTTGTATTAACAATGATCATACTTGTCGAAATTTGCAATGAAATGGAAGATTTTGTAATGTTTCCTTTGCAACTACCGAGCAGCACATAGATTCCAGGGAATATCGAATAAAAAAGATGTAGCTGATTTACAGATATTAAAAATTTTTCAACAGATACGATCCTTTTCCAGATACTGATCAAATTATGTCAATATTTTCTGGAATTATTGGCAGTAATTCTGTAAATTGCTACGAAGCGTATGAAGAAGGGAAAAATCTTTGCAAGCTATTGTTGGCATGAATTTTGGCAGTGTTAAATTTAAAAGAAAAAACAAAATCTTGTCTCTAAAAACGGTTCAATCTTCCGTTAAAGTTAACGGAGATATTATAGCCATTGATCCTTTATTGCTGTTTCAAAGAATATCGTTAACAATCGATAGTCAAAAAGATATGGAAACTTATTTACAATACGAGCTTGCTCCATTTCCATTGTCACTCTTTACAGAAAATGGCCTCAGAAAAAATGTGAAATCTCAGCTTTATGAATTATTTGAGAGCGCAAATGGACCAACGCATTCTGACGGTATCGTGCATGTTGTCGACGGTGGGTTTTTACTGCACAAAGTAATTTGGCAGAAAAATGAAACTGTGGAGGAGATCTTGAATAAATATTTACATTATGTACAAAAACATTATGCAGAAAGCAGCTATATCGTTTTGATGGATACCCTGAAATTGAAAAATCAATAACTGTGTCAACAGTACCAGTAGTTAATTCAACTAAAGAAGGAGAACGTAGTCGTAGAAAGACATCAGACAATATTCCAACATTCAATTATCAAAACCATACGAAAATACCATTTTTGCAAGAAAAGTTTCTATCTAATGAAAAAAATAAAGATAAATTAATAAAATCTTTAATGCAAGTGTTACAATCGCAAGGATTTTCCTGTGAACAAGTTAAAGAAGATGCTGATGCTGACATTATTAAAACCTCGATTAAAATTGCCAGAGATACCAATAAAACTGTCATTGTTGTAGGTCAAGATATTGATCTTTGGTCCTTTAAATCAATTAAATTCTAATAATCATCAAATTTATTTTCTCAAGCCCGGTTCTGGAAATATAAAAGATCTTTTTTCACGTCTAATAGTTTCAAATATGAATCAGTCAAAACATCGTTGCATTTCTGCATTGCTTTTCTGGTTGTGATACAACGTCCGGATTTGCCGGAAAAGGCAAAAACTATCGTAAATTCATTATTAGGCGATAAGAATTTGTCGAAGTCGGCTCATATATTTTTAAAAAGATGTAAGCAAAGACGACATAAAAGAAAATGGATTACAATTAATAAAATCTATTTATAAATGTAAAAACGAGAATATTACACTTAATCAATTAAGATTTCAAAAATATCAATTGGCAAAAATTAAAGCATCTTTCATATTAGCAAATCTCCCACCCACAGAAGGTGCAGCCGAACAACATTGTTACAGGGCGTATTATCAGCTTCAAACGTGGCTAGGTAACGAATTGACAGTAACAGATTGGGGCTGGAAGAAACATGAACGTGGAATTATGCCTAAATTAACTGAAATGGAATTAATTCCGGAGGTATTGTTAAAAACTATTTGCTGCAGCTGTGAAACTGGGTGTAATAATTTGAAATGTGGCTGTAGAAAACATGGTTTAAAGTGCACAAATTTATGTTCTAATTGCCATGGTTCTGAAAAATGCGCTAATGTAGAGAAGCAAATCTACGAGGAAATCATTAATGATCTAGAGGAAATTCCGGACCATGAATCGATGCAGACTGGAAATAATGTTGAAGACGAAGACGGTGATAGTCTTGAAGATGTCGAAGATCAACCAGAAAAGCCTCTCGAATCTGACGATGAAGAAATACCATCAAAAAGACGGAAACATAAATAAATAATTTGTATCGAAAGTTATTTCATAAATTTTTTGATAAATATTAAAATTAATGCTTTCAAATTTTATATTATGTATACTGTAATCAATAAAAAATATAGATATTAAATCAACATTATTTTGCAGGATTAAATAGTAATAGTCACATTTTTTTATTAAAATCGCCTTTTAATCCTATTTTTAATAGTTATAACAATGGTGTTTTTTTGTAATATTTATGTTCAATGGATTTGTAATTTTTTTGTTCATTAATAAAACATAGAACCAAACGTTTTTCGAGTAATTAAAGTAAAAATTGTGATAAATATCTCAAAAGAAAACATAAAGATGAAAAAAAAAAATTCAAATTTTATCACTTTTCGTTATTTTGTATTTTCTGAATAAATTTTCAATAAAAATGTATATTTTTTTTTACACCATCAGAAAGTAGAGATTTCAACGAACAAAAAGGCTACCGACTTTTTTGGAAAATATGATATTTTGACGTGGGAGTTTTCGATCGAAAATTGGGGTGTTTTTTTCGATATCGAGTAAAAATGGGGTGAAAGAATAAATATTTTAAATTAAAAAAATTCCAGCGTGTTTGGGATATAAATAGGTAACTTTTCACCAAATTTCATAAAAAAAAAAATTTTTTTGATAAAGATAAAAATAAAAAACCAAAAATGTGGTTTTTTGCATTTTTTACATGAATTTTGAGGTTAAGGAGAAAAAGTCTAAATACAAAATTTGTAGATCTTATTAATACCTACAACTTTGCCATTTGACTTTTTTCGATAGGACTTGTAGTTTTGCCGTAAATCAAGATTGGCCGATTTTTACCCTTAAAAACGCACCCCCTACCCCTTCCCAACCTCGGATCGACCGTGATTTATTTTTCCTCTCATTTGGGTGGTGTAGCCTTCCTTTTCCAATAGGTTTCATTCTACTATAATTTTTTTTCGTTTTTAATTTTTTTTGACGGCTTCGACCCTGGTCTAAATGTCTAACTAGTAGGTAATAGAATTTTTTATATTTAGGCAATTTGTTCCCGAGCAAGAAAAATCAATACAAATATGCATAGATTTAAATTTTTGTTACTTTTCCAACTCTTTAGAAAAGATCATTGAATAGAAAAGTAATATTAAGATCTTCGCAAAACTTTTGTGAAATTAAATCACTCATAAATGAAAAGCATATAGTTAAATGGAAATCGAATCTTATTTTATTTATCTGATAATTATATCGTTACGTTTGTAAAAAAAAGAAAGATTATTCATAATTTGTTAGGTGTTCAAAAATTCAAAATTTATGTTCAAACTCTCAATAAACTTACCTACATGCATACCTACGAAAATAGTCTTTTAGTCTAGCAAAAATAGATCGTTAGAATGCCCAGCATCAATAGTATGACTTTTCAACTTTCATGCAAATTCTAAAAAACACAAAGTTAACCTCGGAATTTATCAAAACTTTAAATACCCTTCATTATTTGTTGTACCAAACAAAATAAAAGCGAGTCAAGGATTTTCCCATTGCGCCCGATTTATTGTTAACGTCAGCCTGTTACAACAATTGTTGATTAATTGCCAGATAAACTTTACAATGTCATTAATAGAATATTAAGACATTAACCAACCGGCCCTGAACAAATTCTCGATGCAATCGCGCTCTCCTTGTCCCACTAACTGTCGGATATGGTTGACGTATCGCTTCCTTTGTCAAACTGTACAGATTGCGTGGCCCACTTTCGCTCCAACAAGAACGAGAATCGGACGGCCATTTTACTTTAAGCCATAAAAATGAGAAAAAAAAAAACATTCACTACCATCTATAAGGATTCTGTGTTTCCTAACAGCGACATGTCAATAATTTAGACGTGCCGGTGGCGCCGCGGCCTCGCCGAGACCGCGAAGTCGCATTCGTGTTACGAAAGAAAAACGTTGTGATCCGTCTCGATTGAGTCGGATACCGCAATCGAAATTATCGGAGAAGCTGCACAACAACGACTGGTCACAACATTAAATTATCACATTCCGTTGGATCTCTATTGCTGTGAAATAGTGACGCCCTATCGCAGTTGTATGAACTCACCTTGTGATTACAAGGCTTAAGTCCGTTAGTGTGATATTTGAGATGTGACTTTTTAGGTCGATATATCCGACTCAGCCTTTTACTCTAAGGGAAAGGTAATTGAAGCATAACATGAAAAACTAAAATTACATAACTACGGTAAAAATATTTTAATTTAAATACTTTTAGACTTTTGTAGATTAAAGAAATTACTACATACAATGTTTTGTATCTGTCATACTCTCAAATATTTTACAAACCTCTAGAAATTAACAATAATAATTTAGTCTAAAAAATGAAATTCACATGCATTTACAATAAATAATTTACAAAGTTAAATTTAAAAACTATAATAATAAACCTCATATAGTATCTATAGCAAATCAAGAAAAGTAATATTATACGAATGCAAATATAACATTTAATCGATCTTTTTTATGATCTTTGGTATTTTTGTTAAATTACTGGCTGTGACGCAATACCGTCTACGTTTTCATTTTGCTTTCCAACACAACCAAAATGCTAAAGATCGTTATGACGATCAATTAGCGGCCCGAGTCATTTACTTCCTTCAAAAGAAAGGTCGCTAGTCGACCCCAAGGGAAAGGTCGTCGACCGCGCGCCGCGTCGGGTGCAGCAATTATATTGTACGATTGTACTACTGTGCTGTTCGTTATAAAGAAACCATGCAGGTTTAATAATACAGTTGACGAGTCAATTGAACTCTACGATATATATTATAATTGATATTCTACAAAGTTGGAATAAATCACGAAGCATTCACGACTATGAACTGATTTAAATTTTAACTATGAACGATATATTGTATGTGTATTTTAAATAATTTATATGAAACGTACTGTTTTTGAATAACCAGTTTTTAAATCGAATAACCAGTATAGCTTAACTTTTTAACATCCTGTAGCCATTGCTTTCCCATATTATCGGATATATTATTAACACTAATTTATAAAAATAAACATATCATCCTTTAAAAGCATCAAACTGAGGCAAACATAAATTGTCATGAACCCAATAAATAAATAATGATACAATAAACGATAACAAGGAAATATTACAAAACGTCGTAATAAAACATAATACATATCGTAAAACTAGCATAAACAGGTATTGCAAAGTATTCAATATATGCAAAAATATTTTTATCTCAAAATAAAGGCTTCTTGCGTTCAACACAACCTGTAGTGGGCGGTATTCCTTTCCTGATGGACTTTGGATCATTATGTATATACATCGGTTGCACCTCTGATGTTACATCGCCGACGCCCGTCCGGGCTACAAAGAAGCCTTTATAAGCCGCGTGCGCTTATCAAGTCGCAGCCGCCGTCTTCGCGGTGAAAGCCGCTCCCGGCCGCGGCTCAATTGGCACAATTAACGCGTCCATTAGCCGAGCGGCTCGCGTCTGGCCGCCCGCAGCCGGGCGTGCGTCGAGCACTTACCCGACGCGTTTTACATATTGTCACGCGAAACATCTTAAACGGGGTCCTCGTCTTTGTCGGAGCCAACTTCAGTAAATTTTGAATCGATATCGTGCCGTCCGACTGACGCGATCGGGCTCTCTTACCCGGTCGAGTATTGCCTTAATTTTACAAGAAATTCATCTCCGACGAAGGCGTCTCCGTGCAAGGTACCTTTGTGCAAACAATAATCTGTCACAAATCCGATAAATAAATTAATAATAATCCTGCATTAAAAGATAACAAGGAAATATTACAAAACGCCGTAATAAAACATAATACAGATAGTTCCCACGAAAGAGCTAGGCCATAATGCGACGGCGATGTGTCATTTGATAGCACGCGTCTATTGTTCGCGGCAGAAACCCTGCGACTGCGAATGCTGATCACTCGCTACTGTTATATAAATCCATTGAACACATATACTTTAGAGTTACACAACTCTCGACGCTTTAGTATTACTAATGCCATAATTTTACTGACGATCCACACTCGATCTGTTGCTTTAGTCAAATATCAAAACTATTGCTTGGAAAGTATGGTTTCTCAACGCGTTTAATCTTCATTCTCTTTGACATTCAAGTCGGATATTTTGTATGATTGTGTAAGATATTCATTATAGCCATTACACATAATGCATAAACGAATAAGATTACGTACTCATTAAATCTCTACGCGTTGCGTCGAACCTACAAAGGTTGTTAACAATGATTTAACATTTTAAAAAAGTTAAGCGATTTAACTACGTCTTAATATAGATATAATTGCTACGTTTTATGTATAAATAATTTGAAGAATTTTAAACAGATCACGTTAAAAAAATCAGCCAAATACAAATTGGACTCATGCGCCGAGCATTTTATACAACCACCTAATGCACATTAAATTTGTGTTATCTATTTCCTAGTAAAAAAAAGTTTTTCTTTTCATTCGGTTCGAGACCGTTAGCGCGGGCCGATTCGCTCGCTGGCCGCTTATTGTAAATTGTTGTATTTACAGTTTGCACTATACACCATAGAGCAAAAATAATAATACGTTATAGAAACACGTTGTTATATGGGAGACCTCCATTAATTTTTCTACTTTTGACGTGATAGCGTCTTATAAATCTATGAACGCCGGCTGCACGCACAAAAAAGCATGACTCATTGTCGCGTTCCGCCTGAGCCGAGCGTGCGAGTGAGAGCGCGGAACGAGCAATCTCTTTTCCACTCCATCGGCCGAAGCGTTCGAGTAGAAGAGAGACAGCGGCCGCACACAACCTACACACGTAAACTGTTTTATCGACTATTTATAAAGTGAAGTGAAAAGTTAATGTGGTTTCCATTGCTTATTGCAACAACAATTGTCGCAAGTGATAATAATTCAATTCATAAAAGTATGCAATTTTTCATCAATAGTTTCTTATGACGTTATCACGTAAAATTATCGTTCGTAAACCGACTTTACAGACAACCAATTTTTTATTTCATCTTTATTGTTAGGTAAACATCACGATAATAGGATATGTTGTGAATATTTTAACTGGTTATATTACGGTTAAAAAGTTTTACTACGTATAATTTAGTTACGACGTATTTAGTTAGGACGTACAGTCCTTTAAAAGTAAGTGGGACAGATAGACGGACGGATAAAGGGCGTAAGCTTAGTAAAAGAATTCCGTTGGCACTTTTACTTTAGGAAACACTGAAAAATTAAAAATGAATAAAAAACTCATCAAGAATGATTCTTAAAAACAAAAGATACGCAATTACATACGTTTGCGAGCGTATGGTTAGGCAAGTTTATTCTGGTGTATACTTTCACCATTGCGCGTGGTCGCGCCTGCGCGGGAGGAGGGTCGGCGGAAACGCGTGCGATGCGACGACGCTACTCTTCCACGAACTACAACAAACATTTCCTGTACAGAATGTAACCGAACCGCACCGCCCGCGCAGCTGTATTCTTTACTGTTTATTTTATGTTCCTTACAATACCTTACATGATTTGCAAGTCCTTCATCGAATGGCCTTTACACAGAGTATTTTTTTTTTGTATTTAGCATAAAAATTACATGACTTAGATCGTCTTATGAACTTTAAATATCATAGATTATTTTTCAGAAGATCGATTAATAGATTAATATGTTTAGGCATAGTTGTAGACAGCAAGGCTCACAATTATCGCACGATTCGTAATGCGAAGTATTTGAGAGTGCTTTAAGATCGAACAATGTTATTTATTCACCTCTTGTCAGCAAATATTTATATCTTTGTACTCTCGTTAGGACATGAAAATAAGAAAAATTGCATACTATTGTATAGGTGATTTGGTGAATACGGAATATTTCAGCTTCAAAAAATATTTAATGCAATAGAAACGAAAAAAACTTGAAAATATTTTAAAAAACTCTCCCGTCAATGACCTTGGACACACGATCACTTGTGAAAAAAACACTTTAATTTAATGTTTATTTTTTTATTAGCTTTAGAATTAGAGCAAGTAGTTTTCTATTGGAAAATGGCCGTTTAATTCGGTGTTGTTAAATTATAAATCCTAAAAACATAATTTTAGAAATTAAATGCCATTCCACAAATATTACCGTCATTATCAAAAGCTACAAATAAAATTCATATATTGATGCCCGAAGAGCACTATTTTCGCAAATTTAACATGAAACCCTAAAAAAAATAATTATCGCTAAGTACCTTTTTAGGTACTCACTTAAAACGCCGTAAAATAACTATACCACCTAATAAGTTAAATTCTATGTACTTATTACACTCGCACAGTTGCCGCATACGCCGACGGGTGTTGCCATAAATCGGGTCTGTGATGAACGAAATAAAAATACCCATTCGAAATCACCGTGAAACGTGATCAACATGACCACGAATCACACACGCCGATTATAGAGCTCGCTACGTGATGTGCTCGACACAGAGCCGATTACAAGCGAACGATTTCTCGCTTTGCATATCGTGACCTACTATTTTAGATGCTGTTCTAAAAAATGTATCTAATAGAACCTCGATGCGAATATTAAATATTAATATATGCAACAACTACATTGCAAATCATTTTAATTCAGCAATAAATAATTCGAAATATTATAATATAGTTCGTGTTGGCGATTTTTTTTTAATTATATTTTTTGTCTCTAAAATAAAATGTTATGATGAAATTCTAAGCTATTAATTATTATCTTTTACATGACGTTTCTTATACTTAAATTTTCAAAAATGAGAACACTAAACTTATAATCCAATAAATGTTCTATCGAGTTATACCAGTACCTACGGGTGTAACTAATATCTACCCGTCCGAGAGAAAATCTCTAATACAATATAATACACCGAAATAACTTGGAATCGAGTATTTTAAATTGAGTTAGAATAAAACTTTTGTTATTACGTGAATGTAGGATCTATGTAGGATCGTAATGAAGTTTACACAATTAATAATAAAAAGTTTAAAAGAAAAGAATTTTTTAATTAAAGTCGATAACAAAACGTAGCTCACGCGTGAGAATTTTCATAATTTATCAAAATTTTAGGCGAGGGTTATTTCCATATGAGTATCTCGCTAAGCTTGTTTCTGTTTATGCTGTTAAAGCGCCTAGCCAAACGACAATATACCGCTGGTATGTAGAGTTCCGACGAGGTCTTGCCTCTCACCGTATCTTCTATAACTCAACCAAAAACATCGGTAACCTGAAAAAGTCGCTGCTGTGCAAAAATTATACAAGATGACCGACATGCGACATATGAGCAGAGTCAAGCAACTATGTGTATTGGAATTACTGCTATTTATATTATTTTTCACAATAAATCTGGTGTCAGAAGGCCAGCTTCTCGTTGGATACTTCATAATTTATCTGAAGAACAAAAGGCGGGTGGTCTTAATTGGTGATGGTCTACTCTGGAACGCTTCAATGAAGGAAAATTCAAAGCCGTTTATAACATAGTCTCGTGTGACGAATTATGGATTTATTCATATAAGCCTAAAACAAAACATTAATCGGCAATTTGGGTCTTCTAGCCAAGCAAAAATAGTAGAGCTTTCTAAAAAAATGGTCGCTTTGTTGTATCGAAAAGACACTTTGCCACAATTCCATTACAGTACAATAGAACCTTCACCGCCAATTGGTACACCGTCATTTGTTACCAGATGTGATAGCCGAACCTCGTACGGATAATCCGAAATGTCTCATCATCTTAAATCATGATAATGCGAGCTCCCACACCGTTCACGAAACAAAAGAATTTTTGAGGCAGGATAATGTTGAGTTGTTAACCCATCCTCAGTAGTCTTGATCTGAGTCCTAACGATTTCTTTACATTTCCTATACTAAAAGATTTACTACGTGATCAGTGGTTTGAAAACCCGGAAGCAGCAGTAGAAGCATACAAACTCGCCATTTTGTCAACATCAACTTCAGATTGGAATTTTCACTTCGATGATTGGTTTTATCGTATGCGAAAAATCTATAAATAGTCATTGAGAAAAACTTACTTCGGAAAAAGAATAAAGAAATAATTTACTTATATCCTGTTTCTTTTTATTATCATCGATCATTTCGAAATGCCGTACAATTAAATTTGTATTGGTCGATACAACATTCACGTCCGTTCAACACTAATCAAAACAATTTTCAAATTCTTCGCTGAAGTTTTCAGAGTCCTGTAGTCAACATAAGGAATCCTTATTGTTTCGCCATGTACGTCCGTCCGTCTGTCCGCGTCTTAACTTAAAGACTCCTAGTACTAGAAAGCTATAATTCGACATGGGTAGGTATACATATTAATCACCCCGACAAAACGATAGAATAAAACCTTGAAAAAAAAAACCCTTTTTTTTAGGGTACTCCCCAATACGTGAAATGGGATGTTTTTTTTACTTGCCTATCTCATGCCATGGGCTATCCCATGGATAGCCTATTTAAAAACATTGTGGGCCTGTGAAAATCATTTTTCGATATAGGAATCCGTTTGCGAAATATTAAGCTTCAAACTGCTAATTTTTGTTAGAATCAAGTGTCCCTCCCCCCTCACTTTTCTATATGAACCTTTTGGTAATGTGAAAAATTGACAGCATCAGTATATGTAATGAAATTAAAAGGAAAACTGTCACACAGCTGAGTAGGCTTTACAAGTTAACGAATAATAGTCGGCCAACTTATAATATGTACTTAAGTAAAAAGAAAAAAATCGTACGAATTCCTTTAATAATTACTTAGATAACGTCGTTCGTTGTATAAAACAGGTAGTACATGTAAGTTTATGAACCAAGTAAATTCATGAAAATATATAATCATAAGATCCTTAACACCCGTCCTATTTAGGCACGTTTTAGATGTTATTAGCCGTTAAACCGTGAACTCAATCAATAGATTGATGATGTCAAACAGAAGAGCCGCCTTCCAAGTCTGTATGTTGTGACGAACAAGTATGGACAGCAATAATGCTCGTGGCTGACACGCACTCGGCGGTTTTTCTTGTTCTTGTTAATACGAATTATTTTAAACTATAATCATTTTGTCTTAGCAACCTTAGAGCTCGTTGTTATTAGAAGAAAAAACGCAATAAAATTATTAACTCTTTTTGAAATTATTGCAAAATCACCAAAACTATTGAAATATGCCACGATTTTCTCATCGAGTTAAGTTGAACTTATCATATTTTTTTGTGTTACAAGACCCCGCGTATAATTCTGTGGATAAGAAAACTACCACATTGAAAACAACTTATGTGGGGTATTTAAAGAGTTTCAGACACTTTTATAATTCACCTTTCGATCTGAATAATTCAAAGTTAGTATTGATCCTTAATTCATCGATATAATGTCCATAACATAATGATATGTATAAGAGACATATATACATAGACATAAAATATCTGTAAGAGACACTTGTGTATAATAGCAGTGCAAACAGCTTTCTTCAAAATAAAAATATAGATCCTGATTTCGTAACGCGTTTCAAGATGCACTAGCTGCTGCGAAACCTCCACAAATAAAGTATTTAAATATAAAATATTCGATGTGTTGACTTTGAGCATTCATAGTGGTAAGTTTTATTAACTTTAGTGTATTTTTCAACTGCTTATAATTATAAACAATTATTTTCAAAAAAATTCGTTCTATTACGGTAATCTAAAAAAAAATTTAACGAATTCCAATTTGAACTCCGTAAAATCTACTTGAAAAAATCATCCGTCTTATTATCATTAATAACCCACAAACAAAAAACCATAACAGACAATCAAATAACATTAAAGGGTACTTATTGTTAAATCAATCTGCAAATCATGTAATACTAAAGTACTTAGTTCTAAAACAATGCTGTGATGCATAGTTATTTTCTTTCCTGTAGTTATTATGAAGATTTTGCAAGGAATATACAGTCATTACAATGCGATTTGTTTATCTTCGATATAATTATTTACGCGTACCACTTCTATATTCCAATTTACCGACTTCCTATAAATGTTATGTTTTTAACTATTTTTGTTTTAATCTAGCATATTACGTTACGTAAAAAAAATCTTTTAATTCAATTTAGTTCGTCTCGGTTTCACTTCTTCTATCCACTTGACCATCTTAACAGTTAGCACCACAGCGAAAATAACAGTATACCTTTACTGTAATCCGCTGCGTCACCTCTATTTATTCCGTCTCATTCAAATTAGACGAAGTACGAAACAAACGTCTGATGGTTTAACGGCCTACACCGATAAGTATGTAATTAGTTCTTCAAATAATCCACAAACGAGTTATTATAACTGAAAAATGTTGATTGAAACTCAAAATTAAGTGCCGGACAATCCATTATCTCCATATCTAAATGCAATAAACCTAAAAAAAATCGGGTTGGGCTGTGTTGAGTCACAAGACTGATAGTTTAACGTGAAACGTCTACGTCAGCGACGCGTTATTAATGTTAAAGATTGAAATGAAAATAAGGCTGAATTCGTTCTTAAAATTTTAGCACCAGACAGACACAAAATGGCGACAGGTACAGCAGCGGCAAAGTTGCCTAGCTAAAGCGGCTTCATCTACGGAGTGTTCCATGGTAATCATCCCACTCACTCGTCGCCGGATATTGGAGAACCTGTGCATAGCCCGTAACCCCTCTTTCCAACGATAGCCTTGATTTACATTTCTGGCTGGCTCTAGCATGGGCTGAGGCCGACATATTGAATCTTTATAATTTTTTATATAATTCCTGCTTAATTTTGGTTATAATTATTGTTAAAATTACACTTATTTTTATTTTAATCTCTTGTTCTAAATAAAGTGCATAAACTCACGAAAGAATCTCCGTGCTATCACACGTGAATCGTGAGTTATACTAAATAGAAATGAGCGAGAATGCCGCTTTCCGTCATTGTACGTAATGTCCCTCCCCCGTCACCTCGTCCGGCCCCGATGCTAACTCAAGGTCGTAACACCGAGCTGACTATATGAGCTAAACAGTAACACTATATTCACGTTTTTAAGACTAATAATTTGTAGTTATTAAGGTAAGACGATATACAGCTTTTCTTTACGGTCCACTTTTCTGACCTGATACCCGTCTGTTTCAGTGGGATTGTAAGGACATTCCACGTCAAAAAACAGTTAATACATTTATAATTTTAGGGGTCATCAAGTTTACTGGTGTCACTCGATCCAGCAGATCCGACGGCGTCCGACGACGGCGCACCTGTAGCGCCCGGCCGCGGCGCGCGCGCTCTCGGACCGGTGACTGGCGGTGTTGGAATGCGACGCGAAATTGTGGCCACTACACACTTAATACGGCAATTTAGGTTGGCCAACGTCTTGTTACGGATTATTAGAGACAACGACATTAGAAATCGTAATCATGTTAATGTTTATTTAATAGGAGTGCGGTTACGTTAAATATGAAATTATGGTAGGGATAGTAAATACGAAATTTTTGATCCAAATTCAAAGATTTTCATTGAGCATTTGCATTTGTTCTGTCGATAGAAAATTTCAGATAAATCGCGTCACTCGCCCTGTCAAAGGGTGTCCACGCAGCCGCAACCGGCTATCGGACACCGAGTAACGGTGGGCCTACTTATTCGTCCGTAGTATCACCCGCCGAGATGTATGCAAATTTTAAATACATATTTCACAGTCGCTCAGACGCTTGCCGAAGACGAAGCCTGCGAAATTGCGTAAATCTTTACAAGTGTTAAGAAGCATTTGATTTGTCTTTGTCACCGGCGAGCCTCGACACGTTTAACGTAAACTTTCAACAGACTCCGACACACCGGGCTAATTGGTGAATTTTCATAATTACTGTCCACTAAGTCAGTAAATGGACAGAAAAAAATGATTGAGGTCTTTCCGTTTTGTCCTCAAAATAAGGCACTTATACAAAAGCTATGGTTTCGTTGCAATTTGTCTACCAAATAAAAATCCGTTTGATGTTCTTGAAATAAGTATAGTCGCTATTTTGATAAGCGGTCCAGTCAATATTTGATTCAAACAGATAAAGTAAACGTCGCCTTGGCCGGAACGATTAGAAGTTTATCTTTGCCGAAAAGGCTTGGTTGTATGCGTTGCTTCGGCTATTTCAGGGCTAACAAAATAATTTGTTTAGACCCAATATTATATTTTAAATATATCCCTGCATTACTAGAATAGACAATGCGGATATATTTTACTGATATTTCATTTATTCATATGAATTTCAGGATTTGTCTATTTTTTTACCGGTTCTATCAAACTTTAGAATCAAAAGTCTGAAATTACTTTAGTTTCTCGTATACAAGAAACTTAACATTCAAATCGGTTATATCATCGATGAGTCTAATTTTTCAGAAAAATGTACTTTAACTAAAATACAGTATAACGCTCAAAACTCTGCCGCTGTAAAGTAAGTCACGAAAGTGTAACAAAGCATACAAAACGAACGCGGGGGTAGAAGGAAGGGTCGGGGAGCGTTAAACCTGCGCATTGTATCATTCGCAGGCAATTCAGAGCGGCAGTTTCGTAGTTGTACTGTATTTTGATAATGTGTTTATAAATGCTATTCAAAACGCAACACATGCGATTGTGAATGAGAACTTAGCGACGAATGTCATGAAGCAATTAATTTCATTAGAGTTAGATACGAATCGATATCGTGAAATTCGGGTGAATCTTCATCGTCTACATTCTATTTCTTATATTCCATAGTATAATCAATGATAATTGTAGACATATTTCAAGTCACATTAGGTACGTCATGCAGATCGGAACAAATTGTACCCGTTGGCACCTAATCTAAAACAATCCCGCGTCCTTGTCGTGTTATTGTAACGTAATTATTATACCGTAAGTGTAATTCTTTGTCCGTATTGTGCCAGTAATGAGTTTCTCACACAAACAGCTCGCAATCACGAGAGATTGCAGCGAGCGGGACCGCGGCCGCCGAGAACCGTACTGGGAGATATTCGAAATTATTATCATAACATTCATATAGCATGGGGTTTTGCTTTGTTAGCGCTGCGCCGACCGTGTAATACTTTGTGCATTATCATTTTACAGAATTAGATATTGATCTCTGTCTTCATTGAAACGAATTTCCAAAGTATAAGAATCGATTTTTTTTTATTTCACTTCACAAACTCTCGAAGATCCTCGACATATGTTTCTAACGACAACATTTTAATACATACTAATGTACAATGTTTAGCACGCAAAGTCCATATATAAACAATTTCCACAAAATCGTTAAAACTATATGTAATAACGTATCAATAGTACAATAAATGGCACAATATTTCGGTAATCACGTGGAACGGACATACCTTACTGTGTGTCAGAACTTGTTGGCAAAAGTTCGAGGTGATTTATTCATGCGTGAGGAGAGTCAAACACACTTGTTTAATGAGGGCTCCCACATCGGACCGGTTTGTTATGGGGTTCTGAGATTTCTACTTCATGAATATCGCCATCGTGTTCTCCATTACGAGTGAAACCTGACAATGTGGGCGACTTCTATCGCTAGACCTTTCTCTGACCTTGCCATATAGTGTCACGCGTTTAGAGTGCTCTGAGGTCACGAATGTCGTCTGAGCGATCGGTTACAATAACAACGCTTTAAAACCCTTCACAATCGTTTGCACTGATTTCGCCTTTCGCGGTTTAAAAACCTTTGATAAATTAGTAAGTGGACAAAAATTAAAAAATGATTCATTCTCTTTTCAAACGAAAATATTTATTGATGATAATCCATACGTAAGACGCAGATTATACAATACCTAGCGTTTGAATAATAATTCTTTGTCGCTGGTAATCAAAAAAATCGCAACGTTCACATTTACAAATGTCAGCGTCGATCGGCAACGTCCAGCACCGCCGTAGAATGTTAACGAGAATGAAACTGGCCAATACGCAATACGGATGTTGCTTTCGTCCCGCTGTCGGCACGTCGAACAACTTTATTCTATAACGGAAGAATGAATTCGTCAACTACATATATACGAAAAAGAGATTGAGATGCGAGAGGAGTCTGTTCGAATTACAAAGTGAGTTCACACTTGATATTTTATTTAAGAACATAAGTTTTTTAAAAAACATAAAAATGTAGTATATATCAAATAGCTGTTGAATATTTTTTTCACGACGTGATTTCTTAAAAATAAAAAATATGTTATAATAAATTAATATAATTTCTCGTGACTGATTAAACATAAATTATCTAAATATTTTAGTATTAGTGAAAAATAAATTTAATTTAGATGAATACGGTATTGATATGCAAAAAAGTGAATGGGGCCTTACTTGCTGTTATGATAGTAGGAGTATCTCATGACAAGCGCATTTAACTATCCGTAACGGAGTTCTCGTCCCTACGCCTATGTACGGTACTGAAAGTTGGATATGGTAAGAAAAATATAAAAGTAGAAATAAAATAGTGGAAATACAGGCTTTTTATAGTATGAACGAAGTGTATTTAAAAGATAAATATAGAAACACTTGTCGAAGAATGTTGTGATTTAAAATGTGTAGTGGCTAGAGTAGAAAAAGGGTAAGTTGTGGTGGGTGGGCCATCTGGAAAGGATGAATACGATTTTTTATAAGGTTTTTAAAGAGCGAACGGGTATAAGAGCCACCACAACGTAGGTGCAGATCTTCGCTGCTTACGGATACTGGAAGTGAAACTAGACCGACAAAACAAATTTATAACGCATAATATATGTGATGTAAGGGTTGTCCTAGAAAATCTTATGCAGACGAAATTGTTGGAATACAAACAAGCGCCAAATTTAAAAATCCGAAAACGACGAGCTTGCATGAAACTATTAATGGATGTCGGCGAAGCAAGATGAAGATATCCAAGCCATGCTTTTATAAATGTAATGATGAAAATCTCAATATTTATCAGACACTTCTCTTAAATATACACAACAAAATTAACCAGAATCACAAATTACATTGATTTTTTTTCATGTCTCCTTATTATGTCATTTCTCTACAATTTTGCTGTTTGTTAAAAAAAAATTGACTTAATTCCGTTTATCGCAGTATTTGATCAAAAGAATAATAATACACAAGTTTATTCTACTGAAATAACAAAAATAGAGAAGTGATTTTCAGTTTATCACTTAATAGGAGGTAAAGAATATTAGAATACCTAGTATTAGTATGTTTTTACTGCATATTCCATTGAATCGTGCTGCACAACACAAAGGCACAATATGCAAGTGATTCACAACATAAGGCCCGTCGGCACTACAAAAGATCGTAAAATTCCCATATTATCAGAAGCCTCACTGCATTGGTGGCCAATTACATACCGAACTGAAGTGATTCAAGGGAACAATAGCGGGTTCTACGGGTATACAGGTACTATGTGATTTATAATCCATTGTCGGCGTAAAAATGATTTACTGTTTCATGTGTTGGCTTATTTTATTTGTGGAGCATCAAAGAAAATCGCATACTATCCTGAACTGTATCGGTTTATAATTTGATGAACAACAAAATTAAAACAAATGGAGGTTTTTTATTTCGTATATCCACGTTTTCAGGATTTTGTCATAATTACGATTCTTTCATAGATACAACCTACATATTTATTTTTGTATAAGATTTTATCTCTCTTGTTTTACTCGTTATTCTTACTCCTGGTCCTCCCTTCCCATCGGAGTTAAATCAATTCAACAGTCTGCTACTGTTGGACGTATGTATCAACAACTTTGGTTGCTGGTCTAATCGAACTAATATACTATACAAATATATATGGGGTCAGGGGACCGCCTGTCAAGAACGAAGAATTTTATTTCAATATAAATTATACAAAATATATATTATACGAATCAAAGAATCTCATTTAACACTTTAGAAAAAATATTAATTTATTAAAAACTAGCTTTTTCCCGTGGCTCTGCCCGCGTGGACATCGAATGAATTCGTTCATCTTTTGTATTTACCGATGACACTGTTATCCTTGATTCCGATGTTGTTCCTTTTTTCGATTTCAGTCCTATTTCTGCTTTCGGTTCCGATTCTGGTCCCGATTTAGATTGTGGTTCAGTCCAAAATATACATACTTCATCCGCAGCTCCTCCCTCATGAACATATAACGAATTCTTTCATCTTTTATATCGATCGATGACTACCGACCATGATCCCGATATCAGTTCCATTCGCTATTAGAAGAACCCATATTCTTACACCGAAAACACACGTTATGCCCTTAGTTTTTTATTACGAATCAATTTCACTTACACTCTTGATCCTGATCCCGATTCTGCTCCGGATTCGGGTTCCGAATCAATGTTAAACTTAAATATCTCTTGAACATTGTTGTTATCAATAACAAATCAGCATGAGTAAAGAATTCGTTCTACGATCATACAGGCGAAGCCACGCACAAAAATTTGTATCTTTATAAATTATATCCTATACGGCATTCTGATGTATAAGATATATTGCGTAAAGTTTTAAAAAATTCCATTAAGCTAGCTGTTAAAACGTGATTAAGTAATAAACTTCCAAATATACAAACTTTCATATTTATAATATTACTAGGGTTAGTTATAAAATAGTGATTTATAAATTATGTAAAGAGAGAGAGAGAGAGAGATAGAGGACGGGGAGAGAGAGAGATAGAGGAGGGGGAGAGAGAGAGATAGAGGAGGGGAGAGAGAGAAAGAGATAGATAGAACGTCGTATGGAGGGCGCACAACGCTTTTTCGTTATGTTACGATTTCTATCAATTAACGCCTACCGCAAGCCGCGTTAAGGGAATTCGTTTCGATAAAACATATATGATATTGAAATTTTGGAATTTGAATTTTTGTTATAAAATTTTGATATTTTTAGTATATTTTGATTTCATAAAGACCTCATAATACCAGTAAAGTACCATCACTGAGAAACAATAATAACAAATGTCCGCACCTACGATCTCTAAGTATGCTGAAATTCGTTGAAACCGACTCCAAATAAAATTAAATTATTCAAAAATATGATATTTTTAAAATAAAATGGCAGTAAGCATTATTTTAGGTAAGTAAGTATATATTTTTATTATTACCTTTTATATTATCTTATTATCTTACCTAGTAGAAAATCGATTTATGCGCATTTAATGCTTTTGATAAAGTGGAATATAAGACTAACAAGAATTGAAAATCTCGTGTGTGTCCCTTTTCCATGAGGCACTAATTCGACGAACAAAAACAATTTACCTTTTAAATAATAAATATATTATGAGTAGTACAATACAGAATAACAAAATAATATTTCTTTTATTTGACGTGAAAAATGCATTGATCCTCAACGACATCGTCCCACTACCAGAGGGAGTCATATTAGTAAGCTTTAAGTTATTAGCGTAAATAGTAAAGTGTATAAAATTGGGACGCCTTATGTTGACATCGAACCATCATAATTGCTTCTCATACATACGTAATCACAAAACGCCCCACGCGCCCACACTAAGCTATTTACGCCGAAAAAGACAAGCTTATTAATTATTACACGTGACGTATTTAAACAAATATACATTCAATTTAATTTTTGTTTCTCTAGTGGGTTTCATTAGTACAAGCACGATTTCGTATAGTTATCTCATAATGCTGTTTTAATACACGTTTCTCAGCTGCATCAGTAACAAAATTAACAAATGAAGTTGGTTTTCATTTACCGATCAGCTTTGTTGTCGTCGCATCGATTTAAAAGTTCGTAAATCTGTAATTCCGAAAGCAACGTAATATTAGATGTGATAGCACTGAGTTGTTATCGTAATGGAGTCGAAAGGTTAAAAACAGTGGAACTTCTCGATGCCTGATAGAAAATACATCAAATTTGAGCTTGTTAATTGATTTTAAACGATATCTTCCCCGTACACATGGTAACAATGGATATGCAATGAGGATGTTGCCGGATGGTGAATAATGGAAACTTTCACTAGTAATTGTAGTAATTCTTATAAATTTGAGCATTTCATTTGTTTGGATGAGCTCTATTAATGTGTACAATAACAAGAGTTGATAATAACAATGAATATCGACCCTTGTTAATCAATTTCAATGATTTCTTCAGGTTAACATAAATGTAATACAAATGAAAGCGATTTAAAAACAACATTGAAACGAATAATGCATTTGCTTTCGTTTATCGCATTACATGGTTTTTGTGCTATTGGTTTGTTATACTTCTTATAATAATTTTCTGCTACATTGCTACGAAACCTGTTCCAAAGGTTTAAGCTAATGTATACTCATATACAAAGTAAAGTATTTTCAATTACGAAAATGCTTTACTTTGTATATAAGTATACTTATTTACAAAACATGTTTATTACACAACTAGCTTCCGCCCACGGCTTCGACCGTGTGGTCATATAATGAATTTCTTCGTTTTGTATTTTGACTGATAACGCTCTCAACCATGATTCTGGTCGCTACCCCATACTCAAATTGACTCACTCTCGATTTCGATCACAGTCTCTTCTTGAAGTTAGGAACCCAGTCTCAGTAGATTCCGATTCTGGCCCCGTTTTCAAATCTGAGGTCTGTATTGTTTCCCATTCCGATTGCAATCACGATATTTACCATAACTGCAGTCCCACACCCGATTCGGACCTTGGTCCCGTGCCCGATTTCGATCTCTCCTGGTCTTGAATCTCAATTCTGTTCCCCGTCTCGTGTACGATTTATATTCTGTTACCGGTTGGGGTCCGATTTGGACGAACACATTAAAAGAAACGGAAGCTATATGTAAAAGGTTTTTTCTGTACACATTATAATAATAATAATATATTTATAAACATACAATAAAAATATAAACTTCTACCAACTTAATAACACCCTTTTTAGCATAGACACTCCTATACAGTATAACTACTCTTATATAAGAATGAAATAATTACTATAAACAAAGAATTTTAATCAAACATATTAAAACCAACGAAAGTCATATGTAAAGTTTTTTTTTTAACTATAATAATAGCTAAGTCACCAAATGAGTAAATTTGCAGATATATATATAGAATAGTGCTTATAAATTACTATATTTAATATTTTTTAATCAAGTTATTGAAATCAATCAATCTCTATTGACTATAGATAATTCAAGAAATTGATGTATAGATTAACATGCATAGATTAACATAACTTTTTTGTGTCTGTAAACCGATCGGAATAAAATAAACACTAAATGTTAGTGTGGAGCCGTTTCAGAGGTTAGCGTGTACAAATACACAGCACAGACTAATAAACACATATTCATAAACTATTTTTTTTAGCCTCGTTAACATAAGAACAACGTGTACCAATTGTTTTTTAATATTTAATATAAAATATTTAATTTACAGACATGGCTCGTTTACGATTTACTTATATATACTAATATATTGCAATTATTATTTCAGAGCTGTATAAATACAATTTTATAATAGGTGTATTTTCTTAAGAAACCAAACAATGTAACTTAAAATCGCAGAGAGTTATGTCCTAAAATACAAAACAAATAGGTGCAAAAGATTTACAAACATAATATTCTTGACAAATATGTACAGGAATAAGTAATCACCCAAATTCGATAACAATAACACGCAAACGAAAATTTATATCAATAATTGAAATTTGATATATTTTGTTGTGAATTTTCTGTAATCAAGTCCTGAAATGACTTACGATTGATTATATTGAATTTTAAGCTTCTCACATAGACAGAAAGTATAAAAGTTTCACATGAAGTACGAACAAGGAAGCTAATAATGAGTACGGTATAACTCGAATAATCCTAAGACACTTTTAGAACGCGTTACTCGCCTTAGCAATCGGATTTCATAATTCGGCAACAACGGATTCGGAATCCGTCCTACTTGTAATAATATTATTTTTTTTTTATTACGAGAGTGAGCGAAAGCGAAATTCTATAGTTCACCTAATATGCAGCATAAAATTTATTCACAATTTTACGCATTTCAAAATATATTATTTATTCATAAATAAATGTGGTAAATCGAGGACACGAAATAGAATTGCTTTATTTTACATCCATTCGTGAATGCGGCATATTAGGAAATTCTCGATAAAAAAGATTTTCGAATGTTCTCAAAACGAAATGAAACAATTTCATGAGTTCCGTTTTCATGAACGTCACAAGTGTGCATTATATAATGGGTGTTTACAAATTATACCGCCACCGACGATGTTTTGAAATAATTTGAACTGGATTTACTTTAAAAATTCTCAGGCCAAACAACTTAATTATAAAAAAATTACAGTGTACGGGTTTTATGATATCAACAGTTGTACGTATTTAACATTTATTAAGTTAAACAAACGTTTTCAAAGTTAGCAACTTGTCATGTTGGATTCAATTTACGAAACGGATGTGTGCAGAAAGTGTACCTCTATAGCTACGGTATATTGGGCATAATGCCTTGAGATTAT
The DNA here is from genome assembly GCA_005406025.1 of Eumeta japonica. Classification (NCBI taxonomy): domain Eukaryota; kingdom Metazoa; phylum Arthropoda; class Insecta; order Lepidoptera; family Psychidae; genus Eumeta; species Eumeta japonica. Next base: position 515,904 of record BGZK01000227.1, read on the forward strand.
AATAGCAAAGCCTTGGCATTAGACATCAACGCAAGTGCTTTGTCGATTAATAAAGAAAGAAATTGTAAGTCATTAAATTAATGACTTACATTTTTAAAACTAGACGCTCGTTAAATTGATTCACTAGTTTTACATTTATAGAACATAATTCCTTCAAAAAAAAATCTTTGTCAGCTCTATTACCTAGATAATATTTTTGTAAAATACGAACGTACTAAATCCTACCACTTTTTATAGGACTTGGTAACTATTTTAGTTGTAAGTTATAAGTATAGGTTGTAAGTTAAGTTGGGCTTTTATATAAATAAATTATAAGACATTGACCGGTTCGTAATGTTTTTTTCGGTTAGGATGAAAAAAAATCTTTTAAAATTTATTTCATTCAACTCTAAAAAAGATTTTCTTCGGGTTAAATATACATGTCATATCTTTAATAAAATTTTAATAGGAAATAAAATGTCATAACAATATTGCAGATTACGGGTCGTGAACATAAATACAAAGATTCGAGATTTCTCAAATTACTTTCAAAATAGTCTATCCATTTAGGCCGCTATCCAAAACTAATCACTATTAGAACTCACTTCAAAGAAGAACAACTGATTAATGGTTAGAATCGAACTATATTTTTGTGTAATATCTAATGTTTTCCCCCTACTTAAAAGTTGATAATTTACACACTTTTCTTTTTATTATTAGTCTCTGCATGTTAATATTCGATGATTTAGATGTCAAGGGTCTGGTTAACTTAAAATTACCTCCTCCTTGATATCAGCTCGCATTTTTCCAGCATCTGTTTTGTCTGTCCGTCCGTCCGTCCGTCTGTCTGTCGGTCAAGACGCTTTATCTTATGATCGCGTGGAGGTATCCAGTTGAAATTAAAACCATCACTCAAGTCTACAGTCCCTTGAAGTTGTGAAAATATCAAACTTCTAAGGTAATGTGAAAAAAAAATACAGCAGTTTATGCCGCAAAAAACGTATTTTGATACTCTTAAGATAATCAAAATTTATAGGGTGTTTTCCGTTGACCTAGAACTATGAAATTTGGCAAGTAATACTGTCTTATACTACAAATATAGGAAAAAAATCTGGAAATCACACATTTGTAATTATTTCATAAAAAAATATAGTCTTTATTTTAAGTATAGCGCATTCCTTTGTAGTAACAGCTTCGGAACCCTACAGTGAGCATGATCCGAACTGCTTTTGCCCGGTTTTTTTTTTTCTAGTAGTATCGCGATCAAAATTTACGATTACACCTTCCAACTTTTCATGAGGAAATCATAATTTATTGGCAACATTGATCGGGGCCCGTTACGACCAGGCGCGTACCGCCTTGAACCGCGGGCGATTGGCGTGGCCGAGTCGCGAGTGGACGCCGTCCGTCGGGCCCGCTATCTTCGCGATATCGCTCTGCCGGATTCGCGACTCGCGAGGCCCGCACAATCGCTCTCTGTCCCGCACGTTAATTATATGCGCGTGTGCATCTAACGGCAAGCTATTTACATCCCGAATGGCCAATTTATTTCGCGATAAATATAAATTAGATCAATATTCTCGCAGAGAAGTAACGGTTTTTTTTTTAACTTATGTATATGCGAATATAATAATAAAATTCTGCCGTTGGAAAAAAAAACAGATCTACTTTTATTATAGAGAATATTTAACTTTTTTTCGGTTAAGCGTAAAATATATGTTTAGACTAAAACGTCGTTTCCAGTGAAATCATAATAATCGAAAATAACTTTGTTGTGCAATGTATATTTAGTCAAAAAACTGTATCAAGTTTTACACATTTTGCAAGTTTTAAAATTCCCTTTTAGTAAAATATCACTTCTATGGACAATTATATTTCATTAATTTACCTACATTAATTATTACATACTTGTAGATATAACAATTGGTGATGAATCATGTTTATTCATTTCATTCTCGATGGTTTTAAGTTTATGCCTCGTATGCCTTTCAAAACTATACTTCATGAATAATCAAAATAGATAATCAGTGCGTTTTCAAACTCACTAAAATAGCGAGTGATAAAAAAAGGAAGAGAGAAAGGATGCACCTACATATGCGTGGCCGCCGGTGTGTCACTACAGGCGTTGGGCAATGCCTTGATTACATCGGGACGATGTAATGGAGAGCAAGTCACGTCGTCGACTTCAGAATCACTCGCTCGATACGTCGGTGTCGTCATTGAATACGTAAAAAACACCATAGATTGCTCCAATTACATATGATCCATAAAGAATGAAAACACTTAGTAGGTGTTCTAAGCCGGGTCTACGAGATATTACATCCTTTAATTTGTGCAATTCAATAATTCTTTTATTAATAATTAACACACCGTTTTAATGTCAGTAGGTACCGATCTAAATGCTGTTTTGTGTTTGCTTTTATGTTTTAACAGGACATCGGTCTTGATCCCTGTGGTGAAACATGGCACCGGGATCCAAGTCGAGACTGGATTGAAAAGTGAAAAAAGAAAAATGGAAAATGGTCCATTATATCGACGTTGGGGAATTCGCAAACGAAATCGACTATAAAATGCAATAATATCGGAAAAAATCACACGTCAAAATTCATTACTTCTACTTGAACTAGGTCATACTAAAACGTATTCAGAAATTATCCTATTAAGACGAATATATATTTAGTCCGGAATGTAAATAACTGCTCTCTCACCGTTGTCCGTATAAGGCAGCGCATGCAACAGACCACACAAACTGGGCAACGGCGGACTGCGCTCGGACGAGGCGCGGCGTCGGTCGTCGGCGGCGCGCGCCGGCTCGAACAGGGTCAAATCCAGGCCGTCCATGTCGCTGCGGGCCGAGGCGCGGTCGTCGTCGCCGGCGCGCTCGCAGAAATGCTCCGGCGAGTCGACATCTTTGGGGCTGCGACTGCAGACGCCATCGCCCAGCGGGTCGCAGCAGCACGTGTCCGAGAACGGCTCGAAGTCGCGACAGTCGAACTCGCACCTCTCGAAGCTGTCGCAAGTGCACGAAGACAGTGCGTCAGAATCGGATTCCTGATCGGTAGGAAATACGTCAGCCGGCAGGTTCTGCCGAGCGTATTCACTCCTCGCCGACACGTAGAACACGCTCGACGTGAACGGCACCTTTTGAACCTGTACCGTCATACGTTCGTCGATAGACACGATCTCGTTCGGGATGTCATCCCGATCTCCGGAAGGAATATGTTCAAAATGACTTCGGTGATCTTCATATCTTGCGAAACTCGAAGTGTCCGTAAGGTTCGAAGAGCGATCGACGGAGTAGGTATCACCGACGGCGTCGATGAGATCGGTGGCGGCTTGCGGTCGAGCCAGTCGGTGACTGCGCGCCCCCACGAATATAGTGGTGTAGGGGCAGGTGTGAGGAACGCGGACGCGGTCGGTCCGACGCGGATAGCTGGCGGCCACGGGATCGTGCGCCGGCGCACCGTCGGTGCCGGCACGATGCAGCGCCTCTATGAACGCTTCGCTCGTCGACAGCACATTATATCGCCAGTCGGGCATCACGAATGCATTCCTGTTGCAGCTACCGTTATTCAGCAAATTTCATTTCCTTATTTAGGTCGGATTGATATTGTCCACATCGATCTGGCATACCGCCGCGGGCCACCGTCACGAGATTGTTTTCACTTTTCACAAAAGTTATAGCTGACCAAGTAAATCCTTAGGCTCGACCCGGCGGTCGCAACTGTACAAATAAAAGCTGCGTTTATGTGGGTCACTGCGATACGCTCGAGCTCCGTAATGAAATAATTAACAAAAAGAAGCGCATAACTATATTGCTGAGAGCGTCTCGTGCGCAAATGTTGCAAAATTATACCACAATTACTATTATTGCTGAGATTATGGTTTTTTGAAAGCGAAATTATCTTCCGACTGATAATATTCTGCGATTATGCGTAATTCCAGTATTCTGCTGCAGTCGCAACTCACTACTGCTACCGTTTAACTATGCGATACGATCTGAGTAGATCTCACGGCCGTTATCATCTGGACTAACGTAAGTACTGGATATACCCTCAACAGGTAACGATTGTTATGAAGGCGATTGACAAACTGTATGAGGAGCCGCAATAATTTCGGCAATATGACATCAAAGAAAAAAAAAATAAACGTGACTCTCATTCAAGATCCCAAAAAGAATTAAACGGAAAAATACTACCCAACTGGTCACGAGCACCGACCTCTATTATTATCAGAGGAGCCGCTATAACAATTTTGCTGTACAATTGCCTTTTCCAAGCACGACTCCGGGAGCAACGGCCTCTTATTTATTATGCACGTTCTCGAAAGATCTTTTAGCTTGTTTGATAAATCTGATTTTTTTATTTTCTCCAAGAAAGTCATAGAAGACTGAAAAACTAAACGTCATCTTTCCTATTTTTTATCAGCGAAATTATAGTGCCTAGCTATATAACAATTGAGAGAATGAATCAGTAAAAATAATTCCTCTTTGTTAGATCTCAGTTTTTAAATAATTTAAAAAAAAGCTGTAACGTATTTTCAACAAAATGATTACTATAATTTTTTAAACAAAAATATAATTTAACTACGTATACCTTCGACAAATTATATTCGTGTTTAACGTAAAAATAATTTCATAATCCACTAACTATAAGGCTTCAAAGGTATACAACGCACACTCGTACGTACATATAATTTTGATATGCATCAAGCAACCACTATTTACAATTGCATTATAATAATTTCATACATAGGCTATGTATCAGCGAAAATAGATTCTGTTTGTAATTCTTATATACAGACGTATGCACCAGGAATAACATTTTTTTCAACATTTACAACAAAGCTGGTACAATTTTTTTCCATCAAACATAATTTTACGAATACAACGGTATAACCACCAGAAAAAAAATCATTATACCCTGCATAGTGGACAAGACCGCAAGAGGTACGAGACGCCATCAAATCGGATTCATTCGATTTAGGGCGGTATAGGGGCGAGCGACGTTCGCCTCCATTATAGACTATTATACGGCAATTAAGCGCACTACATACGGCCGTGCTGTCGGGGAAGGTATATCGTATAGTACGCTCATTATACCTACGCCTATGCACTGTGCGGTCAACTCACTGTGAGAGATTATAAACAATTACACCTAATTAACTTACATGAGCTGAATCTAAGAAGTGAAAACTATTTTCATTTGGTAGGTTATATAAAAGCACACAAGTTATTCGATATGAATATAATGTAAAAATACCCGACATACGTAAAAGTAATTTATCGTAACGTTGTTACAAGAAGACATTTAACGTGTTTTTTTATGTTTTTATGTTACTCTTTTTGCGAATTATAAACAATAAAATGTTCAAAATACATTTTTGAATATTTCAGTTTGGAATATGGGTGAGTTTTATCAATAAACTGCAACTTTATACTTACAACGACTAATTTGATGTTTTATTACCGAAGACAAAGAAAACAAAATAACCACATTAAACGTAAAAAAATCTCTTTTGAGTACTGACATGGTGCAATTTATGTTACATGGGCAAAATTTAGATAGCAAACCTTTAAACACTTTAAATCAAATTTTATGGTATTTTCAGCTTTGATTGATTTATCGTTGAAAAATATAAACTGTTTGAAAAAAAAATGCTTTTTTTTTTAATCAGCTTTTAGACAGAAAAGATGTAATAAATATAAAAAAATTTTTGCCTAATATCGTTGAAAAATAAATTATTGCGCAATAATTAAACGGTCTAAGTTTATTAATAACGACAAAACATATTTTTTTCCACTAATAACAACAAATCGTTCTCCACACCGGCTCGTAGCTCGCGTAGAAAGATTTGCGGTCAGCGGCAATTTCACGGTCGGCGAGTGCACGTGCCGTAAAATGAACGACCCGCGACGCGCCAACAAAAACGGTGCGTCCACCGCCGGTGAAAATTCGAATCAAGTGCTCAATGCAAATTTACGGGATGGGCTTGTTTCGAGTTAAGTGGGTGGGTATCGGCGAAACTTATCGGGCGACCTCGGATTTATCGCGAGATATATACATATATTTCTTAATGTCTCGAATCACAAACCGAAGGTCGAATCGTAGCGAATGTGAAATTAATGTTTTTTTATGAATATGTCATTTAATTTATTAATGCATTTTATAAGCAGTATGCGTAGAAACATTTTCGTAAAATAAAATTGTTTCTTTGGTATAAATCGGTAACGATTATAAATCATTTATTACAAGGCCCTTAAGCCTTTATTAGTTCTTAAAAACTTGTAGAAACTCACAGACCAGTGTTTCTTCAGACAATACACTGGGGATAACAATGAACACTGACGAAACAGTATTTACAAACACATTCTGAAAATTAACCCTAGGCATGCCGCACTCGAATACAATACTGCGAACGAAATTTTAACATATGTATTTTAAAAATAATGTTTAAAATTTTCTTAGCATAGGCACCTGCCGAAAAAATGTTATATTGCGGAGTTCGTATAGTTCTACGCGCGATAATAACCCTCACGTAACGAAGCCAGGATAAAAAAAAAATCAAGCTTAGAGAAAAAAATAAAGCCTCGCAGTTGACGCTGCACTCGCGAAGCTTGAAATACCAAGCGAACACCCTTCTACAACAAAACCATATGGAAACCGACAACGAGTTTTAAGGTGCGAAGTAACAGAACGTGTTAACATAACTCGAGTTCCAATCTCGTAAAGGCCGCGTTTACATAAATTACGAATGCTATTTCCAATAAGTACATACGAAATGCTATAAAGCAGTTTCAAGCGTGAGAGGTCGAGCGCTATTAATAAGCTCTTTCGAGCTGATATAAAAAGCTTTTACAACTTAACGCGTTAGTGAACATTTAAAAATGAAATGCCGTTGTTGAATTCGAAGTAGTTGTATCAGATTGTTACCGCTCGTCTGCCTCTTTTTTTACGTTTCGAATCCAAATTTCCAAACTCACGACTTGGCAAACTTAGCCCAAAATAGGTATTTATACTCTCAGATTACGATAAATACGCAGTGGAATATTTTTCATTTACAATTTTAAATTTTTCTTTGCAAAGATATAATTCGAAATGTTATTACACATTAAATGAAATTTATTCTTATAATCGGAATCGTGGTTTTATGTTTTTAATTTTTATATTTATAGAGGCAAACCGCCGCCCACGAACACTCGCAACGCCAAAGGAGTAACAGGTGCGTTGCTGGCCACTTGTCTAGTGGTAGGCAATCTGATGAAGGAGAGAGTAAAGTGATTGATGGGTAGTGGAGTTAGGGAAGGGAGTAGGCCACCGGAAATCTCACTACCTGTACGAAATGGAATAGCGGAAGCTGTTACTTGAGGTCTGTATTCTCTGAGAATGTGATATTTTTTAACGGTCGAGCCAGCCCATTTTCGTGTTGTAGCCAAGTTAACCTACCACTTTTAATATTTGCATAAAAAAATTATTACATAAAACAATTTATACACTTCACAGTGTAAGTAATACGAGACAAAAATAAGCACTTATCATGCTATTTCGACTTGTACAGTTAAGTGTACTCAGCGACTCGCTCAGCTCAAACGCGGCCGTCATGGGCGCAGCGGTGACCCTAGAGGTTTCTCTTCTAAAATCGCCCGTTAAACGCCGGCCGCCGGCGAGCCGTATTTGGGGGTTTTAAACCGGGTTTACGAGCGTTCGTCTGATATTGTTCAGCGATGTGGCGCAACATTTATTATTGCCTTGTCTTCACTCGCTGCGTTCTAATATTTCATGTTTTAATACAATAATCCTTCGGTTCGAATGCCGATAAGAATTTCATTATTTCTTTATATGACACTTGAGTTCAGATGATGAAATCATATCTATATAAAGATTATATTCTGGTTGTTTTGAATAAAACGTGTCGCTCTATTTAAAATAAGCAATATGTTGGATGAGTGCAATTCTCGTTAGATCACCGCATACTAACCCTCTCTCGTATATGACTTAACCAATGAGTCACCCATTGTGAGAAATTATAATATTTTCACACTCGTCGCTCGTTAATGTGTATAAGTAGGTTTATGTTTACATCACCCATATTCCGGCAGTGAAGTACTATTCAGATTTAATTAGATCATTTTTGTTTCGGTCATTTCATCTAGGTATTAAGGGGGAGTGATGAGGAAATTTTACTTTTGCTAATTTTTAAATTAATATACGCAAAATTTACACGAAATAATTGTCGATAAGTATCTGAGTTCACATTTTTCTGGATGAGTCAATTGTCGTAAAAGAATATTTTTTATAGCTATAATTAATTTTTAAATATCATAATACACTTACAATAATACAAGACAAACAAATAAAAAAAGCCTGGAAAATTTTATAAATAATGTAAGGCAAGTTTCATAAAATACTTGCAAACAAGAAAATATAGCCGCGTAACATAAATAACAAAACATAATGTTTTGTCATCAAAAGCATACAATTACCTCAAAAGAGTGTTATTTTAAATTCAATGTGTACAAAAATATAGCCTATGTTTCAACGTCCATATCACTATGATCTAAACAGGTTGTAGTTTTGACTAGGCGGTAACTAAAACAGTTATTTTAATTATCGTTTCTGTTTGCGCCAGCAGCGTACGGTGCATTAAACTTATTGATGCATTTCACTTAGCGTACGCCACTAATAAAATTCTGACTTCAGAGGAGTCGTTAAAATAAACGATCCACGAGAGCGGATGGATACATACTCATGGGTGTCTCGTCTAACTTATTACTTTACATTCACGTTACGCGAAAGACGGGGCGCGCACCTAAAATTAACCACGAGCGGCTACAAAATAAAATCCATCGACCGCACCCTACTGTAATTGAAACAATCTATTAAACACCAAAAAACGTGATTACGGAGCCCTCGTGCATCAGCTTTTCGATCGATAAAGGTTTATCGCAGCGCCAACGCATATGTTTTAAATTCACGCACATACGTCGCCGATAGGTCACAGGCGCACTTTTCATTTCACGCCGTCACTAGTTTTTGCGAGTTCCATTCAAAATGTAACGTACGCAATGTTCGATTCGAATTCGACACGAGAGCCGGCCGCATGCGCATAACGACCTGACGCGGCGGGAGCGCGGCACCCGACTGTCGCCGCCGAGCGCAGTGCCGGCCGCGGCGGAGGGCCCGGCCTCGACTCCACTCATCTGCTCGCAGCTGGCCGCCTTCAGTAGAGTCGACGAACCGTTAGCGCGTTCAAACTGGCGTGTGCGCCGCTCGCCGCCCGCCCGGGACCCCGCGCGCGCGCAGCTTTTAAATGTCACAAACAAATCCTGATTTATATTCCGAGTCGGCCTCCGAAACCATTCACGCGCGCACCGCTAAAAGACTCGTCGAAATCCACCTTTGTGATGGGGTTTTGATCCGACTAGGTATCTAATGCACGTGAATGGTACAAGACGGTTGTGTCAAATAACCGGTTCCGGAGCGGGCTGTTGTTTGTTAACAATTCAATCGCAATCAACTATCTATATAAATTGATTAATAAAAAGTATAAGATTGAAGTAAGTAGTTAAATTGTATTCCACCGTTCCCACCTCAACTTAGCAAATATTGACATCCGAAACCTCCGATATGTCATTTATCTTTTCTTTCTCTCTAATATTTCTAAGCTTTGAAAGGAATTAGGAGTAATCGATAAAAATGTTTTCCGCTTCATAATAATATATGTAACAATTATTATTATTTTAGGAATGGTAAGCAAACAAATCAATTTCATAACATCTACAAGGATGTCAAGTTAAATTAATTATAAAGCAATAACACTTTAATTACTAACTTAGATTCTATTTATATTTAACCCAAGTAGATTTTGCTAAGTGTACTACACGCAATTTCGAGAAGTCAATTCTAAATTATTTACATCTTTGGAAATGAAACCTTTATGAACAGCTTTGTCCTATTAATAAGTTACAATAACAATACATGGCACTTAAGATACTAACTAGTTTAAATTCAATGACCTTGTATTTCTTAGTAATAATCAGTATTCACAGATTTTTTCCTGAATACATTTTATTTTTATTTAGGATATCTCATGGATTTTGTGATACTTTTTGCATTCAGTAAGATCTAATTTGAATCAACAGAATCGTAGCGAATCGACTTTTATAAAGATTGAATTCAAATTAAATCAATTTTAATATTCGGTTTCACAAAGCATATACATTTAGTCAACACTTTTAAAACTCAATAACCAAATTCTAATGGGATTAAAGTTTCAAATCGTAATTTAAGATTTTTAATGGTATGATTTTTATTTTAAAGGGTATCACATATTTATATTATTTAAGGATATCCGTAAACGCATCACGATATTGTTTGGGTATGACTAATTATATATCTAATAAAAATTCCTCGTACCACGACGTAAACTTTAGTTATAAATAGTACACAGAGTGTGCTTCAAAGTTCAATAACTCTCGGATCGAAGTTAGGCAATAAGGCGTAACGAAGGAATTCTCAATGAACGTTCGTTGAGAGTCAACGCATTGCATCTTAGAATATCTACTCGACACTTTGATGTTTTTTTTTTATAGTTTTCTTACATGCGTCTATGTCAGCCATTTTTTTTCATGAAAATTTTCATTGGTTTTCAATGTCATACGACTGTAAACGTTTACCGCCGCGAAAATATCGCACAACATAAACATAACATTTTAATTACGAATTTAATACTTTTTAAATAGAAAAAAATTAAATATGTACGCCGGAATGTTATTAAATTTCTTCAGGAAATCGAGAACAATGATTACGAAACAGAAACAGACCCACAAGTAATAGTACAAAGTAATTTCAGAATGATTAACGAACCGTAAATTTCCAAGAAAAATGAACCAAACTATTGTAAAGAAAACGAACAGAAAATATTGCAGCATACCGAGTACGTTTTCTTTAAAGATGGACTATCTAATCTTAAAGAATTAAATCAAGTTAGCTTTTTGTCAGTACTATCTTCAAACAAAAATCGAGAGAAGGGTGTCCGATCTCGAGACAACCCGAGTATTTATGTAACAGTTAACTTCGGTTCGTATTCCTCTTTTTTTTCCTTCGCTATAATTGGCTTTGGACGCGCGACGCCCGCAGCATTCCCTCACGCAGCATTGTGCAATCGAATCGGCACTCCGCTACTCCCGCGCCGCTCCTCCTGTCCGATAATGTCACACGTCTAGTTAAGTGTTTTCATAATGACGCCGGCGGTGTATTACATGCGATCTTTAAGGAACTTGAACACAAATAATTCGGTGTATTTTGAGTTGCTATTCACATTACAATTTTGTTCGTGTGTATTGGCACCCTTATCGATTCTTAAAAATGTAGATGTTGTTCGGTGACCGCGGTCATTATAGCCCTGAGGGCTGTAATGGCTTTTGATCGTTTAAGGTTACAGACGATTTGAAAGTTTCGACGTCGTGCTTCAGTTTTTATATTTACATTTTTTGTTAAATAAAGTTAATAAATGACATTCAAAATAATAATCACAGGAAAAAAATTGAAAAATTAAAGAAGAGCTAAACAGAAGCATACGCTGGAAAATAGAGGAAAATAAAGTTTAATACCTTATAGCTATAAGATACCGAGACATAAAATTCGTTCAGATTCGTTGGAAGAAAATGTACAAAAATATTAATTAAAGTGCAAAATTACCATTACGAAAAAAAATTCTGAAAAATACCTAACAACCATTATTGTTGTTGTAATTAGGCCAATACATTCAATTAGAGACATTTGAAATCACACGAAAATGGTTGAATATGTTGAAATGGTTGAAAACGACACATCCGTAATGTCGAGTGTTGCCGGTATTAAACATGAGTATTTTTAGCAGCATCTCGTTTACAACCGCTTCCTTCCTCCGCGGTCACGTATTTCACACGGGAAGCGTGTGTTTGCATCAGCTGGCTCTGGTCACAGTCAATACGGTTCTGTTTACGTTCCCGCTGCCGGTCCCCGCGTCTCGTGATGTTTACTCGAAGGACGCGCCGTAGTTAACCGGTCGGTGGGCGCTGACATGGACGGTGTTAGAAAAATAATTTCTTGACCAATTTTTCAGGGTTAAATGAAAATGTTATGGCTATAGCACACTACTATTAGAAACGTTTGATATACATTAAGGATACAAATAAATTTTTAATATAAACTGATTTCAAATAAGAATAATATAATTTTCAAAAATACAAAGTTATTATTTAAAAAAAACAAATAAAGGAATGTATGTTTTTTTATATTTTTTTTAAATAATTAAAACATGCGAATGACAACGCAATCTTTGTTAAAACGTATTAAATATTAATTTATGTAAATCATTAACGTCGCAATGCAGGTCACAAGTTGCGCTATAATGTCTCTTTTAAGAAAAATGGGTTAGATTATGGTCAATACGCCATCCAGTTAAGAAGTTCACATGCTGTTGGAAATTGTGGTTAGCCTTCTATTACGATAGTTTATATTTTCACACTTCATATAAGTTATGTAAAAACAATACAGTGATGCAGAGTTGGGCGCTAACTTGCGTTTCTCAATTTAAAGACGGCGAGGAACATACAGTTGTTTTATTTTAATAACATGCAATTGCTTCATTTTTATTCGGCCCTAGAGGATCGAGTAACACGGCCAACTTAAACAAATGGCAAAAGCACAAAGCACAAATGGATAAAAAGTCCACACATGTCAATTTTAATGTATCAAAACCGTATGCGACCGTTTTATTACTGTACGAGAATAGACGGTAATTAAAGTTAACTCGGTTCAATTATAACATTTAAGCGTTGACGACGCTAAATGCATTTGAGAAGACACTCGGAAAGCGAGGTGATTATGAGAGCGAGTTTTGCTAGGCCGATGGAGAGTTAGCTGTGTATATTGCAAAAGTTTGCGATGGCCAAACGATTCTGGAAGATTCATTTTCTGGTTTTTAATGGCATTAAATACAACATTGGATACTCATATAAATATTATCATTTAATAAAGACAACATAAAATCAACACAACTTAAATTCAACACCAAATTGTAACTGAAGTTTGGTGTCGATGCTGAGCTTCGCCACTTTCACTAATTATGCGTTACTTGATAATTTACATCTTTATATTTTATAATTTGGCCCAATAAAGTAAAGGAAAATCTATGAAGATTGCAAAGAGACCAGCGTTCTTTAGCACGTCGCCTATAGTGTAGCTTTTTACCGAACCCCTTCCGCCCTTTGACAGACCGTGTGCACCTAAGTTTTATGGCGCTTTCGTCGAAATGTGTTGTGTCCTAAACATCACGTGTGGTACGGGTTTTACGCCTGACACGTCGCCGCCCATTCCTGGCCATTTTTTTCTTTTTATTATTACTATTATTATTTGATTTAGTTCGGTACGGTTGGCTGAACGTCATGCCTGCTGACATAGACCACTAACATTCTGTTAGAGCCTTTAATGAATGTTATTGTTGATTAAACGAACTTACGTAAATGCTAAAAAGCGGTTGTTTCGCGGTCATTATAGCCCTCATACCCCCGACCTTCGGATTAAAAGACGAGCATCCTGATATTAGTAAAGTTCTTCCTCACCAATCCCATAAATATGAAAATAATACAGTTTTTTTTTTCGGACAATATAAATGTATAGAATTCGACCGAAATAAAATGAGGTGGTCCAACTAGTACTCTGGCAATAAATACATATTTTAATGTAATTATTTGTTTTATAAGGTTAGTATCACTTCGCTACAGATACATCTCAGAATCTTCTTATTTTAGATGGAGAAGAATGGACTTTATATATAAGCTCTCCACGCTGGGCAAATGTGGTTGGGTTTATTTCTACCACAAAGGCATTTACATAAGATAGATAATTTTGAACTTCGATTTTAGTGGCTACCAATAAAATATCTTATTTTATACGAGTACAACACAACAAATGTGCATTTCAATAATACAAAACTATGTATGCTTGTTATAAAAATGTGACCGACGACCTAACATATTGGATTTCACTAATAATTTAGGTGTTTTAATCCAAACCAAAAAGTTATTGTTGAAAAAAAATAATTTTAACAATCAATATTCTTCTTATACATTCGCAAATCATGTAAAAAATAAAAATATTTTTTGAATCAATTATGTAATATTGAAACTAAACATGAATCCTGACGCGTTCAAAGTTTCGTTTACCAAAACTACAACCCGAGCTAGAATTGACGAAGAGTTTTTACTTGAAAGGAAATCACTACAATATGCCCACTCACATTCCCAGCGCTTTTTCATAATTACTTCAAAGCACTTTGTGTTATAACAAAAGAGTAATTTATTCGAGAATATAAATTACATCAAATTAAGTAATAGAATATTCCTTCCTAATTGTAACTATACGTTTATAATGGCTTGTTTCGCGAGTGAAAAAAGTAATAATTGTTTATGAAATCAACAACGTTCCCACCGCTCCGTTTAGCACGTGACAGATAACAACGGTTCTTGTGTAAAGACGTGTGATTAAAAATACTGTTTATTTTGAAACAAAAATGGCTAGAACAAGGCTAAACCAACTACAACTTCCGACATCAGTTAGTAGTACGCCTATTTCGTTTTTTAATATCTATATTTTTAGTGTTTCTGATGGGTTTTTGATGGGTTTACTCTGTAGTCGTGCCTACATTTTAGAAACCATCTATGTATGAAGAAGACCCTTGTTCTTCGAAACAATGAGGGTGATCTTTAAGAGGCAAAAGCGGTTATCAAGTGAAAAGACGTTCAAGTACACATACACATACTACGTGACCCGTTTACGAGAGGGGGTCTCCAAAATACCACGCTTGGTCACAGGACCAAGGTGGGAAGCTTAAAGCTTCGTCACGTAGTGGGAGAATTCTCGTACTTTTTCGAGATATATTCAAATTATAGCAGTAGCGTTCAGCGCTTTTTAAACATACAGGTGGCAACACTAACGCAAATATGCTGGGACTATTAAAACTGATAATTTTTGTACTCATTCGAAGTGGTGTGCTTATACAATATTATTCTATTTGTAACGTAAGTACCCTAAACGTAAGTACCTGTCACAATATGTTTTTACGTAATTTTTTCTGCCTTCATTATATTTTTTATTTCCTGTTAGAAAATAAATAATTTTAAATTATATTTATGAACTACGAGAAAACTAGAGAGGGGAGGGAGTTTTGGCATATATTATGATTGGTCACCGAGGTGTAGGGGCGGGGGTAAAGATTGTAAAAAAAATTTGGAAAATCCAAAAGTGCACGCCTCATAGCGGTTATTCCATTTTTACTAAAGAAAAGTGTGTATGTCAGCTCCGACGAATGACTGGAGCTCACTCTTTATGAATGATTACAAATTACTTGGTATGCATTGTTCAATACTCTAAATTCTATATATTAACAAAAATTTATACCGTAATCGTCATTTTTTTTTAAATTGAAATAAAATAAAAAAAAATACTTACCGTGGTTTCAAAATTTTTACTTAAACATTGAGAATAAAAAAGACAGTCACGCTTCGGGTTTCTTATGTTCTCTAGATTAAGATTTAATTAAAAAAAAAAAAAAAAATTTTTTACTAAAAGACTCGTCAAAATTTTGTTTATTAAGTATCAATTAAACTACATCGAATTAGACATGAAATTCAATAGGCTTCTATTCAGATGCATACTAAAGCGAATGAAAAAAAAAACACTCGATTAGTGAAGTATTTCATTCGTTATCATGACCACATACAGGATCCGCACATACAGACACACGGACGTCCACGAAAAACATTTTTAAAACAGTTTTTATAATATGTTCTATAACAAAATGTGTTTTGAAGATATTACAGACATTAAAATCAGTGATTATTCTTGCCGTTTGAGTGCATACATTATTTTACAAGTGCAACATGTAATAAATAAAGACATTTAAAGTACAAAAAATCACTCGTTTTACGTAAGGTGATAGCAGAGCACTACCTCATGCGCTCCGCTTATGAGGCGTGCAATATGGGTCACGTAGTATGGGTATGTTCCCTAAGTACGGATGTTAGAGCATACGTTGATTTCTAAGCCAAATTCGTATAAATGATCGTTTCACTTTGACAGAGTTGACAAAAATATAAACTATCATTATCTCACGTCTTTGTAACAAATGAAATGAAATTATCGAAATTATATAAGATTACAGTACTATAAGAATTTTTAATGTTTGAACATTACCATTGCTACAGACGACATTTTAACATGTAGCTACTATTTATTAAAAACCTAATATTATAAGTGACTATAACTTTCACTCACAGCTCTGCCACCGTGGACCTTAATTTTTTTTACATTGACCCTATCACGCTGTCAACCACGATCTTAATCCCGATCCCGGTCCCGGCGATGACATGCGTATGCCAATATTCTCTTATTAGTTCTTTGCGAGATAAAACCGGTACGAGACAATTCGCAGAAGAACGAAACTGATACATCTCACAGATTCGACGAAGTTGGAGTAGGAATGAGCATGCCACATACGAGAGCTACTATTTATGTGTCCGGAATATCAAAAAGAAACAAAAATCTATAATTTAATATGGTTTTATTGCTTTTCACAATATTCGCCATTATGATCAATGCTCTTTTGCATACGCTGAAACCAATTTTTATAGCACTTTTCCATTCTGATTGAGGTATCTACAAATCGTGTATTTTTAACGCATCAACGGCCTCTTCGGGGCTCGAAAGACGTTGACCACGTAACTTATTCTTCATGCTTGGGAATAAATTGAAATCGTTGGGTGCCAAGTCAGGGCGTGTGACAGCGAGCATTGATGACGAAAAATGATTCCGCGTTGTCGGTTATTCTTTCTTATTTTTTCAAAGATTTCTGGCAAACAAATGGTCGTGTAGCACTCCGAATTAACCTTTTTACGATTCTCTGATAGCACTGTAACCACATGTCAATTTATACCAAAAAACAGGCAACCATTTGCCTCAAAGTGCTTATGGCACGAAATACTTTTGTTGGGTTCAGCTCATCTTGGAACACCCACACCGTTGACTGTTATTTAGTTTAGGGGTCATACGCATAGACCCAAGATTCATCACCTGTGTAGATATTATAAACAGCTTTCGACGCACCATGATTGTGTTTTTTATACCAATCGACATGAGCCTGTTTTTGATCAATGCTCAAGTTATGCGGAACCAGCATGAACAAATATTTTTTACAGCCAAATTTTCATGTAATATCTTATATAAGCTCGTCATACTTATGCCCAGGGACGCCTTTATCTCGCGATATGTAACAAGACGATCTTGCATTATTAGTTCACGCACAGTATCGATATTTTGTAGTACAACAAACTATTTAGAGCGACCTTCTTTAAATTCGTCCGTGAGTATACCGACCCCGATTAAACTCACTAAACCTGTGATACACAGTGGTTTTCAACGGTGCTTCATTCCCAAAAGTCAAAGTGAGTAGATAGATGCACTGTTGAGTTAGCCCACGCCGAAAATTGTAATAAATCATCGTATGAAAATTTTTCCGAGTTAAATCCATGGTGATAAAGACACGCAATTTTCAAAATGAACAGTTACATGAAACAAACTGTATTCTACAGCCAAGCAGTTCCATTTTTAATTGTTGTAATTACTTTTTAAATATTGTTCTACATGTGGCCAGTTCCGGAGACATAAATAGCAGCCCTCATAGCTCATAGAACCGATAACTGCTGGGGAAAAAAAGTTCTCGAGTACCGACCGCAAACAGAATGTCGCGGCGTGGGATTGCTTCCCACTATGTGAACAAAAAGCATGATAAATGTCGGTTAAAGTTAGCCTAAGATTATACGTCGTGAAAATCTAAAGGTGTGCTGTAGGTCCAGTTAAGGAAGTCCAACGGTTGAAACGAATGAATGAAGGAACGAAATGTCTTCAAAATGAATATTGTAATGTGACTGTTTAAATTGTTAAATCCAGAAACATTATTGTTGAAGTTCAAAAAATCTACCTAATTGGATTTAATTCAGAGAAATAAATGAATTTCAAAGCGACAATGGTTCAATTAATCGCATCACTTTGAAATTAGAAGGTATGAGATTCGAATCCTGAACATAAGTAAGACGATCAATCGATTTTTTTAACTTAAAGAAAACATCATTTCACTTCGTGCCTCGAAAGACAAGTTGGTCAGTACCAGGCGTTGTCGCATTGTGGCAGCAATGATGTAACAGCTTCTAATCGCATTTCACCAACGTAGAAGGCTTAAGATCTAAGCCTCTCAAAGTAAAACTAAAAGATAATGAAAGGAAATTCTTCTGCAGGTGATAAAGTACTGACACAACCAAACGATTTTTATTTTCTACTTTTAAGACGAACTACGTTCACAAGCTAAAATATAACGGCAAAATAAATCCTCTATAAAAAATATCCGAGAATATTATTGCCTAACCGTAATCAGTTCGCCACGCGGCATCGGCGCTTTTAATATTTGTTTACAATTTATTTTTGAATGGATTATTTTCAAAAGGCAATTAGTCTTGTTGGTTTATGTCAGAGATGATATGTTTACGATTTATTGTTCCGGATGATTTAAGACCTTTCTGGAAGGTCAGTCGGCAAGTATAAATATTTAAGTACGGCACCCAGGAGGAGTTTTTTTTTCTACGATCGGAGAGTGTACAAGTCAAGTGCGATCAACTGTTTTCGTGACGATTTATTGTGACTCCCTGTGTCTGAATATACGCCTGAAATCGAATATTTTCGAACCCCTGATAAAGTCATTTCATAGCATTATTAAAAAAATCATAAACGTCTTCAATTCTGTTTATACATTATCAATTTACTTTCATGCAACAAATGTTATTTTCTTTAGTTTAATAACTGAAAGGGTGTGAAATACAAACAAATAGACGAACCAACTTATCTATACAAGAATTCATAGTTTACTATGATTTTTTCTACAAAGGTTTTAAAAAATATTCATAGTCTTGTATATAAATAGAAGAAATTAAATGTGTAAATTTATATCCGCAATTCTTATTTGATTTCTTCTATTAAAAATAAAAACCAAAACTTGTACATTTCATGCTAAATAAAAAGGATTAATTATAAATCTGGATTAATTTGGGCATTCCAAATTACATATAGTTGCAAATATCAAATGCAAAGCTAATATTTTATAACATAACAATATTATCACTCGCGCAAACCCGGAGGTCTTTCAACTCGAAAGCTAATATAACGTGTAAGCTCAAACAATAACAACTCCCACAAATTATTAACAGACAGAGCTATGATTGAGCGTTCATTGAACTCCAAAATTCGTAATAGTGCAAATTGTTCCAAGTAATAAGCGCGCACCTCCTACAAAGCACACACGGTATCCAGATGTTTATTAATCAAAATAATAAATTAATCACAGTAATTAAAAATAATAGCGAAATCTTGTAGCTAAATAAATAAGTAAAATTTTCTTATAATATAAATGTGAGTAGTTTCATTTTTTATCAATCACATTACATTTTTCCAAACAGCATGTAAATAATATGGGGTAATAGTGTAACACTATATACACAGTTCCATCGTAATTGAACAATGCGGTCTTTGAATCTGTTTCCTCAAAAAAAAAACCACTTTTATATCATGTAATTTTTATTCCTTTAAATTTATCCATGCGAGTTTAATACCCGAATTATTTATACAAATCGTAAAATAGACCACCTAGTGAGGGACAAAACTGGAGAAAAGCTTTAAAAAATATATTTAAATACATTCCAGTTTACTTTTGAGACTTGATCGCATTTGATCGTGATGTGTGTGATCTGATGATAACCATTTGGAGAATGAGTGCAGAAATTCAGATCGCCGTAGACATAACACTAATAAAATGGGACTTCTAGAACAAAGGCCGTGTGGTTTTTAGTAAGTATTCGGATTTGCATATATTTCTATGCCATATGCCATTTTTTTTTAATTAAAGCGTCTAATGTAAACGGTTTCATTGACCAAGTGATGGTCTACTCTATATATAGTGATGTGGGCCCCCAACATTTGGATGGATATAAGAGGCTATGGTTAGATCACACACGCATCCCGATAATTAATTCATTTCGATCGGCTACAAGGTAACCTCAATATGAAACTATAAGTGTTCATCTAACTTATCCGCCAGTACCTACCTATACGCGCGTATAGACTTATCTCTTTCTTTTGCGCTTTCTTCCTTCCTTCTTCTTAGGCTAGGTCATAAAAACTATATATATTTAGACACATATTGCATGTTACCGCCGATATTGCTTTAACTATCTCGGGGAAATAAAGTACCAGTATATATATTATATATGAGGCAGTGTCATATGGGTATGACATCATTCGAAACTCAATAAGACAGAGAGCAGGGTTGTATATGTACAGACGCAGTTGTATATGTATCTTCAAATAGTAGGTCAACAAGTACCTATGTTATGAAAAAAATATACCTAGCAAGTATTATTAAACATTCAAGAAATAAAATGAATATAAAAGGTATAAAATCCAACTTCCCCTTTAACATATTGTAAAAAAAATTGGCTTTAACTCTCATGCTTGAAATGTAATTTATTGTAGACCAATAATAGGTATTCTTGATTTGTAACCACTCTAATTAATAGTTACATCGCCATACATGAACCATACATGAATTATTATATTTCATATTTTTAATAACATTCCTCATAAATCAATACAAACATGTAGTTTGGAAAATATTATTTTAGAAGTAAACGACTTCATTCAATATTATTTTCAATTTGTTACTTTTGTTAGCGACATCTATCGTACAGTAGCAAAAACTCACAAAGTTATAACAGTTAGTAACATTATTTTAGGTATTAACGCTAGATGTCGCTAATACGATTAAAATCACGTCAACGATACATTTACATTTTATTTATTTACAAATTTTATTTATCTTACTAACAACATATTTAGTATCTTACTTAAATATTTGATATTAGTGTTATTTATAAATTATATTAGTACGTGCCACACATAACTCTTAACGTTAATTTATTATTCATACATTGCATAGAAATAAACTAGGTCGCATCCTTAGAGTATAGAAAGATTGAATATTGTATAAATTATCATTTAAAGTACCTATACGCTAACGATGAAAGTATGCATTCAAAAGTAAGTCCCAAGCGGAAACTTTCTTTACCAGACAGTTGTCAAAACGTCAGTTTTCTTATGAGTAACCAACTAAACATGTTCCATCTTCTATGACTCTTTCTTCCCCCTATTTTTTTTTTTGTTTGTATAACTTTATGATTCTCTTTATTATATATGAAATATATATATGTATATATATATATATATATATATATATATATATATATATATTCACCAAATAAATTATCGTTCCTAGTTTTTATCATTCCATTTTTTGATCCATTCGATGTTCAATCACATAATAGTACGTACAATAATTTCGAAGGAATACGTTTCCGGTAAAAGCTAGGTAGATACCTACCCTTTTATGATAATCAAGTACAATATCGAATTAGGTTTAACTAATTTCATCAAACCAACGATGACATCAATTTAATAAATAAATAATAAATGTTACACACATTTTTGTCGGACGATAATATATATCATCCGACAAAATTATATTATTATAATTAAATCGTCTCGAAATAAACTTGTATTCGCCAACTTAAACTAAAATATACGCCATTTTAAACTTAGTTACCTATACTATTACTTTTAGCCAGTTGCTCCGCCCACAGGGACGTGAGTATAATTATTTCTAATTTCATCTTCATTCATCTTCTTTAAAAAGAATATCGGCGATTGCAGCGTCATCTATGAGAGATCATACGACGAAAATCAAAAGATAACTATAGAATGGTAGTATGCAGTGATATATAATCCGGACTATTATACCGTACAAAATTTCATTAAAATCAACTAAGTATCCTTGTTTATAAATTTATAAATTATCGATAAAAACCAAAAGAAGTTTTCATTGTTATTTATTTATTAAGTCTATTTCTATATTTTTACCCGACTGCCAAGGAAGGGTATTACTTTTCATTCGTATCTTGTACGTTTGTATATAAATTTCTTTATTGCTAGGTATCTTCCAAACGGCTGGATTAATTTCGACAATTAAGGTATCGTTAAATTCGTCTAAAAAATCCAAGTGTCCTTAGATAGGTATCGAAAAAAACCAAAAGGCGGATTTATGGCGCCAAATAGTAAGTAGTTCAAAAATTTTTTTGAACCAAACCTGTCGAGTAGGGTATCAAAATAAAAGGAATCAAAAGAAAATTACAAAATACACAAATGTCAGGTATTAAAATTTAATCAGGAGTAATTACAACCATTTTAACTCATTCATTCGAATAAACTTGTAATGAATGCATTAAAATGGTGATATTTTGACTTTAAATCTGCCAAGTGTGCATTGGATATCGTATTACGATTTTTTTAAATGCGTAACACTAAAAAGTCTAAAATAAAATATATAATTAAAAAATCTGAATACGAAAAATCAGGTAGGACCCTTTTGCAAATAATAAATCGTAAGAAAATTAATGGGTCCCGCCTGTTACCAAACGTAATGTAAATTATTTAACTTAGGCTTTCAGCTCATAATGTAGTCTGCTAAACCAAAGTAGAGTTTATTAGGTTTTAGTGCTTTGTTATCTCAATCTTCTTCCGGTCTTCTTAGTATGTCGCTTACCTGTTGATATTTTGCAGTCGGGTTTTTCACTTTTCTATTTATTTATGATAATAGCTTTTTAAGTATCAACTAATGCAGAATGTAATTCAATAAAATTTACGCGCGTATTTCGCGAAAAGTTATCTCCGTTTTACAACCGTTCAGAATAAAACAAGTAGAATTATACGGACATCATAAATTTGGGCCAAACATATTGTCATCAAATACTTTCTAAATGTTTCACGTTCTGCGTAGGTATGTAGACGCTGTACGGCACGCTGCAATTCGCGCCGACGAGATGTGTCAAGAGCTTTTCGCAGTCACGCCCAAATCAATTTCGTTCAAAGCGTGACCGACGGAACCTTCGGACGAGATGAACTACCATTACGGACGAACGGCCGTAATTTCTCGTACTGATAAAATCGATGACACGATCGGTTTTTACTCAAAATAATTAATCGACCATGATTTATCGTCCCCATCTGTTTTTTAGGGTTTCGAGCCAAATGGCAAAAACTGAACCCTTATAGTTTCGTCATGTCCATCAGTCCGTCCGTCCGTATGTCACAGACATTTTATTCAAAAACTACAGGACGTATATTGATGAAATCGATAGTGTAGGTGTCTTGTGCGAGTCATTGCTTAGTTCGGTAGTTGAATAACAAAAATAAATATTTCTAGAGGGGCAGTCCATACATTTAAGAGGAGCTGATAAAAATACTTTAAGGTTGTTAAGCAATTTTTTTATTAATTGAATATATAAGTACCATATTTCTTAAGTAAAATATTATTTCTTTTTATTCCTAAACGTAGAAAAAAGTATTTTGGCGATCGTTAGCACCTCACTGGACTTGCCTCCCCGGTACCGTTAACTTATTTGCAAATCGTGACCGCAAATGAACCGCAAATGTTAATACGTCACAAAATAAGTAGCTTGATTGGTCTGTGGTAGATTTCTATCGTATCTTTCGAAACTTATTATCTCGAGTACCGTTTGACATGGTTGTTTAAATAACATTATAATGATGTCGTACATGCAAAAAATATATACAACTTCATTTAAATCACTTCGTCAAGATTCTAATCTTAGTGGCGTCACAAAAATTGGAACCGGACGTGGGTACTTGTACATTACAACGCCTCATTCATATGACTAATCGTTGTACAGAACGAAATCTATTTTATTTCGAAAGCAGAATTACATCTTTTTAGAATCCTGTACCCAAAGGTAAAAAAAGGGAACCTTTACACTTTCGTCCTGTCCGTCTTTTCGTCCGTCCGTTCAATAGTATACATGTGACAGGTTTATAACTATTATTTTTTCTTCGATTCTGAAATCTTACATGTGGTTGTCTTGTGTTAACAGCCAAATATTAACATAAAATGAATTTTTTTACGCACTATTGTGGCGGGAGGATACCTTGGATAGGTATTTAAAAATGAGTTATAGGTTCTTAAGTGAGATTTCCTCTGAGCTAACAATTTTGTGATTTATGTATTAGCTTTTAAATTTGCGTACTTTGTATCACCTCTAATTTTTAAACCGTGTGTTTAAAAAATCCGAAAAAAGTACTGTAATAGAGCTTTATACATAAATACAATGAAAACTGTTTTAGAATCGGAGCTTAAAGCAAAACTATAATCGAAACCGGTATCGGAACCAAGAGCGAGGCCGCAACCGAAGTCGAACGAGAGTCCAGATTAGATTCGGTATTAAAATAGACATCACAGCAAACCTGACACCGGAACGTGATTGTGGATTAGAAGCGAAATTTGATACTAAATTAGAACCACATTGATAAAAAAAATTGTAACTTAAACTATCATCCATACTGTGTATGGCGGAAAATTTTTAATCCTCTTTTCCAATTAATGAAGCAAAAGGAGAAAATACTATATTTGTATATTTACATTGCTAACAACATCTTTTTTATATATGTAGGCAGTAAAAAAAATACAATATTTCCTAGTAAACAAAGCATTTAGAAGCAAAGAACGTCAGTAAAAATGGGATAGCAGAAGTTATATGGAAGTCAGCAAATAATTTTCTGTCGCTTGCTGTGTATCCGACCGGCGAATAAATCCATAGAAATAAGTCAACTTTCATATGACTATCACTTTTCGATTGACGCAATCGTTATGAATGAGTCCACGGCCCGCCGCTAGTAACATCACAACCATTACAATAACTGTACATAGCGGCGTTGCTATGACGTCTGTACGACTTCCGTTTCAAAGACGGTATAACGGAACACTACTTGCTTAACCCTGATGCCCATACGAGATAGCATCAGTTCTCTGAACTAAATACAAGCACAACATTTGTGTATTATATCACAAATTATTGATAAAGTAATGTAAATATTGTATGAAACGAAGCATTATCCTCTATTCATTAGCTGCAATAAGAGAGTGATGTTCATTCCCGGAATGTAATATCTATTATGGATGTGTCTACTGAACACCGTCGGTTCCACGATAATGACGTACCATCGATCGTATGGAGCCAGCAACGCACATACGCGATGGCTGTCCTGCGAATAATTAACATATGCTTGCGGATTGTGTTCTTTAATATATAGGCCTGCATAATTTTGGTAGTCCGAAATACGAGACTTTATTGTGTTATCGGTACTGATTATTAATCTGCGAGTCGCGTTTTATTACAATACACGTGCCTGTGACATACATACATCATTCGGAAAACGGTCAGAATTGATTCCTAAAACCCTAAAACGTTGAAATATTATGAAAACTTGATTTTAGAAAATCAGCCTTAAAATAGTAACATCCCAAGTTTTGATATTTATTTTAATGGTTTTTAGCATAAAGTTATAATTCACTTCCAGAACCTCTTACATGCAATAGCCACTATGTTTATTTACGTGAAATACAGCGCTCTGCTGTTGATGTTAACGCGATAGTTGCGGATCACAAAAAAAGAACTAGGCAGTCATTGGAGACCGTCGACAAGTAAAAACGTAAAACTATGAAATAACATGATGTTTTTGCAATTTTCTAATTAACTATAACATAAAAAATTAAAATATCATATTTTTTTATTTAAAGTCATTAATATTATTCTGGTTTGCACATATATCGGCGCTTCGACCAACAATTTATTTAAATTTGTATAAGGTTCATCTATTAATAAAAAAAAAACATGATGGGCTACGTAATCCCAGTAAACTAGAAATAAAAGCCATGTGCATATTACTGTTTGAAATGCAAAATTAAAAACTTTTTATTTAAACAAAACAACAATAATGTTATAATTGAATTAAATTTAAAAACATTGTTATATGTACAAAAAATAGCACAAAAAATCACATATACTGTTATTCGCAAACCCATACCGTTAACATTATTATTGTTTATTATTAT
Source organism: Eumeta japonica (assembly GCA_005406025.1). Classification (NCBI taxonomy): domain Eukaryota; kingdom Metazoa; phylum Arthropoda; class Insecta; order Lepidoptera; family Psychidae; genus Eumeta; species Eumeta japonica. The sequence continues at coordinate 541,986 of BGZK01000227.1, forward strand.
TATTATTATTGAAACCAAGGCAAACATTTTACCAATCCGATCATTGCCTAACGTGCCACCTATAGAAGTTTTTCTCCTCAAAGAAATCAAGGGCTCTTATACATATTTAGAAACCAAACCAGAAGTTCTTATCTGTAGAGTAAACTTGTAAGTCTTACTATTACTTAACAAATATACAGCTTAATTTATTCACAGTAATTTATAAATGCGTACTGCCACAATAAAAACTCGACCAACAAATATGCTATCAAATGTCGGGTATCAGAAGGAAATATTGTTACTTTTCTGTGTCTAGTTAACACATTATGTTTATTTCATTCTAAGTTTTCAATAAGCCCAAATACGTATTTGTTTAAAGTGTGATAGGTGTAACAGGTGTAATAGGCTACTTCATAAATTTAAACAGTTTTAAATTAATGCAATAACAACCATAAAATAAAAATTAAACATAGTATACAAAAAATATATAACCGTAAAGAAGCGAAATCTGTATGATAAATATTTTTTGAAAAAAGTATATACATAATACAGACCCCAAAACAGGTGCTTTTAAAATTTTTGTCTGTTTATCTGTATATTTTTATTTATTCAAGCATCACTCAAAACTAATGGACCGATTTGAACAAAACTTTTTGCGTTTTAATAGCAATAATTTAGTTCTTAACTTAGAACACAATTTATCACACCACATTTCCTAAGGGCTAGACAGAGAACAATTTAAAAATGTTCCCTCTCTTTAATTTCAAGTACCTACTGAATAGATTTGGACAAATGGTACCTACCTATCGTTAATTTTTTTGACAATTTGAGTGTTAGAAAACAATCTGTACGAGTACAATTCACACACAGAAGAAGTGAAACTTTAGAAGAGTAACTTACGAGAGAATGAGTTGAATAACGAATATCATTAGTAGGATAATTGTAAGGGTTTTTTTTAATAATATTTTTAATAAGTTTAAAAGTTATTTGACATTTAAATGAGGTTGTACATGTGATCTCTGAGTATTAAGACACAAGAATGAAAATTGCCCATTAGTAAATATTTAATTACAATTTCGTACTTTAAAAAGTTATGTAAAAATAATGACATATTTTATACTATTGGTAGGCAATATATTTCGTATACCTATTGTATTATACTGTAATCTGAGAACTATTTGCTATACCATTTAAAATTTGAAAAAGAATTTTCAGCGACCTCTAACGACTACATCACGAACTACTTATCAAAATAAAATCACCTATGACATTATTAGTTTCAATTACAGTCCATAGGTGTAAGTACTATAGCTCTGTGGTGACGCATTGTTTCATAAATAATGCAGATTAAGTACATTTTTTAAAAATACCATTTTAATCTTGTACTATAAACTTCACAAAAATACTATTTTTCTTCTCTAACGCAAAATACTAGTCACGGTAACACCAAAAGTTTATACTCATAGAATTAAATGGTCAGTTATCCTTAAAATTATTGTAAATATTGCTTCGAAAATTACAAATGTCTCTATTAAAGCAGTAAGGAAAAACAGCTGTACTCAGTGATCGCCACGCCCCCTGAACGCACTGCACGCAACTATGGACAACGAGAAACAAAAACAAAAACAAACGACACACTGCTCCCACTCTACCCGACACAGTGTTTACTCCCACCATTTTTTGTCACACAGAAAGGTTGCGGATCAAAATTTCAAAGCCCTCCCATAAAAAGTTTCACTTCAAAAATGTGTCCAACTATCCATTACTTTCTTCTTTTTTAAAACAATAAGGTTCATAAAAAGGAATAAATCTTGTCATAAACGTTGTGGCTTTGAAGAAGACCATGACATTATGTCTAAGATTTTCTATGGGTGATAAAAGACGACGAAGAAATGAAACACAACTTTCACGTCTTTTTAAAACGTTTTTATGACCACCACGCGAACGAAGTCGGGAGCAACAGCTGGTTGATAAAAATACAGTAAATAAATAATTTTTATCGTTGCTCGAATTGGTTGACGTCAGGTTAGGATATAGTATGCAGACTAGAGCCGTAATTTCACAATATTCATGTCTACATGTTGGATTTTAAATGTCCCAACGCCACTAATCAATAATTCCCAAATATAGCAACAGATGTCGCTTGACCAATAAATACTGTTTGATAGTGTTTCTAATAAATAAAATGCATTTTGGCTAAATAGCATTTGGCCATTTATTTTATTATGTAAGGTTTAAAAATCTGACTATCCTGTGGCAAGTATGTGCACCCCACTACATGTTTGTTACTGTAACATCAATGACTTAAGTTTTAGCTAGTCATAGCAGTGACTTTATTTCAATTTTCGAAAATCGAAATACGTTTATTGACTAAAGAGATGTTTCAAATACATCCTTCTCTTTGTATGCTTTTTATAAAATGAAACAAAAACCTAAAGAATAATAGCAAAATATTAAATTTGAAATTTTCGTGAATTTTTTTTGTACGGAACAATAATATATTTTATTTATGGGAAAAACAATTGACGAGTTCATGACCATAAGTTCGTTCCAAAACTTCATGCATAGTATTGGTTAATTATAACTGTCAATTGCAAAAATGAATCCCCACATAATATATGAATCCCGTCATATACTTTTTAATCCTAATTTAATTTAAATATTTTGTTCCGACAAAATACGTAATTTACATTTTCTTTTTTAAATGTTTTCCATAATTAAATCATATTCACATTTTTATATTCGTGTTGTATTATTATTATTATATTCGTATTACTTTTTCTAAATATTTTCCATATTAAAGTCATATTTATGAACATGTTTTACTATGACAACCAGGCAATTTGCACAGACTTTTAGTCGTTGAAATGAAAAAGTATTGCACTTTTTTATAGCACTTTCGAGGAGTAAACGAATATACAAGCCACCAAAGAGTTGGTGGTCATCGTCGCTCATGGACACTCGCAAACCCAGAGATGTCACCGGTGTGTTGCCGGCTTCCTGTGTAGGAACATCTGATGCATGGGAGATTGGGTTGATCGAAAAGAAGTGGGCTGATGGTGGGGGAGTGGACTGATGGAGGAGGAAGTGGGCCACCGCTAGTCTCACTCACTGAATGAAACACAACAGCGGAAGCTGTTACTTCACGTCCCTATTCTGTACAGTGTGGCAACTCATCGGCCGACCCGGCCCATTTCCATCGTGAAATCAAGCTGACCACAGTACGGCTCTACCGCTCGAAAACTTACTATGACGAACACATAATTTTCCAAAATGTTAACTTGTTATCAGGATTTTTTTACTGTCAGACATTTCTTTAAATACTGTGACAAACAGTTTCCCAAAATTCTTGCTGACTGTTGTGAAAAAGTTTTTTGCTATAAGCAACAGATAATTTTTCATTCGTGGTTTTTCTCGTTTTGTTAATACATCACAACAATGTTAAAAGAAATCCCAAAAACTGGGATGAATACGAGAATTGAAAATTTACTCTTTGGATTGTGTTTTGATATTCCAGGAAAATCTTGATGATTCCAACGAAAATGTACAGGAATAATGCTTTTACCAGGACGTTAAAACATGAAAACGTGATGCGAAGTCTAAAGTGATAATAAAATAATATGGCTGACTACTTTTGTTTAAGAAGGTAGATAAAAATCATAAAAATAAAACACTACGAAGTATAGTTTTATGAAAAAATAACAAAGACGCCATTCAGAGTTTCCTCAGAGCAACTGTGGTATATAGTACATAATATATTTGTTAAAATATAAGTGTGAATAATTTACATTGACTAAGTACTTAATTTATTATTTTTATAGATGGAAGATTGAGTTTGGCTTCAAAATTTTGTTTAAACCTCTTATCAATATGTCCAAACAAATTTACTATATCATTTAAAAACTTGTTCAAAAATGACAATTGAAATTAAACCAACGTTCAAAAACATTTCATATACAGATTTGTATACAATTTAGATGACAAGTAAAAATCCTATGAACTAATTTCTGCATACACAGATACCGTGAATATACATTATCTTTTACTAACAGTGACAAATACACGTACAAAATAAACCATAGACAAAGGAGAGACAGACATGAATAGTTTCAATGGATGGAATCCATTTTATTAGCAACCCACACGAACTACGTAACCAGGTCAACATGCCGGTTTCATTAAATTGAACCGCATTTAACATACCTATTTCTTAATAAGCCTCAAATATTAAGAGTCGTGTGTTTAATATGTCACTATCAATTAATTAGTAGGGTGGTTGAATTAGTATTAATTAATACATACATGCTAAAATTCTATTAAGCAAGATCAGTCAATAATCTTTCTATAAACTATTTTTTCAATAACATTCCACGACCGATCCTAAGCAGCAACAAGTATAAATCTGTCATGTATATTTATAGCAATTTATTAAATGGAAATCAATTTACAAGGTTTTTCGCCAAATACGCTTCAGCGCTTTCGAATTTACGAAACTCTCGGACTTGCCAAAATTAACATTTCTCTATCTATACCAAATTCAAATTCAAATATATCTTTATTTCATAGGTCATTCATAACTTTTGAAATATGCCACTGTATTACGAATTTAGTATTCGTTCGGAAGGCAGTTTTTATTTTCAAAAATAAAAACGAAATTAACTAAAAGGTAGGTATCTCTTTTGCAATTTACTCATATATAATCACAATACAAAATTTATCAGAAAAAGAAGAATCCGATTTGCACTCTAAATAATCGGAAATTTCACAAGACTTAAATAAGAGTACGTTCCGTACACCTACAGGGATATTATCGATCATGTGCATACGGAGCCCTAAAAACGAGTTCGTGACTTTATGTAATCGACTGACGTGTAAATACAGTTTATTGTTATTTCTAGTACTGAGCCTATGTCGACCACTTATTGACGTCTATTAACTTTCATATATAAAGTGAGAAGTTTGCTATAACGAACTTGCAGTTTATATTCGATGTTAATAAAAAACTGCATAATTGCTCAAGACAGGTTGTATATCAAAGGAAAAAGGCTGATAATTTTCTTTTAGTTTTTTGTATCAAAACTTAAAATATGATCGTTAAGCGTAAAATACGAATTTTGAATAATGGTCTGAAAAAGCGTCGAAAAATGAATTAAAATTTTCGCGTGGAATATTAAATAAAAGAAGTTAAAGTAAGGAGTTAAAGAACCACTATTACGTGGGATATGAAAATACGTTGCTTCTAAAAATATTTATTACACAAATATTTGGAAATTATGCTCCCACTCTATCAAATCAAGAGCAGGACCTGGCTCAGGATCAGAATTGGCAGCGAGATCGGGAACTAAATTAAAATAGAATAGATATAAATGATTAAGGCGTTCATTCTACATCTATGCAAGCGAATTTTTCACACAAATTTTTTTAAATATTATTATCGTCATCTGATAGTACTACTGGGTTATGTATTTCATTTCGAAATGATTATTCAAACACTGGCTTTCTCTCGCGGCTTTTCTCTGTACAGTGTACATCGGCCTGTACAAAGAAAAGACCGGCCAAGTGCGCATCAGGTCACGCGCATCATAGGGTTCCATAGTTGTGCATCACAGTATACGGAGTATACGGAGAAGAGAGCTTATTATTTGACACTACGATTGAGTTCAAGATTTAACGGCTAATAACGTCTAAAACGGTCCAACATAGGACGGGTGTTAAAGCTGTTATGATATTATATTTCCATAATTTTACATGTTACATAAATTTATATTGATACCTATTTTACACAACCAACAACGTCATCTAAGTAATTTTCAATAGAATTTGTACGAAATGTTACTTTTTACTTCTGCAAGTATATATCTTATAAGTTGGTCATTACACATAAAGTAAAATTTATTTAGCTGTGATAGTTTTCCTTTTAACTTTGTTGCATATGCTACTGTGGAGAATTTTTTTCACACATTTAAGAATAACCATTTACCGGCTTGAACGACGACACCAAACTCTAACAAAAATTAACACTTTAAAATTTAATTCTTCGTAAACGGATCTTCAAATCGGAATTTTTTTTCTATTTGAAGTGATATAATAATTTTCTTTTTAATTTTATTATACCACTTTGCCGGTGCGATTAATATGTACAGTTGTACACCCACATTAAATTACAGGTTTCTGGTACTAAGAGTCTCTGAGCTAAGCCTCGGACAGACATACAGACAGACGAACAGACAAGGCGAAACTAAAAGGGTTCTTTGTTGACTATAAAACCCTAAAATGTACCTTCATACTCTTTATTACAAAAAAAAACACGATTTCCTATAGAAACTTTTCTTCGCCATCAGAGACTGCATTTCGAAAAACGTTAAAGTATCTAGTTCTATTTATAGTGCCAGTTAAGCTTCAATACTATCAAATAAATATAGTTACGCATACAAATTTTACTTTTCTCTTTCTCGCATTAGAGTTTTTATTTTTAAAAATCCGAAACAAGTGTTTGATTGTATTAAAGAACGTTAATACCGAACTTTCTTAAATTTTACCAAAAAGTATCGTTTCATATACAAATTTTGGCACCCCTTGCTTTTTCTAATAAGAGTTAAATTTTGAGAAATTCGTTTTTAAACGATGCCTACACATGCTAAAATTGTATTAACTTCTCCCAATTTCTATCCTTATTGGATAATAAGGCAGTGAATAAATCATTCAGTCACGATTTAGCTTTTTATACACATAAATATTACATTTGCAATTCATGAAAAATTGGGAAACGTTAGGAATAATGGAAATCCAATAAGGTATTGCATTTATCAGTCATAATTTTAGAAAAATGAGCAAATTATCTGGATCATTAAAACTATGACAGATCTTGATGACGATTGTTTATTGAAAATAATTGTGTTCGTTACAACTGACATTAAATTAAACAGGTTTATAAAGAAAATTATACACTCCAAAGGATACTAAACGTTAATGCATTTTTAGGGTTCCAAGTCAACAAGAACCCTTATTTCGTTAGATCCTTAGTTTCGCAATGTCCATCCGTCTATCCGTATGTTTTTTTGTCCGTTTGTCTGTTCGCACTTTAGCTAAAAGACACTTAGTACTGTAATTTGGTATAGATATACATATTGATCATGGCAACAAAGTAATGGAATAAAATCATGAAAAAATTTTCATGATTTTATTCCACAAATTCTAAATCCGTATATTGTGATAGGCAACTACGGAACCATACTGCGCGTAGCCCCACACGCATTTGACTCGTTTTTATAATATAAGAAATATATTATGTTATTTACGAGAATATGTTTTATACACATGTGAATTTAAGAAGCTGTTTTCGTATAAATCTCATGTTTGAAACACTCTAAACTTTAATGTTATTAAAAAACTTTACAATGCTAGCGGTTATAGCCACGAGAACTTCAAGGTTTAGTAATGTCCAAAAAAAAATTTCAAAAATGAATTAACTTTAAAGAAAAAGCATAATAATAGTAATTGAAGATCACGAAATCGTTCATTCAAGAAGAAAATTATTGCACTAAAAATAGTCTGACATATGTAGTACGAATAGACAGTACATATCAAACGACAAATCATTTGTTATTCCGCTCAGCTCAAACGTTCGTACGAATATATGTACGCGAACGCCTCCCTGCTGGGTTCACCATCGTAAAGGTGTAACAAGAGTCCCGGCAAGGACGTTGAGCGTACGTTGTGCGGCGTCGTGTCCGCGTCTGCGAGTCGGCTGCGACGTCGGCGCCCGCGTCGTATTGTGTCAAGGCACACCGCGTCGCGGTCAACGGGCCGCGCCGTGGCCACTTCCCAATTTGGCACTTGTCAACATTCAGAATAAACATTGTTTATAATACAAACGGTTCTGAAGTACATATTCGTTGTGTTAATATTTCAGCGTTTTGTATGATCGTTTTACCAAATTGGATGCCAAAAAAAAATGAACCGATGCTAAAGAATTTGAAACGATGACGTTAAATTGAAAATAAATGAAGAGCTGTTGTGGTTAATTGATTAAAATGTAGCAGGTTTTATACATTTATTTATTAAACATAATTAATACGGGATCTTAAATGTAGAACTGAAGCTTTCCTCAAATAGGCCAGTGAAATACAAAATTTAGAAACATCAATGAAACGTTCGAGGTATTGATTATTCACATATAATATACCTATAAATACTGAAAGTTACTCCTCCCCGTCCATAAAACAAATTTTTTTCTTGATCATTTTTTTAATATATTAAGCTTTTCATGAGTTTGAAACGCAACACTTTGGACATACAAAGTATAGATTTACACAGAAATAACCGGTTACTACCATAGCACTTTCGCTTAATTCGCTCAGTTCTTGTTGGTTTTGATACTCATCGTAAAATTATAATACACATCAATTTGTTTTCGCAATAATTGAGACGTCCTAATCTAGATATTAATTTTAAATAAGAAAAAGTTGGGACATAAAGACATAAACTTTTATTATATAAAACAAATATTAATAAATAGATATGCATTTTATTTTCATAAGGTAAAAATTAATAAGAAACGTATTAATTTTACATTAAAATAATAAAAACTGAGAATACAGGTCATTAACGTCGAATTATAGAGCTCGCAGTAAAACGCCAATGACTTCTTATCTCTAATGAACACGTCGTCATTACAGGGGTACTAAATCTTGCAAAAATATATCACCCCATTACTCGACACACGCGTACCGTGATACAATGCAGGCGCGAGGGCTGCGCCACGCCAACTCCCCTCCGATAGGGTTGCTAATGCGAGAAAAAAATATTAAGAGACGGAAGAGACGAAAGACATATTTTTTTGTTAGTCTAGATGTAGCTTCCACTATTCAAATGATGTCTTAGTTGTTTGAAACATGAAAATTTAAATATGCGAAAAAATTCAACAAAAAGTTAAATTGCACATATAGAGCTATCGTTTCGTCTTCGTCTATTGTCGGACATAAACGTTACCCCCAAATTTCCACGACCTACAGTCCCATGCTACCCGTGACCAACCTAGTACCCTGGCCAGGTCGTCAGTCCACCTGGTGGAAGGTTATCCAATGCTAAGTAATCACTGTTCGCTGTTCGCGGTCGCCACTCGAGAACCTTTCTGCCCCAGCGGTTATCGGTTCTACAGGAGATGTGACTTGCCCGTTGCCACTTCAATTTACTGATTCTGTGTTCTATGTCAGTCACTTTAGTTCTTCTGTGACTTCACTTGTTTTCGGAGTTTATTTAGCAAAGAAACTACGCGTATAGCTCTTTTCTTCTTACGTAACTCCACGTCTACATCCGGCATCCGTATGTCATCACCGACAAAACGCATTGTTTAAAAAGTTACATCTTTAGGCGGTGATGTGTATTGGATTTAAATATGGCAGATGGCTCATAATTTTTAATGACTCACAATATTTGAAATATTATGAGTCATCAAAAATACTTATAAATATTACGCGAAAATGAGATGAGTAGTAATAATTAGTATCATTATATTATTACTCGACAACGTTGATATTGATGGAATTAAGTGCGAAAACAAAAAACTACAAAGGCATAATCAAAAGTGTAAAAACATCTCTTAAAAAAATAATACTTTTATTTAATAACTTTCTTAAAATTTACTGATTGATTAAATTCAACGTTTCATAAAGTAACAACTGAAGATGCCGTATCTTGCTTTTCCGTGCATTATCAAGTCAAAGAAAACAGAAAGTTCAATACATGCGGAGTCTTAATTTTATTATATGTATATCTGACTTTCATGTAAATATTAAATACGGTTCACAACTTAATTATAATCATAGGGTCGACTCAAATGTTCGATAGAAAAAAAGGACGATTACTTAAGTAATGTTTTAAATAATATGTAAGTAACGAATTAAATTTCCTCTTGAGAATATCGAATCGTTCATATGATTAATTTGTTTGTCATGATAAACAATTATCTCGTCTACCGAAACAAATGTCAAAAAATCGACAACCCTCGCGAAAGTCTGTCTGGACCAGGCGTCTGTCAATAATTTTCGCGGGAAAGAGGCGTTGCCATGGCGACGGGGGAGCGCTTCCTACATGACGGTGCCTGCCCTCCATGCGTCACAGTGAGGAGGGTCATAAGACGCAACTGAATACGTCTATCGCGCGCGACGCCTCTCACCCGAGGGAATCCCAGTACGTGTCGGACAGCGCAGTCTGCTATAGGAGGATATTTGAAATACACCTGCAATTTATATTGATGCAACTGATATAAAATGCCTCAGGATAAAAGAAATTTTGCTTATATATAAAAATGGTAGACATCTATACATGTAATAAAACAGTACAGAAGAAAAAACTGTACACTATAATATATATATATATATATATATATATATATATATATATATATATATATATATATAGTGTATAAAGAACACTATGTACATATAGTGTTCTTTAATCATGGTTGGTCGTTGTTTTTTTTACATCACGTTTACTTTAATTTATATTAACAGTACCGGAACATAGGATCGAGATTAGAATCAGTAACAAAAGCGGAGCTAGAATTGGAATGGAAAGCAGTGACAAGATCGGAATCATGATTGGCATCGTGATCAATCCATATAAAAAATATAGATTTTTCTCTATGTCCACGCAGATGAAGTTGCATGTGAAAGCTAGTTTATAATGAATTAAAAAAAAATAAGACAATATGAATATATTACTTATATTTCTGTTTTTTAGTACAAGTACGGTTCATTATATCTATGGCGTAAAATTACGAAAATATTATGTTATATTAACGTTAAACTCTGCAAAAACTTATACTCGATGGAAGTAAATACAGTATCGACTAAAATGTCTTTCCCCTTTGATAGTTCAAATTGTGTGTTTTTTTTCTTCTACATAAAATTGAAAATGGTAATAAATTTGATGAAGTGATCAATTACCGGTTTTGCAACGCAAGTATTTTTTATTTGGTAAGTACTAAAGAACAAATGTTTTTAATTCGTGTTAATACCACTCCATAAATAAAACACAAAATAAAACCCTCTTTCACTATGCATTGTTTACTGCAGATTATTGTCCAATTATTTTTTGTTGCAGCCGACTGAATAAAACAATAGTGAGAAATTTTAAAATTTCCCCTTGTTCCTCTTATGGGCAGCTTCCTATACAGATAAATTAATTATTCATAGTAACGACACCGGATTATGGGAATTAGGACTTTTCTCATACTGATAAAATTCAATGATTTCGATGAAAAAGATATTAATAAGACGAGTAATTTTTTTTTATTTGACTATGTAAATTGGCTAATAGCGTTTTTTCATACAAATGTGAAACTTTCATACAAATAACTAGATAAACAAATCCAACAAGCCATAAAAAGCAAAATTTCAATAAAATCACACACGTGTTTCTCCATAGAACGCAGATGCTAATCTTTTTTTCTCTTATGTAAGTTCCTTATTAATAATACTTACACATTCAATAATAATTTTAGTACAACATACAATAAATTTTCTTTTCTATGTCATCGAATCTATTTAAATTAATCGATTAATCCTATGTATTTAGGGACTTTTTTTTAAATATTTCAATACATTTCTTAATCGAAAGAAACATGTAATTTACAAATAATTATCAATCAATTTGAGCACTCATGCAAGTGTACTTTCATGCATATTATAGATTTAGAACTTGAAATTGACGAATTCATATAAAAAAAAGCCTTTCGTGTTGGTTTTGACTTGATCTAAAATAGATAAGTAACGGATCAGCTCGCATGGGGCTAATGGAATATGACAATAACAGGATAACATCGTAAGACGTCACTTTTGTGTTACCACCTCGTACTGTAACACGTCGTATTGCAATGCGGTAAATTCATATAATACCGTTATGTATTATACAAACCGAGGAAAAACATTTTTTTTTTTTGAAAAATGAATTTTAAACATGTGCATTCGGGGCAAGGCAATGGTAATGCTGGTCGTTCAAAATATTTATACGTAGCCTTGCCCTGACAACTGCTCGGTCTGTGGTTTGACATAGTACTCGTCTATTAATAAACTATTGTTTTAATTCGCATGTGAATTTGCCCCTTAATGGACTTCATAATTGTATAGAGTTTGCAGTATGAACTAACGGTAATTAAACAGTATTTTAAGGCATTAAAAACCGAGAAATAAATTTCAAAAGGTATCTTGATTTTACAGTCTACCTATAGACTAGATGGGTACATATTTTTTTACTTATTTAGATTAAAATATTTAATTAATACGCATAGTGATACAATAATTTGTGTTTTTCTTTAAGATGTTTCTAATGATATATTCTTTTACAAATTAATTTAGAAAATTGTTTACGACTAATAAACATAAACTTAGGATGTATGACATCTAAGATCAATTTTACGCGTAAAAAGATTGCCTTCTGGAGAGAATATGTTTAAACTTTATAGGTGCAGTTTCGTGTCGATCTTTGATGATTTTATAATTATTTATATTTTCACATCTTCCTTATTTCAAATCTGAAGGCTTTGCAATAGTTTTTTTTTTAATTCACTTAAAAATTGAATGGCCATCTTTTAAAAATCATCAAAACCAATTTGCGATTTTTTTATCAAAAGGTTGACTTTTGTCTTCTTCATACCTAGTATTTCAGTTTAATGGGGCATGGGGCCATTGGGGCCATTGAGCCATTGGACCATCGACATCAATAGAAATCGAAATACCCTAAATTACAATTTATGTATGTTTATAACTTTTTGTAAATTCATAAATATTGTAAGTGTGACATTTAAGAAAATAAAATTATTATTATTATTATGTATAAATATAAAACTATGTCGCTAATAATAGCACGCACCAATCAGACACTAAAATTTTTTAAATATCATAAAAAGAGCATTGACTATGGATAATGTACAAAAAAGTAAATAAATTGCTCATATCGTGAACAAATCATAAAGTAAGAAGATACTGTATGTGGATTAGTTTTCTAAAAGTTTTTTTTTAATCCTGCATAAAAGTTACACAAAGTCTAGAGAAATCTTTTCCGAATCCTCCGACTGTTACTTGACACGGTCGAAAGCCACAATCTCTGAGAACGAACGAACGGAAGAATAGGTATACATTTCATATCATTTTTCCCACAGTAATTTGAGTCAAAATTGTAACCGCCAACTCTTCGAGGGACTTGGCGTCAAAAATGGTTCCTAAAATCAGTAAAACCTAAGAATAGAGTAGGTATAAAACATTTACGAACACAACATTTTGTACTTGCAATCGAATGTATTTTACTTTACGACATACTTACAGATACGAAGCATTTATAAATGGTACATTTAGTACAAATTCAAATTTCATGGATTTTTTTTCCAACTTAATGTACGCGGTTATTTCAATAAAAGTCTAACGAATTATATGCAATAAATAATAAAAGAAATCCAGTCAGCTAATAGCTTAACAAGAGAATCAATAAACGTTCACGCTTCAATAAATAAAATACTTGGTCAAAATTACGTCATAGTTCAACAAACTCTCAGTTATATAATATTCTAGTCAACTCTTGCTGGTCTTGAATAATGCAGAAATGAACAATTACTATTATTAGATGTTTGACTAAAAATTATTATAGATAAGAAGCAATTGTCACATTAGTAATCAATATTCATCAAGATGAAAAATCCAGGTACACGAATGACTATTGCTACTTAATTAGTCTTGTCAAAAAAAAAAGAACTGAGAAACGGTCGATGTGGCCCGGCCCTAAAACTTCCCGCTGTGTATGGGTTCGAACGCCTCGAAAAATATCAGTGTCCATACAATTGTGAGTTCTCTGAACTCGAAAGCGATCAATTGATGATCAGAATATTTAAGTTCTCCGATTTCAATATTATTTTTAGCTTTGAATAGACGTAAAGAAAAAAAAATAAGAAAACCATTATCTTAATTTCTGTGAACAACGATTTCTCTTGAACCATATAACTGATTCTAATTATTTTTCCGCTAATAGACGCAAACTGTGAAACTGGATTTGATTCTGAAATCGATCAATCTACAAAATTTATTGAAAATAAAACAACTTTTATTATTTTCGCAACTATATTTTTTTGTCAATAAAATGAATAAAATAACTTTTGTCGCAATCGTTGGTTACTAACGCTAAGATCTGACGCAATTTTAATACTATTTCCCCAGATTGAGATATTCAAAAAATAATACTTCTTTTATGGGCGATTATATACCATTTTACAATGAATGAAATTATTTAAGAAATAATAGAATTAAACAATGAATAAATTGAGAAAATGCATTAAGCCCAGCTCGCAAATAAAGCCTATTATTATGTTAATGAATATTTGAATAACGGTGAAGCTTGGATATGCAATATATTAATATGCAAGTAACGCAGTAGACAGTTATAAGAAGTGTAGAAAGTAGCTATCGATGATAACATTTATTTATCAGTTCGTATTATTTTGTATTTGCGGTACAATACAATTGGCAGTTGAATTATCAATGCATCAATATATGTTGTATTGTTTTATTAGAATGATAATTGTTCAGGAGAATCTGTAAGAGATTAGAAATCACTACGTAGTTTTATTCTTCATGAGGCTTAGATAAAGTATTTGAATCCTTTTAATACGTGTTTTTAAAACATAGTAAGTACATATTTTTTATTCCTATTATTATTTTCTACTCTTTATTATTGTGCGTGTGAACTGTTATAATTGGTGAGGAATTACATTGTCTCAGGTAAAATTTTAATTCGCATAGTCAACGCATTTTACTCATTCTTCTTCTTCTACGTTTTCTTGCATTGTCATCCAATTCTTAGGTATGTTTTATTTTTCAGGCAATTTTTTTTCCTACCATGCTTTATTGCATTATCATCTGAGCTGTGTTTAAAAATTGAAGCTTCTAGCTTATCGGGAAATTAGTATATAATCGATTGCAAAATTCCACTTGAATAAACAAACAAAACAGATAAGAAAACCAATTAATAAAATGTGGTCAAAACCTTAAACGACACCTCAAAATTCAAGGGCACCTATAGTTACTTTGTATGCCACGATACAAAGTAACTAGTAAGCATTTACTTTGTGTCATTATACATAAAAATAAATTGAAATAGTAAGTAAAATAAGTTGGGTATATTTATCTGTGTATATACGCAAACTGGTTATGGTTCTCAGTGGTTGAGAGTAACGCCTTCGAATCGAAAGGTACCGCGTTCGATCGTGACGATGAACTAATCATGAGTTATTAATTTGAGTCAGAATAAATCACATGTGCCATGACTCAGAGATCACGTTAAGCTGTTGGTCCCGGTTATTGTCATCGCATTGAAGACTACTACCGTCAGCAGCTCTCGATCCGCGTAGAGCCAGCGTGGAGATCTATAAATAACTAAAAAATCAAGGGCAAATAAAAAGATGAGTGACTTTTCATATATATCACATGTCCACTTCTGCGCTGGTTCGTCTATATTGAATGGAACTTATCATTCCAATATTATATTAAATATCCAAAATGGTTTACATAGCTTAAGATCCCGTGTTATTTTGGAATACAAACAAAATTTATTAAACGTAATATTTACTGCGTCGATTTAAACAATGAGATCTGACCTACTATCGTTCATCAGAGCCGAGAGGTACAATTTAGCTGAAATATGCTATTCGTGTATCCCGGTTAACGCTGAGAGATGAGGTACGGACGAGCTGAAATAGAGCCATTAAAAGAGACCCGAATGACGTCGTCGCGCTTACTTCATTATTCGCGTTAACCTAACCGATGCTTAACGAGATACATTTTTTTGACTGTCAATGAAATTGTCTGTAATAAATAATAAAGGTTCAATGCATTTATACAATTATAAGAAAACAATGATTAAATTCCTTAATATCATACGATTTCGCGACGTTGCATTTTATGTTAAATAATCTATAGTTGTCTGTCTATGGTTTTTGTTGTTCAAACCTGTTATTTTATATAATTATGTAATAATCAACTCTTTTATATTTACGATAAAAACAAAATGTTTAGTATATTCGAACAATGAAGGTTTAATCACTGATGAATCTGTCAAATAACACTTGACACTGTATGGGTTATAATGACATAAGGCTATGAAGGCGAGAATTGGACCCTTGACCTGTCCTAATTCTGCCTATATAAAGTGTTGATCGTAGGCGGGATTTGTGTTTACCTTGAGCCTATTTGTTTGATAAGTAGATAATGACAGTTAATTAAATTAAACCATGGATTTTATGCTAATTATCATAGCTCTCCGCTTTTCTAGTATATGTTTGTAATTAGTAACCACACTCATTATATAATTAAACAATACGCACAAAATTATTGTCTACCTACTTAAAAAAAAACAAATATGTACACGTATATTTGTTTGTTTGTAGTAGCGTTATCGAAAACGGCCTCAAAAGCTTTAAATGAAAGAATTTTCGAGTAGAAAAATCGATCCAGCCATTTTTCATTTCTTGGAAAACTCGTCTTCTACTACTTTTTTATGAGGATAGCTGCATTACCCTTCAAAATATAGCAATGGATTCACCTCAATAGGTCATTAATAGAAGATCTTTCAGCTGTGTTGGAGACGATCTTAAGGAGATTGGATTGGGATAACTACGGGCTAAACGTGAAAGGTGAGAAATTAAATCATCTGAGGTTCGCTGACGACGTAATACTTTTCTCCGAACGCCCAAAGATTTTGGAAAAAATTTTGCAACAATTATCACACGAGAGTGCAAATGCAGGTTATGCAGGAACTTAAGGAGAAGAGACAGAATTCAGTTAAAAAGGATAAAAGGAAAGAATAAGTTCAAAAAAGTACAAACTATATGCATAAAACTAAAATGGCGCTAGGCGGGACATATGATGAAGGAAAATAAAGAGAAATATACAAAAACAAAACTTAATGGTACACTAGAGAAAGCCGCAGAACGAGGGGAAGACAGTTAAAGCGATGGGAAGATGATTTAAGGAAAGTAGCTGGCCCAGAATAGTTACGTATGGTAAAGGATAGAAACAAATGGAAAGCCGTAGAGGAGACCTTTGTCCAAAGACAAATTGTTAAGAAGGGAGACCAACCGAATGCCGAGAATATGATTTAGTTTAAGTTAGTTTTCTCTTTATCTCCTTTAATTTCTGTTGTAGAAATAATTGTTTGTTAATTAAGTGAACAGCAAAAAAGCTTATTATAATTATTATTTTAATGCTAACTTTCGACGCAATTTTTAAAATTTGTTGTTCATATCGTGTGGAGGAACTATAAAGTTTTGACATATGAAGTTTATGGTCAGATGGCATTAAACAAGTAGGCATAAAACTACCTACGGGTCTTTTAACACCTTTGATATATCCAATCTATAATGATTGGATATGTCAAAGGTATTAACTAAAGAAACCCTGATGATGCCGCTAATAGAAATGTAAATTTAGAAAATTTATTTGCATGAAGACTGAATCGAGGCATATTTTTGTTACTTATTTGTCAATTGCAAGTTACTGTATTAATGAAATGTATATATTGATATTCATTGTTATTGGTCGAATTAGTGATCCCTTTCCAATGATGTCTGAATGAAAACCTTTGGTGATTGCGTTTTTTTACAACCTTGATGATAAATATGATGAGATTTGAAAAAAATCTACGATTTTTTTCAAATCTCGCCTCAAAATATTTTTGAATCAAGTACCTAATAAAAAATTTGAAAGGAAATCAAATAGTTAAATACAATTTAATGACAAACCTTAAAGATTAAAACACCTCATTTTTTTGACATTATTTATTTAATTACATTCTGCACTATTTATTTATACGTCGTTATGAATTGCGTAATGTACGAATTTGATAGGGAGATCGAGGGCGTCAAACAGTTACTCCTATTTATAGCCCCAAATCCTTAGCGGCCCCTAAAACATATAACCCTGGGAAGGGTAGGTATAATCACTCGCCGTTCGGGGGTTGAAGCGACACATTCATCAAGTAGCCCTCTTCTGAGTCAATCTGTTACTTACTAGCTTTTGCCAGCAGTTCCACATGGATAGAGATAAAACAAATTCCCGTTCCCGATTGCAATTCTCCTTCTGGTTTCGTTCCCTGTTGCCGTCTCTATAATGTTACGCAGCCTTACGTTTTGGTTAATATTTTTTTTTAATTAGGTTAGGTGAGTTAAGAAGAGTACTTAAAATCGATGTAATAAGTAGCTTATATTTGAGACTTATATTCGAAAAATTATGCTACCAAATTACATTAGGACCCATTCAGCATAATTTTTGCGAGACGCACAAAATTGAAACAGGATTCTATTTTCTTTGACTGCTTGACTACAAATACCTATAGTTATTTTCCAAAAATATGGAACACAAGCTTTCATTTGCAATTCCTCCCGGTTTTACATAAAATTCCTACATCTTTTACATCGACTATTCACACTGTCAACTATGATCCCAATCATATTCTTGCTTTCGATTTCAATGCTGGCACCGCGTTCGATTCCGATTCTGGTTTAAATCTATATTCAGCTTTTGTTCAAAATAAAAACTAATATGTATGTTAATCTGGGGTAAAAATTATTAGAATATCAAATTTTGTCCAGTAGTTTTTGTGGAATTCGTGACCAAATGCAGACGGATAGATAGGCAAAAATTTATTTGCCATAAAATGCATTTTGTCATTGTTTCTAATACCCTCAAGGTAGTTATTTTCCAAATTTCTTTAATATGACAATTTTTATCTGTACCGTATTATTATATGCATAGATATAGATTGGCCATTGAATCTTATTGATCTTGGGTGCGATCATGATGTTTCAAAATAACAAAGCCAGACTTCAATAAAAACTGCACTTTTCTTTAAATTGAAACCAAAAACAATCTGTATCCCAATACCATTTTTCGCTTACCTTACAATTCGAAGTAGTTTTGTTTTGTTTTTTTGTAAATATTACTGAAGAATAATGCTAATGAATAATATGCTATGTTGCTGGTTGACTGGAATACGTAGAGTATTCAGAAAGTGTATTGTGTATCATGGTGAAACAACGCTTTTTCATTAGCTAAATGGGGCCGTGTCTGTTTCAATTTCTTACGATCTATTTAACAATTCAGTTAAGTACTGCCCTGTTATTGTTCTCCTTTTCTGCAAGAAGTCCGTGAAGATTATTCTTTTAGAGCCCCAAAATATTGTGGCCATAATCTTCCCGGCTGATAAGACAATTTTTGCCTTATTCAAAGCAGATTCATCCAAAAAAATCCATTGTTTTGATTGTCCCTTGGTCCCTGGTATATCTGGAAATCACGCCACCCATCAAATTGACGCTTTCCTCGCATCTACCTTTTCATTCAAAATCTTGATTTCGGTTCCGTAAGAGACACCTACGGCCTCAATTACTTCGTGCACTTTCATTCGGCGATCAAGAATCATGCCACGGACCTTTTCGACGATTTGTTCAGTAACTACGTCTGACAGGCGTCTTGGTCGCTCCTCGCCGAATACAGTTGTACGACCACGCTTAAACTCATTAAACCGATATCTCATGCTTACAATGGATAGCGCAAGGTCCCCATAGACGGCATCCAACTAAACTTTTATTTCTTCTTTATTTAATGTTTTGTCCGACCTAAAATAAAAAAAAAATGCAGATCCATACTTTTTCCATTTTATTGAGAGAAAAAAAAACACGAAAAATACATCTAGCTGCCAAAAAAAAAAATCTAACCGATGAATTAATCTCAAATTCAGCGTAATATTGTTTAACAGACTACAGTACTTCATGGTAATATCAATTTCCCTCTCCAACGCCATCTGTTTACAGACGTGGTCACTTATTGATCGACCCTCGTACCGTTCAGTACATTCAGCATCGATGATCCTTTGATCTTGTAAGGGTATCGATATCAGATAACCTGTCAAAGAAAAGAAACTTACGATCAAAATTTAGCCTGCACCTTTCGCACGATCTACTTTGACAGACGTTGGTTCATTTTGAAACAGTCACACGGTCAACTGACATTTCGTTTTTGGATCATACTGTTAAATTCACGATTTATCGTTAGCAACGTTATCGTAAACGTGCCGAAACGAACCCGCTCTAGATATTGTTATCATCTCAGAGCACCATTCTACCCAAAGCTGCTTCTGAGTCTGCCTTGAATAATGAGGTAGCCAGTGTGAAACTGTGCTTCTTACGCGAAAATGCCC
This sequence comes from Eumeta japonica, assembly GCA_005406025.1. Classification (NCBI taxonomy): domain Eukaryota; kingdom Metazoa; phylum Arthropoda; class Insecta; order Lepidoptera; family Psychidae; genus Eumeta; species Eumeta japonica. The sequence continues at coordinate 562,203 of BGZK01000227.1, forward strand.
ATGCACATTTTCTGATTCCGTGCACATTTTCTGATCCACTCTGCAGCAAATTCTCTATTCGTATGTGATTCGCCATCCTCTTGCAATTAATTTTTTCACCGCAAAAAAGTCCTTTTATAACAATCGTTAAATTTGTTGAAGCAGCATGAAGCAGTCTTTTTAAAAGAAAGATTTTTGTTGTTGATCGTCATTCTAATTAAAATCAAGTGCTTCTTCTAGTTTTATTCGACATTTGAAATTATACAAAATTATTGTCCTCGTTTTAGATCCATTTTTCATGAAACGCAGTCGTTGTCACTTTGTTAAAAAATATTATTTTCAAAATATTTTGCGTGGCTAAAAGTAGCGTGAGGTGTCATGAGACACTTTACGCTATGAGTTCTGTTCTGGTCCACTGTTTTTCCTCCATGGATATAGAATGAATTCCCTGGTTTTTAATATTAATCGAACTCGCTATCAATCCTGATTCTGACCCCGTCCTACTCTCGATTGTCATTCTAGTTTCAGTGTTGAGTCTGATGTCGATACCCGTTTCGTTTCCGACCCGTCGCTACTCTCCAGTTCTATTTTGGTAACGCATTCGACTCCGATCTTAGTAACATTCTCGTTTTTTATCCTGATTCCACTATCAAATATTCATATCAATGCTGATCTCAGGCCTTCCTTATACATTACTGATGATAATAACCAATTACCACTTCTACGAAAGTTTTTTCTTTGTGTGTTAATGTATCCCATACCTACGACCTAGATATATCTATATCTGCCGAGCACGGCAGGAAACAGCTGGGTGCGAAGGGCAGAAGATCATAAGGGTGATCATTCTTGCGAGAAGTCTATTTCCTACAGAGGATAGACGCATGCTGATGATAATAATGATCGCATGTCCTGTGCCAGAGCATAGTCAACCTCTCCCTCAAATTTGATTACAATCCGATGAACGAGCGTGATTGAAGAACAAACAATGAAATTTTCTTTATATTTATAATATTACCAGCCGTTTCCCGCCTACATCGCTTTAGGTAGTTTAAAATCTAGTTATGATTGTTCCGATATCGTGATCTCGCTCCCGATTTTCATCCCGGTTGTTCTCTCTATTTTAACGTAGACCGCGATGCTGATATCGGTCCTTCTTTAGACATTGCTGATACTTTTCTAATGTTCCTATATATTTTTGATATTGCAGAAAATAATCTACTTTTATGCAAAATTTCATTACAAAATATTCAGCCTTTTAGGAGATTAGTTGCCACAAACAAAAGATATATACTTTATCGACATTATATACATATATTTTACCATGCACTTGCACAACCACACGTTTTTACTGTATCCCAAATTTCATCAAGATAGGCCAAGTTGTCGTTTAATTATAAGAAGGCATACAGATAGACAGACAGACGAACAAAAGTTAAGAACTGGTAAATATAGATCTACAGCGGTGGGCTTCAAACTCTGGTTCGAAATAATTATCTGTTAACTGTTAAAGTTAAAAACTGAACACGTACAAATACGTTGTTTTAACTTCAAAATTGGTAGTTGAATAAGTTAGTCTTAAAGATATCTCTAAGATTGCAATATTTTAACATGTTATTTTTAAATTTTAACAGTTAGCAGTTAACTATCGCAAAAGAGAGTTTGAAGCACAGCGCTGTAAGTGTATCATATTTACGTATGGTAGACATATGGTATATATAGACAGATTTCGCAGATTTATATATCAATATATAATAGATAGATACCTTTTCAATTTCTTTTGTTTTTTTTTTTGCAAAAGGGTATTTTCAATAGTTAATTCATGTATTATTTTTATTAAATTTACTAAAGTAGCTGAAAGTTATATAATAGTTTAAATATAAACGGATACAATATTCTTGAAAGAAAAATTGTATACGTTGCAATATTAAAGGTAAGTTAAGAGTTTGTAAAAAATATTGAATTCTAGTTTAAAAAGTGATCTCACCCTCCAATTCAATACACAAAAAAACACTCTCAATGATAATCATGCTTCACACATATATGTAGTTAATAACGTATACGAAATTTTCCAAAGTACCAAGTATCCATGTATCGCAAGAGGAAAGCTAGCGAACGTTGGTCCAACGTAAGTGGAATTTCTACTTTCTAATGTTTTGTATTAAACACTCGCCAACCTTTTGACGGCAAAGGAAAAGTGTGGCTAATCCGTTGAGATTCTAATTTCTTGATTTAGAGAACGTTATATAGTGGACCAAAGGGATTTTCTATCGAAAAATTAAATAGATTATCGGTAAATCACATTATATTTTAATTGAAAATAAGCACTATAAATTAACTTGCATCGATTCCCCATACATTCTATACGGAAAATAGTATTCTAATAAGCAATGTGATACTTATTACAACGTATCTCAAGTTGAATCCATGGACTTTTTTTGGAACGAAAGTTATTATTTATCATAACTGACTACATAATCTGTCTTGAATAAGTGTAACTAATTATAAGACGCTAAAAATTAAATTATAAAAAACTATTCTACAGGAATATACCGCAAAGCATTTATAAACAATGAATTCTGTTATTTTAAAGAATCACTCGAGAATTTTTTTCATGGTAACATCCAGACACGTCTGCACATGCTGAGTTTGTTCAACCTTCTAATTTAAATTTTTGTCGAAATCAGAATAAGATACTTACGGCCTCTTCCATCATTTCATATTAAACTGACTTTTAACAAATACTTATTTTTAAAATAAAATTTCCATGTCTTCCTTTTAACGAGGTTTAGGCCGAGCGACCGTTAAAAGGAGGACGCGACACGCAAATTTTATTTTAAAAGTGACTTGACAAATGTCAGTTTTCAAGGAGGTAGTGAAAGAGGCATTTAATGAAATATAAGAAATATTTCACACACACACATTTTATGAGCTGTAAAACTAAAACTACTCTTTGTTCTTCTTTAAAGTATCAGATTAGTTATAATCATACATATTATATTATTGGTGCACGCTATTTCAATGGACTTAATAAATTATCAGAATAGGAATACTAATAGTTTTTGAACCGACAAAGTAAACTCAAAACTGATTACGTTACAATTACAAAAAAAAACTGTTGAGTTCCTCCATAGATTAGAAGGATAGAGAACGTAATTTTTACTAAAACAGTATTTAATATAATCATCATAGTATGGTCATTACAGTAAAATAATCGAATCCGAGTAATTACAAAATTAGACCCGAATCTTGAATTGATAAACCATTATCAGATGCAAAATTTAGAAATCCACAAACGTATCGTAGCCGCTTGCTCACATGATTTCCATGGAATCAATCTGTGGTGAAATGCCCACGAATTCACGATTCCACGAATATACCACAAAAAGTTCATTCACAAGTGACGGTAGTGTGTCGCGCCGTCGGCCGGAGGTGAGCGCGCGCGCACGGCCGGTGACGTCCTGCATACGAATTATCTCGGTTTGCATCCGATTCCCTCCGAGAACATCGTGCACGTCTCGAGCAACGCTCGCGATGCTAACGATTGAGCTACGTGACCGCTAATGTCACAGGACTGGTTACGAGGAAAATGACATCATATATAATTATGCATACAAAATCTTCGCCCGGAGACTTGAGAGGAAATAAAAAATACGCAGGCATTTATTGGGCGGGTTGCGTCGAAATAAGTTTGAGTGTGTGTATTCCGTCGTTTACGCGACACTTTGAAACCTAATTTGCAACCCGATGTTGTAATGTTTCCTAAAACACTTAACGCGGCATATCTGTCCAGTCGTTCGAGCGTCAAACAAATACCGTGACAAACATAATGCGACCAAATTCAAGACTGACTTCGAGCTAGATGTCCTGTACAAATTTTAACTGAACCCATTCAGTCGGATAATAGAAAGTAATGTCGCACGGAACTAGGCGAACGGACAGGTGCGCCAAACGTGACACGGCCACGCCTCGAAACATTAACAGACAATGTTTAGACCTTTAGTTCTAGGGATTTTACAGACAGAATTTGAAACAAATATTGGAAAAACACATAATTCACATTCTAACAATGTTTAATTAACGCTTCGTGAAGTAATTAAAGTATTTATTGCGGACATTGCAGATAAAATGGCGATTCGTAAAAAACAGAAGAATGTTGCCGGGTCAATATCCTTACGGTGCAAATTATAAAATTGGCTAAGCATTCAATTTTTGACACAAAAGAAGTGTAGTTAGGATTTTCCGATGCGAAAATTACAATCTTCCTCATCAAATAAATTAAATTGAAAAAACATTACTTAAAATTTCATTGTCTTTAAAACGGTACTCATTAATATAATCATATAAACAGACAAATCATTGTACACGTCGTACTAACTTCACGATATTAACGCTTCATCCGATCTACGCTTAAGTCAAATAAAAATATTTTTTATTTTAATATACATAATGTAAATGGACCTTCAAGGTCGCTTCGAAGTGAGGCACAATGCCGCAGCGCGCGACAAAGCTGAGCACTGGAAGTCGTGAATAAAAACTACGAATATGAATACGAAGGTCGAAGGACGTTAAAATGCGGCTGTCCCAATAGAAATCGTCGGAATCAGCGGGTGGTGAACTACAGCGGGCGATGACGGGACGCTTGTGCAACTCAACAATTAAACACAATCACAACGTGTCGGCCACAAATCAAAACCAATTCATTTATGAAATTCCGACATAGAGCATAATTATGTTTAATAGAAAATACATTTATTTACAAGCACAAGACTAGAACAACAATTGATAGCGTCTACACAATTTGAGTGTTACATTTGTCATCGACTCCGGGAGAGTTTCGGTATAAGGCTAGTGTTTTAAAAGGCATTTAATATATAAATAAATATATATTCAGGTAATGTATTTTGTAATTGTGATAAGTTAATTCAACTTAATTATACGTAGAAGGAAAGCTAAAAATAAGAAAAAAAAAAAACGGAGAAGTGCGAGTCGAACTTGCGTGGAGAAGGTTTCGTACGATGAATACGTTCCTTACACAACTTTGGGTTAGGTTAAAAGAAACGAGGTAGCTATCATGTTTTTTAAAATCTGTCTCAAGTTCACGTATGATATCTAAAACTAATGTAACTATAAATTTGTACGCACAATATTGAGAGATTTATTATGTTACTTTAAGACCACAGACTTATAGGTTTTCCTGGAATCTACAACTAAAGAACTTTCTATATTTTTGAAGTTATAGTTTTTTTAGCGCATTACGAAAATTTGAGCGGAGTGTAATTCGAGCACGAAACACGCCGATGTAACACATAATTGAGATTGATGCAATCGAGTACTACGTCTACGCAGGAGCAATACAAAACGTTTATTTTATAAATTATCTAAAAAGGCGTCTTTTGAAAAAAAAAATTAAATAACGTATGACCCTGTAGGTACCCACCCTGTAGTTATAATATAAAATGTTCGGCTATTATATTTATTGATAAGATTTTGAGCTCTTCGAGTACAAAAATTTAGTCATCTGTATATTTTTGAGCTTTTCGAGTTTAAAAATATTAAAAAAATCTGAAAGCTGACCTTGAAATTTCTCGCTACTTTCAAGCTCAAAGCATTCAAAGATATACCTCGTAGTAAATTTACCTCGTAGCACTTCGAGCTCAAAAGAACGATTTTAATACTGTTTCAAGTTCTTCAAATGAAAAATGTGGCTTTAGTGGATTTTATGCTATTCAAGTACAAAAATCTACATTTATTTTAAAAAAAGTTCTATTTTTATATTTTAACCACGATATCTTCCGAACGCTGTGTTCGATTTAGATTTCCCCCTCGATCCCATTCAGATCTGCATTTGACGCAGTTATTCGAGCAAAATAAAGTGATCGTTTATCAAACATCAGTTTAATAAGCATTTTACAAGTTATTTTGAAAAAACACATTTTTCGAATTTTTGGCTAACGATATCATTCGAAGAAATCAACCGATTTTGATACTGTTTGCGGCAAACGAAATTGTTTTTTGAGTAAAAGACCTGGTTATATTTTAAAATTTATCTGGTAGAAAAAAAATTCTACAACGATATCTCTTGAACACGTCAACCGATTTTTATGCAGTTTTCGCCCTCGCCATTCGCAAAGCACCATTACGTGAAGTAGAACTGATGGCGAAAACCACAGATGGCGACCGGAACTACTCAATAATAAGTGTTTCACGGGTTGCATTGGCTTACTTTAATATGGTTGCTAAGAAATTTGTGCTCGTCACAGCGCATATGGTGAAGTGGAGCTGATCGTGAAGTGCCAGAACAACTCTACGATTATTAACGTTCAGCATCGAGAAAAGCAGTATTTGTAAAACGTGAATACCAGTTGACATTAGGCTGTACTGATTGTAACTTAGATAAGTTACAAAAAGACCCACTAAAAAGCGAGTTAGAAAAATTTGTATGCAGAATAAAAACCGCACTAAAAACGTGTTTAGATAATTAGTTGTTTTTTAAGTCGGTTCCAGCTAATGATAAATCAGGCGCAGTTGTGTCTTTTTGATTATCCTATCCTTTTAACTCAAGACTTCTTTTTAATATTCATGTATAAATAGATTAAATTTCCTTAGTCTTAGTGTAGCTAGAACCGATTCTAAGAACAAATAATTATTTGATTACATTTTTGAGGGAGGTTTTTATATTTATTTTATTTGATGTTTACATTAAATAGAATAAATAAGGTATAAATAAAATTATTTTTTTAGTTTATATACAAATTCAAGATAATTTTTCATCATATTTATATGCCTTATGTTCAACAACGTGTTGACGTTTTGTAGGTAGTGACATGATTCAATTGTTGTGGAAGAAATAGTTTTGACAGTCCTCTTTTGATAGTAATCTATTATTACCTAAAAAATCTGACGGTGCGAGGTCAATGCTATACGGTGAATGCATCAGTACTTCCCAACCAAACTCTCACAATACTTGCTGAGTGGCTAACGATGTGTGTGGTCTGGCGTTATCATGGTGAAAATTCCATCTTTCTATCGATCAATTCGGCCGTTTTTCTACTCTAGTTGAGTCTTATCAGCTGTTGGCAGAAGAGATCCGAACTGACGGTTTGCCCGGCGGTAAAAGCGCATGACGAATAATGTCTTTCCAATCCTACCACACATATAGCATCAACTTATTACGAATTAATCCGAGCTTCGCTAGTCTGTGGAGCTTGCTTGCCTTTCGACCATGATCTTATTCGCATGTTCTTATCGCACGATGTCAATTTTTCATCACGAATGATCAATTTCATCAAAAATGGTTCAGTTGCAGTACGTTTCTATAGAGAATCGCAAATGAGTACACGATTCATTAGATTTCTTTCAGTGAGCTCGTGTGGGACCCAAGTATCGAACTAATTTGTGTATCAAACTTTTTTTTTATGTTTTATGGTCAATCTCAATATATTTAGCTATGTCTTAAGAACTAATATGCTTATTTTGCTCTACTCTTCTTAAAATGGCATGACTTTATCCGTAACAGGTCGACCAGAACGAAGTTCATTTTTGACATCAAAATTACCGGACTGAAAATGCTTTAATCAGTTTTGTGCCTCGATACTGATACTACATTATGTCAATAAACATTGCATTTCTTTTTTTACGCCTCGTGTCTTATTTATCCTTTTTTTGTAATAAAACTTCACAATATGTCGAATTTCTACGTTAGATTCACTCATTTTTGTGGACAGAAAATAATACAAAAATGTCGGGATACCGTCTTTACTTCTTATTTTTTTTAATGTCATCTATTTAGTGTTATCAAAGTTAGCCAGGTACAGCACAACCCAAAAGATTTTACTACAACTTTTTACTTACAAAATACAAAAAAAAATTTTCCCCGACTTAATATTTAGTTAACCCATTATTATCAATCATCGACATTAACATCGATAAAAATTATGCTTTTTACTAACGAAAAAAGGTTAAGTTATCTAAAACTTTTAACACGCCCCTACAGACATACCAATATAAAAAGATGTCAATTAAAGTGATCAAAATAGTTTCCTAGTAGTTACGTCATATTCTAATGAAAAATCGATTACCGAAAATCAAATTGAAAACAATAACTTTATGAATTTTCCAGAAAATTTTAATATTTTCAGGGAAACCTTGAAAATGTTGGACAATTCATTTTTCTATTAATCTAACCAATTTTGACGTATTTTATGGCATCCGACGCAATTGTTAAGGAGTTTTGCGACAGTCAACAAAATTCTTCGAGGATTTGAGCTGATTAAATTTTGGAAACGATGGATTTAATATTTTTTATAAATTTATTTTTTAATATTCAGGGTTTATTAATAATGTTATTTCTAAGATGACTCTGAACCATATCAACCGATCGAGCTCAAATTTTTGATTATCTAAAAAAATGGAATCCTTTTAAATGTTGAAATTCAACCTTAATTGATCGAATGATTTGCAATCATTAAGAAAAACCAATTTAACGATATCTTTCGATTACATTCGCCGATTTTAATAAGGTTTGTGAAATTTAAAAATGATATTCTAGGTCCTAGAGTATAATTAATCCTAGAGTCTAGAATTATGGGTGGTTGGATTTAAAAAAGCAAAATTGCACATATTAAGTCATTCAAGCATAAATATCTCTGAAAAAAAAATGAGACTTCAAAATTTAAGGAACCGACCGGATTCATTTTTCAGGGAATCTAAAGCAAATTACTTTTTTTATTATTCTCAAACCCATCTTAATCGGTCGAATGGATTACAAATTGGTTAAAAATCATTATACCTTTTAATTTTTATTTAACAATATCCCTTGAGCAAATAGACCGATTTTAATGAATTATTCAATATTCAACGAAATTCACTGAGAACTGAAATTTATGATTATGTACATGACAACGATAACTTTCAAATATTTAAAGTTATTGATGAATATAAAAGAGTAAATTGACGTGACTGATATTTCAATGTACAGCCCAAACTACTGGGCCTAGGACATTTAAAATTTTTTCGAGAGATTTCTCTTAAAACATAAGTACGAGCACTAAGAAAGGATTTTTAAAAATTCAACCCCTAAGGAGGTGAAAATGGTGAAATACTATGGTTGTATGGAAAATCGGAACCGTTGAAACTACAGATGTCAAACTTAACATTTTAGTTACTTATAGAGATAGAAAAATAATTACGTACATTGGTTTTTTTTTAATTAACCCTAAATGGGATAAAATAGGGGTCGACATGAAACGCGTAAACGAGAAGCTTTCAAAAAAAAACTTGGCTTCATCTTCACATTTCTACCACTAAAGACTGTAAAATTTCTTTCAATCATGGAGAGCTACACTAACTCCGAGTAATAAATATAGCCCAAAAATCGTTTGGATACTACTAGCATTTGCTAAGTATTCGTCTAGAAATTAGAACCGTGATCGATAGCAAAATCGAAATTGCTCAGAGCATGAGAAATAGAATTAAACGCCGAGAACGGGATCGAGATCGAGAATGCAACCAAGATCAAAATAGAGTGTGGGATCCAAATTTAAAATTTAAAGTGGGACCGGGATCGAGAATAGAATCGGATACCCCTTAGATTAAAACCGAAGTCAGAATTAAAAGCAGGACTGGGATCACAATCGAGAACGGGATAGCGATTGGGACCTTGATTTTATGATGGGGCTTAATTTAGGAATTCCTTTTATGCCTACGCGGACGGGTTCGCGGGAAAAGCTTGTTCAAAATAAAAAGCAAAAGGGGAAAAAGAAGCCATTCTTTTCAAGCTATTTTAGGAAATCTAAGGTAAATAAAACTTTTTCGTAATCATAAGCACAATCCTAAAAGTCGATCGATTAAAAAGTTGTTAAAAAAGAATATATTTTTGAATATTTTTCTCGAATATCATCGAAAAATATTTTTGATGTAATCAATTGATTACAATGGAGTTTATGGCATTCAACGTAGTTTTTTAATGGACCTGATAGGATTTTTAAAATTAATAGACTGATTTATTTAAGAGTTATGCCAAAAAACTTTTCTCCCATTTTTATTTTGTGATTACTCAAATCCAAAGATACACTTAGTAGCTTCACTTTCAATTTTAATTGTTTTCTTAGATCTGTTTATTGAGAAACGTTTCGCCATTAAATTACATACTATGTATTTTTCCCTACCTGTGAAATAAAATAAAATTCTTTTGACTATATATACATGATTTTGCATTACAAACTGCGTTATTTCAAACGGGTTTAATTGATTTGCAACAAGTATAACATTGCGTGCCACGAGCACCGGAACACAATAGAGATATTATCACACTATCAGTAAAAATAATACAGTCCCTAGGTTTAATAAACATATTTCAGAGCAAGATGTACAGTAAAATGGAAATTATTAAACACAGGAATATTTCTTACAAGCATGCAAGCGTGATTAAATCGGTTGCCAATTTAATCATGCTCGTGATTTCCGTAGAGAAACATGTACATCTAATGTCACATTGCCACTTTAAATAGAATGAATGATGATCAAAATGAATCATTCGAAAAGAACTTAAAACAAAGCGGCTGAACAATGCGAATTCGTAAACATTCACAGAAGCAAAGAATTCGACCTTAACCGTTCACGGGTTTTCATATCGATTCGTCGAAAGACTTACGTTAAAATGCCACAAATAACTTGGCAATGTAACGTTAAATATAGCCGCCGCGCGTTCGCGCCGTGTCCGCTTTCGACAGGTGTACTCACCGCATCTCTCGATCCATCCTTCGACGCGGCACGG